>NC_061168.1:33604490-33631990 GCF_022113875.1 Hydra vulgaris
AATTCTCTATCCAGCAAGGATGCTCAAGATTCGTATCTTGCAAGTTTAATAACTTTTAATAACGTTTCAAGAAGAAGACCACGAAACATTAATTCATAAGGTTATAATAGCAGTTACACATATAAACTTTTTATTACAAATCACGAGATATTTGCGAGTTCGTTTGTTTATGTTTGTTTTTCTGCGTTTATTTCAATCTTTAAAGAAGGGAAGATTGGAGACCATTAAAAGAACCCTTTTAACTACAGGTAAATTATATATTTTTATTGAATACAAAATGACTATTTTTAGTGGAAGTTATCTTATAAGTTTTTTTATATATAAATTTTTTTTCTCATTATAGGTCACTCTCCCCATGATAGAAGAGGTAAACACAAGAATCAGTATAACAATTTTACTCCTCAACTAAAAAATAAAATATGTGATCACATTTCTTCTTTCAGAGGTAGAGAGTCCCACTACTCTCAAAAAAAAACTAGGCGACTATATCTTCCTCAAGAATTAAATATAACCAAGATGTATGACTTGTTTAAAATTAAGTATGCAAATGATAAATTGTCATATGAATCTTATCGCAACATATTTAACACTAGTTTTAACATTTCTTTTGGGTACCCTAGGACTGACACATGTTCAAAATGTGATGAGTTTAAAATTAAAATTGATGCAATAAAAATTGAACTATCTTTTAATTCAGAATGTACAAAGCCTGAACAACAATTGCATGAGCTTGAGTTACTGAAAAAACAGCACCACAAAGATGCAGAAACATTTTATTTCAGGAAAAGAAATGCTCGGTTTAAAGCACAAAGGGAGTACAAATTTGAGGCAATTGCTTTTGATTTCCGAAAAAATCTTAACTTACCAAATCAATCAACCAACAACTTTTACTACAAACGAAAATTAGCATTTTATTCATTTAATATTCACGTGCTTTCAAGTAATAAAGTTTATTTGTATTGTTATGATGAAACCATAGCTAAAAAAGTGGCTGATGAGGTAACTTCGATGTTATATGATTTTTTTATAAAACATTTAGACAAAGAAATTCGATCTGTAGAGCTATTTTGTGATTCATGTGGTGGCCAAAACAAAAACTATACATTAATTCGTTTTATGGATTTTCTTGTACATGAAAAAAAAAAAGTTTGACTATATTAAAGTTACATTTCCAGAACGTGGTCATTCTTTTATGGAATGTGATAAAGATATGGGATTAATTAATTGCAAAACACCCACTAGTGATCCATCAGATTGGATTAAAACATTCAAAAATGCTCGTAAAAACCCCACTCCGTTTCATGTTATAGAATTAACACAGGGTATGGTTAAAAGTATAACTGATTTTATAAGACCATTTTATAAGAATAAATGTCCAATTCCAACACGTCCTCTTCGTGAAATTTGTTTCATAGGAGACTCAAGTGGCATTGTATTTCATCGTGATTCGTGGAATGGATTATTGTTGAAAACTAATTTAAAAAATAATAGGAAGAACACTATAAATAGTGAGATCCCCATTCTGTATAATGCAAAACTTTGCATCTCTGTGGCAAAGTACAGAGATTTACAAGTATTAAAAAGGTTTACATCGAATGCTCAGTTTTACGATTCTTTGCCATACAATCAGGAGGTTATTGAGACATTTCATGAAATTATTGATTCTGAAAATGAAGAGTAAATAGACTTCTTTTTTGATTTAAAGTTTGTTTTTAGTTATTTTTTTCTTTGTGTTTTTTGAAAAAATCTATAATCTTTAATGTTTCTTCTTTGCACTTAATATACAACAATTTATATAATTAATAACCCCAAGGTATTGAATATATCTTTTGACTATTAGTCAGGGTATGAAAATAAAAATTCAGATCAAATAAATTCTGAGTTGTTTGAAAACCTATAAAGTTTTAAATCCCCTTTATTATCAGGAAAGAAACTTTGCATTAAATAACTTTTTGCTCACAGTTTTGTGACACCTATATAGGTATAGTTATATAGGTATTTAATAGACTAACCTTTAAATAAAAAACAAATTGAACTTTTTTATCAACAGTGATATTTTTTAATTGAAAGATTTATAATAAGAATTAAAGTCATTCGTAAACGAGAACTAGAACTAATACTATAATCATTTTCTATACAAAATATCTACAGACAACTCTTGATATCTCGAACCTGCAAGGGACCGATTAATTAGTTTGAGATTAAAGAATTTTTGAGTGATCGAGAGTATAATCCATAAATAAGGGTTCGACTGGATTCAAAAAAGTTTGAGATATTAAGTATTAAAGATATTGAGAGTTGACTGTAAGTGATATTTTTGTGCACGAAAAAAAAACAAAAATGAAACCTTTTGTTAAGGAAAACTATAATTATTTTCTAAACGAAAATATCGACACTAAACAGCATTTTTAATTTTAGTTCAACCCCCTAATCTTTTAAATGATCAATATTTGGTCTTGGTGGTTAGGTTGTTTGATAAAATTAGCTTCTGCCTAATTTAATTTATAAGCTAATAAAAAATAATTCATACTTTAGCTTTTTACTTGATCTTAAAACTAATAAAATAAAATAAAACGTTTTACTGGGGAAAAAACGGTCCACAAAAAACCTCACTTAAAAAAGAAAGTATATCACGTAAATTTTTATTTTTAAATTAGAAATGCAACTTTAATTGCATAAAAAATTGGAATCTCGAAATTTCCGGAATCTCTTAGGATTTGTAAGATACAAATACCCGTGCGAAATAAACATTTCCTGTTAAAGAGGTTTGCCAAGCCTAATTTTTTTTTAAAAATTTTACAACTTAGACTTTAACTAATCGAACATGGATTGAAACTTATTACGTTCCTCAATATCTATATTATTTACACATTCGCTAATCTCTTCAGCATATAAAGCGACTTTATCAATTATTCTGCAACCCACCTTAGAAGCTGCTAATACTTTGTTATGGTGACTTGTGCCCAGTGGGCACCCGATGTCAATTCGACGTCGGATTTACGTTTGATTTTCATCAGCGATGTCAAAAGACCTATTCCGACATTGTTCCGATGTCAGTAAAATGACGTCGGGCGATGTCTTTATCTCAACATCCCCTGACGACGTTTCGATGTATTTTGACGTTGTTCCGACATCTTATAAAAGACGTCCAAAAAACGTCGCAGTACTGACATCGATCCAACGTCGATAAAAAGACGTCGGGCAACGTCATAATATTAACGTACTCCGATGTCTTTTGACGTCTTCCGACGTCAATCCAACGTCCTTAAAACGACGTCGGAACAATGTCGTAAGACATCGCTGATGAAAATTTAATCCAAACCCAACAATATGTGTGCAATTGCGCTCTTCAATAATTATGTGAACTAAGCGTGTTTTTTTATTAATGGAAAAAAGTTTGAATAAAGGTTGATAAAACATCATGAGGTTTTGTATGATGCACTAGCATAGTTTTTTAACTATTAACATTTTCGAGTATACATTTTTTATAATATATAACTATTCGTTTTAATATTTATATAATATTTAAACAAAATTATTTCTTATCAAAGTAATAATTCCCAAATAGCTACAAGTATAAATTACTAAATAAACTCTTCAATTAATATGTCCTTGTGGTGAAGTGGTAAGCGCATTGGATTTAGAAACTAATAGACCGAGGTTCGATTCCTGCCAAAGGCAGCGTTTTAGTTTTCAAAAAACACGTTGGATTTACATCGGAATGCCGACGTCACGCGATGTCAGTTTATCCGACGTCAAATAACATTTCCATTTCCAACGTAAACCCAACGTCGATCCGACGTCGAGATCCGACGTCGCTCGACGTTCGTTCGACGTCGAAATGCCCAACTGGGTGAGTATTTTGTTTAGGTTTTAAATAATGGTCAAAAAGTTTCCATTTAAAAGTAATTAATATATATATATATATATATATATATATATATATATATATATATATATATATATATATATATATATTTACATATATATATATATATATATATATATATATATATATATATATATATATATATATATATATATATATATATATATATATATATATATATATATATATATATATATATATATATATATATATATATATATATATATATATAGTAAGATAAAATAATAAACAGCCGTGTCATATATAGGTCTATGCGCTTGCCTCTGAAATTTTTAATTTTGGTTTTAAATGCCCTAAGATGATCTCATAGTCTTGTCACAGAGCACAGCGAAGGAGCATTTAGCTAGAAAGTTCACACCTCGCTTACCGATTTGCCCAGAGCTCGCTTCAAACCCTAGATCTCTTGCTTATTTTTTATTTTTTATTTTTTTTTTTTTTTTTTTTTTAGTTTACAATGTTAGTCGTGATACAATAATACAAGTCGTGATATATAATAATAAAAGTCTGATACATATATAATAATATAAGTCGTGATATGTAATAATATAAGTCTGATACATAAAAATATTTAAGACTTCTACAAGAAAAGAAAAGAAAAAAAAAAAAAAAATGAGTATATATATATATATATATATGTATATACAATTCAGCGTACTAACAATATAAGACTAGGTTTCCGAAAGAAGATCAGAAGGATCTTATCACCGGAACCTTAAAAAAGACATAATGCAAAGATTTAACATAATGCAAATATGCAATATACTAATACAATATAACATCATGCAAATATACAATATACTAACATTTTAATACTCAATATGCTGAAGATTTGAAAAATACATTTTACATAAATTTTTAGTAGAATTTTAGAATGTTGTCCATACAGAGAATGAAGTTTTTTAATTTAGTTTTAAAAACAGGAAGAGTAGTAGAAGGGTCAAAATTTGGTAATACTATTTTATTCCAAAGATGGGGTGCACGATATGCAATACAGAATTGATTGAACTTCGTTTTACAAAATGGTTCATTTAGAAAACTATTACTTCTTAATGTGTATTTATTTATTGGTTTTAAAGAAAAGAGGTCATTGAAAACAAATAAAGATAAATCGTTTTTCCACATAAAAGTAAAACATAAAACATTAAATATGTTAAGTTTATAAACATCTAGTACATTCATATAATCAAAAAAATATTTCGAACGTGAAAAGCGATCCGCATAATTAACTACACGGATTGCATGTTTCTGACGGCGATAAAGATGTTGTAATTTACTTTTCTCCGTACTTCCCCAGGCTATGATTGCATAATTTATATAATTATGTATAAATGAATAATAGAGCTGGGTTAAGTTTTTTTTGTTTAGATAATTTCGAGCTTTGTATAAAATGCCAATATTTTTAGAAACTTTGGTGCTTATATGATCAATATGCTTTCTCCAAGTAATATTTTCATCAAGATAAACACCTAAGAATTTTATAACAGTATCTCTTTTTATTATAGTTTCATCAATTTGAGGCATAAATTTTCATCAATTTGAGGCATAAAATATAGTTTCATAAATTTGAGGCATATTATTTGTTAAAAATCGTTTTTTTGCGCAGGAGTGAAAAATAATCCATTTTGTTTTGTTAATATTTAAAGTTAATTTATTAGCTTTGAACCAGTTCGAAATGTGTTTGAGTTCTTTGTTTGTAGTTGAAAAGAGTTCATAAATATCAGTATGGGATAAGAAAAGATTAGTATCATCAGCGAACATTATACTTTTCAATTTGGAAGCTTTGTTTAAATCGTTTACATAGATTAAAAATAGTAGTGGTCCGAGAATAGAGCCTTGTGGAACACCACAAGTTATGCTCAAGGGTTCACTTTGATAACCATCATTACTATACACAAGTTGCTTTCGATTTGTTAAATAGCTTTCAAACCATTTTAAAATTTTATTGTTTAAACCATAATATTTAATTTTTTGGATTAAGATGTGGTGATCGACCGTATCAAACGCTTTTGATAGGTCAATAAAGACACCTAGTGTGTATTGAGATTTTTCAAAAGATTTAGAGATGTTATGTATAAATTGAATGATGGCATGTTCAGTTGAGCTCCCTTTTCTGAAACCATACTGATTGTTATATAATAAATTGTTGTAATTAAAATAATTGTATACTCTATTGAAAATAATTCTTTCTAAAATTTTAGAAAATATAGAAAGAACAGAGATAGGGCGATAATTATTGATATTGGATCTGTCGCCTTCTTTATGGAGAGGGGTAACTCTGGCAAGTTTTAAACGTTCAGGAAAAATACTTTGATGAATAGATGCTCTGAAAATTTTGAAAAGAATATTTTTTAATTGTTCATAGCAATCTATAACAATGTTTCCGTTTCTATAATCTATAACAATGTTTCTTGCTTCTAAAGCAAGCGCCAACTTCCAGGTTGAATGTTTTTTTTCGCAGTACTCTGTGATAAGGTCGTAATCACCTTAATAACCGGATAATAAATATATTTGACATAACCAATGTTTCAGGTAAAAATTCTGCAAAAAAAAAACGGTAAATGATTTTGATTGGTTCAAACTTTATTAAAACGTCGGTCAATAGGCTTCAAGTTCGTTGAACAAAGCTTGATTAATAAATGATAATAAAGTTTATAAGACGTGTTGCATGTTCTTTCCAAAGTTATACTTATGTAATACTTATGAAAAGCAACTTATAACTTCATTATTTGAATACAAACTAAAATTGTAGTTTAATTACAAGTACAGTATAAGCTTTTGTTGTTGTGTATGTTATTTTTCCGTTATTGATATTCTGTTTTCACAATTCGGTATGTAGTTGGAAACAAAATTTGTAAACAAATTGAATTGAACAAATGACAAAAATTGTATGAAGCAAAAATAGTACGAAAAGAACAATGCAAACAGAATCTTTGGTATGGTTTATAGAGCTTTTAGAAATTTAATTTATAATTTATTTTAATTTTAGAGCTTTTAGAAATTTAATTTAAAATATAATTTGGAAAATGATATTTCGGTTTTAAATCCTTACCAACAACAAGATATAAACCATTTAAAAATGATACAAAAAAGAGCAATTAAAATGGTTCCTTTTAAAAATGTGAGAATAGGCAAACTAAAATGTGAGAATAGACTTAAAGTATTTAATAAAAAATCGTTGGAAGAACTCGTAGAGACCTAATGCAAATCTTCAGAATAGTAAATGGTTGCGTACACATTTACAACATTTTTTATTTTTGAATTGTTTTGTAGCTTTGTTAAGTTTTTTTCATGTCTTTAGTTTTAAGTTTTATATACCAGAGTTATAATTGTAAATCTTTTGAAAATGTATTATGTAACTGCAAAATATGTCAAAAATAAAGAATATTGTTTTTCTTAAATATATTTATACAATTTTTGCCAATAAGAAGTTAAAATATATACATTTATATATATATATATATATATATATATATATATATATATATATATATATATATATATATATATATATATATATATAAATGTATATATTTTAACTTCTTATTGGCAAAAATTGTATAAATATATTTAAGAAAAACAATATTCTTTATTTTTGACATATTTTGCAGTTACATAATACATTTTCAAAAGATATATATATATATATATATATATATATATATATATATATATATATATATATATATATATATATATATATATATATATATATATATATATATATATATCCATATATTTATGTCGATAACATAATTGCTTCGAACACTTATTCGAACAAATATTAGTACGACGTTAAAACTATACTTCACGTTTAACAAACGCCTCACAAGAAATTTTAAATACACAAATTTACGAAATTAAGAAAAAATATTTACTCAAAGTAAAAAGGCTCGCTTGGACATAAATTTTGCCTAAAAATTGCAAAATATATAAAGCGTTTTCAAAGAATCTAAAATTTAACACATAACATTTTTGATTACTTGTCTATTTCAAAGCTACAACACTCACCAATGAATTTTTGACATGTTTTTTTTTTAGTCATTCTCTATAAACAGAAAAATCGTAATCAACAATATTGGCATTATCTCTGCTAACAAAAGAATAACATGTTTGCGACATACAACCAGTAACACATAACATTTTCATATTTTTCAAAAACCAGCAACAATTTAAGCATTGATTTTGTCACTTTTTTATTCATAACAGAAATTTTAAAGTTTTTTTTTAAACATAAGATTTTACACAAATTGTAGAGGACTCAGTGAGAATGCCGCTGTTTATCAATTTAGGCTTATTAACAAAAATACAATTATTGTTAGCAGTAAATAATAGAGTTTTGATTGGATTAAAATTCACCTTAGGATCACACTTAAGATCGGCTGCTTTATTTAAGCAATCAAAAATAATGATTTTTCTTCAAGATTGTTGTATATAGTTGTGTATTTAGCAAATAAACTACTACTACCTTACTAGATGTAAGATTGTCATGAAGATTATTAATATAGATGAAAAATTACAGGGTCAACGATGGTCAATTACAGTACGTGAGAAATTACTTGAAATAAAGAGTGCTAGCCTTCGAAGTCGTCTTTAATGCTGGCGGTTAGAGACAAGTGAATCGATTATTTAATTCTTGAAAACTATTCTAGCTACACCATAGCAAGCGTACGGAGAAGACCAGCTTTCCAGATTTTATCGAAAACCTCTAATATATAAATAGCGATTGCTTTAATCTTATACACAATAGAACCTTTTAATACACGATAAAACTTTTCTCTTACAACAAGTCAGCTGTAAAACGAGTTGAGTGAAATTTTATTAAACATAAAAACGTTATAAATCGGTAAAAAAATAAGAATAACCAGTAGAAAATAATCGAAGATTTAGTAGGACAAAGTGATTTTTGCACATAGTTAGGGGTCTTCCATAAAGTGCGCGGGTATGGGAAAAGTAGGGGGTTACCCAAAAATGTACGATGTATCCACGGGAAAGAAAGGGATTTTAAAGTATCTATAATTCTTAGTCTCTCCGAAAATTTGATTTCTTGTATTATTTTTAAAAAAACATTGAATTTCACGAGTTTGAAAAATCAATATTATGTTATCTAACAGAGAAATGTCGGATTAACTAAAAATTTTAATGGTTTGAAAAACTTTTAGGTTAGGGTTGATTTCACAATAGATAATGCGTACGTACGCGGAAAGACAGAGAGGTGTTGTTGAAAGCAAACAGGTTTGTACATAGGGTAGGGGTCCTGAATCATTGGTTTTACTGCGTACGTACTTTAGTAGGTTTACGTTTTTGCAAATTAAATTAAGTGATATGACTAAAATGTTTTTTCAAGACATTTTTTTTGAACTGAGCATCATTTATTATTTTTTAAAAAAAACATTCTAAAAAACATTTTTAAAAAAATATTTAAATCATACTTTTCACATAAATAACACAAAACAAAAACAACAGGAGAGTTTAGTCGAGAGCAACACGTAAGCACCTAAAACAAAATTAAAAAAGAGTTAAATTGTCTTATAAACAAAGTAATCACTATCTAATAAATATCTAATAATTAATTATAATAATTAATTACAAAGTTGCTATGTAATTTTAATTCACAATGCTTTTTTATAAATATATGGTTATTTAATTATCAGTAAATTCTTTGAATAAAAATAGGGAAAAAACCAACAAAAGAATATGCAATCATATAAATGATACAAATCAATCAAAATTGATAAAGAACAATCTAAAAAAAATTCAACGAATATTTAATTTTTAGTTAATACAAACAAATAAACAAAATTTTTTAAATAAATGTAAAAGTGATCATAATATATTTAAAATTTTTAAAAATGTCATTAATGAAAGGCTAACATTTTAAAAATTAATAATACATAAATGGATGAACAAAATTTTCAAAATCAATTTTTCATTTTTTTTTTTTTTTTCCCCATATTTTATCTCTTTAAAAATTAGGTAATTTTTATTTCTTTAAAAATTAGGTAGTTTTGTTAAGTAATGCAACGGTATCTAGAGGTTTCTTCTAAACTAAAATTTTCACTTTACTTTTAAGTTGTTTTTTTAGTGTAAAGTTGTCAGGGTTACATACATTACGTTTTGTTAAAACGTAATAGGACTATATTTTATAAAACTCTTTGAAGGTCATAATAAACTATTATTATTTTACATTTAGTACAATTAAGTTTGAAAAAGATACATTTTTAAACAATTTTCTAAGAGAAACAAGTTGATTTTTTAATGAATGATGAATAAAAATCTCCATATATAAACTCAATACCTTTTAATATATGCTCATTTTTTAATTAAAGTGGTGGAGGCGCCATTAGATCAACATCTGAAAATTCATGAGCCAAGTAAACAGCCAAAAAAAAGATTGAAGTATGTTTAACAAGTTGCCTAAAATATAAATAATTTCAATGGTTTATCCAACCTATACAGAACACGCATAAAACAATACGCATTTTATAATAGCTATTTTATCATAGTTTTAATTAGATTTAATATACTTATATAAATTTTATCATATGATGAGGAATATTATGTACTTTATAATAGTAATTTTGTATTTTATTTTAACTAGAGATGTATATATATATATATATATATATATATATATATATATATATATATATATATATATATATATATATATATATATATATATATATATAATAGGTTAAATGACATAAATATAAATCTCGTTCCTGCCGGAATTATGGCCGGAATTTTTTTAACAATTCGGACAAATCTGGTTCTGGCCGGAATTCAAAATTTCTAGTTGGTACACATATTTTGAAACTCTATACAGGTTCATAATAGGCAGAGATATGCGCAATCTGATTCGCTGATTTTGAAAGAGAGGCTTTTAAGAGAGGCTAAAAAGGTAGAAACAAGAAAAATTGCAAATATGCAAGTTCATTTTGTTGTTTAATTCAATTTTATAACTCAATACATGTTTGTTGATAACTAGCTTTTAACCTGAACAAAATACTAGTTATTGTATTCTATAACTAACATAAAATGTTTATCCTTTAACAGCAACTAATGGTAAATAATATCAAATGAAGCAGCAAACTCTGATAAATTTTATATTTATAATGCAAATAATTTATTTTATATTATATACTCCAGAAGAAAAAAAATATGCCTGTTCTAAAAAAATAAAAAATAAAACATTAAATATAAAGTACTCATTATTTATTTTTATTTACAATTATTTTTTTTTTTTTTTATTACAAAAATTGCACAACACATTTTATAATAACAAAAATATTCATAGCATGAAAAATGATTTTGTTCTTTTTTTTTTTTTAATACTTTTTTTTCATTAAAACGTTTGGTTTTAACCACTGAGTTTGGTTTTTTAAATCTTTTTTTTTTTAATTAAAACAAAAAATGCCACAATCATTTGCCATAATCTACTTTTTTTTATGCTATAATCTACTTTTATTTGGTTCACTTATTTGACTTTAATAATTTTTCTTGCTTTTAATGTCAGTGTTTATATGTAACTGTACAAAAAATTACTGTTCAGTAGACTAACATAAATTTAACTTCTTTTGTTAAATTTTCAAATAATGTTTTATAAGTTAATGTAGCCTGCCAAAAAAAATTTAAATTTTTAAAAAGAGTTTAATGGTTTAACAAGATGATTTATTAGAGTTACATAATAAAAAATATATATCAGGCGAAAAACATGAAAACAAAATTTCCTCAGAGCTTATATATTGACATGGAACATGTAAGCTAGTTTTGCAATTAGTGCAAATTTTCTTTTTTAAAAAAATCTAATGTTCAACTGTTTATAATAAACATGTAAATCAATTTATAAATAAAGTTCTTCACCAGTAGTCAAGTAAAACTGCATATAAACTTTGTATGCATAAGTGCTTCACTATTAGTCTCGTACAACATACTTATATCAACTTTGTGTTTGAGTATGCTTTAATGCTAAAAGCATAATTTAAGAGAAACACATTTGTAGATCTTTTCAAATTTACTTCAACACATTTTTTTTTCCGTTTCTTTTAATTACCAACAGATAAAATCTTCATCACCAAGATAAACTTTATTGAAATTTTGAAATTTTAATGAGTGAAAATTCTCTAGTACAAATAGATTTTGATACATTTTAAATACTCTGAAGAGTAATAAAATGAACTTCCTGTGTTGATAGTAACATGTGACTTGTGCTGATAAACTTAGTTTATCATTTCAAACAAATCTGGTTGTTTTGATTTTAATTATATTTTTCAACAAAATCGCACTTGTCTCTCTTTCAAAATCAGCAAATCAGATTGCTCATATTTCTGCCTATTTTGAGCCTGTATAGGGTTTCAAAATAAATAATATGGTAATCCCCTAATCATATGGTAAGAAATATTATGTACTTTATAATAGTAATATTATGTATTTTATCTTAATTAGAAACTTAGTAGCGGAAATAAAGAAAAATTCATAAGACACTTTTTTAAAAACTATTTACCAAAACCATTATCATGGTAAATAACTTTTATAACATCACATCCCATATGGGATATGAAGTCAAAACAGTATAAAACCAATAAAATAATATTTTTGTATAAACTAGTATATTTTTTTGTAAAATAGCTGCCAAGATATTTATGCTTAACATGTTGAATATAGTACCATCAATAAAATACAATTGAAAACATAAAACATGCTTAACAATATAAAAATCTAGCGGCTAGCAAAGATGTTTTATATTGTTAAGCAAACATGCTTAACAATATAAAACATCTTTGCTAGCCGCATTTATAAATTATATAAAAATAGCCACATATATGAAAACAATTTTACTGTTTTTCCGCAAATAATAATGTTTTACGGCAAAGTTTCACATTCCTGAAACATTAGTTTTTGTCCCCTCATCAGCCGGGTACTTCTTAGATTTTAGGTTTATTCTTCCTCAGTCAAAAGTAGTTTAGACAGTCAAAAGTAGGTTTATCACTATTAATAGGATCCAGTTTTGTCATTATTAATATGACAAAACTGGATCCTATTAATAGTGATCCTATTAATCACAACTTATACTATCTTACTATCCATAACTATAATAAGCTCAGTTAATTATGATTCCATTGTTTTGCCCAGTTTGAGAAATAAATGAAGCAAGTTAAGGTTTTTGAATCTGGTCTTTAGCAATAACATAAAGGTGATTGTACACTTTCAAAGCTCAGAGTAAAAGAAGAACTCAACTGCCTCCCTATCATCTCAGAAAGAGTCCTTGATCATCCTGCATGAAGTATTGTCCTGAAATATAAAACCATTCTACTTAAAAATCCACATAATGAACCTCACCCAGTGAATAAGCTTTCAAACCCATCTTCACTGCCTCTACCATTCCCTCAGTTGCTCCATTAGATTGAGGATGATATGGTGGGGTATTATAATAGGGTGTCTGCCAATATTTCAAGATTTTCTAGATTTTTTCCTGATCCACTTCCTTTTTTTCTCTCAATTGATATAAAGTTACCCAATTTCAAACAAATTAGACTTAATTTGTTTAAGATAAATGCTTTTCAATTCCAAAAATATAAACAATAATACAACCCACATTTTAAATCTACCCAATAATATTTTATATTACATTTACAATATACAACAAACATAAGTCACATAAGTTTGATGAAGAGCCATTTTCCCCAATTTTACCTGACTTTTACAAAATAAAACCCATTTTCCCTGATTATTCTAAGATTTTTCTGCAGCATTATCTGATACCGAAACTTCTACAACTTCATTTCCCGAAAAGATACTTTTAGTACTATTATACTGTGGCACCTTCATGGTTACTTACCTTAATAACTTCATGGTTACTTACCTTAATAACTTCAGGTTATCCAGAGAAAAAATCTACTACAAACAAAAATAGTTCAACACCCTGTTCATAGGCATGGTCCATATGCACTCTGAACTAAGGTTTATTTTAATTTGGTCATGTATGTAATGTCCTTTTTCTTCACCTTTATCTCACACATTTATCAGTTTTTTACACATTTTTCTTGATATGTTCACAGTAGCTAGGCGACCAAGCTTTCAACTTCAATTTACATCGAGTTTGAACTGTCCACAATGTATATCTGATTTGATTGATGATCTGATTTGCTGAAATTACGATCTGAGGTAACTCCCTATTCTGACAATTCATATCCTAAAAATGAAAGACAAATACAATTTTCTTTTATTTATACTCATCCCCGATTTTTCTAACTTAATCAAAATTTTACTCAAATTAGATTTAAGCTCTTCAGTATTTTTACCACTGACATGTATATCATCTTAAAACATAACCACATTAAGAATAATATCACCAACAACAGATTCTATTGCTTTTTGAAATATTGCACTTTAAGTTTTTATTCTAAAATATAACCACATTAAGAATAATATCACCAACAACAGATTCTATTGCTCTTTGAAAATATTGCACTTGCAGTTTTTATTCTAAAATATAACCACATTAAGAATAATATCACCAACAACAGATTCTATTGCTTTTGTTTTTTCACTTGCAGTTTTTATTCTAAAAGGTGAGAATGTCAATCTTGAGATTCTGAAAAAATAACTGTTACTATTTCTTGTGCCTCTTTGTCCATCTTAACATGGTGATAAGTTCCCTTGAGATCAATTTTAGCAAAATACTTCATTCCTGCCATTTTATGAAATAGTCTCAATATTTGGAATAGGGCATGAATTTGAGCAAGTCTATTTTGTAAAATGCACATATGTGTAAATCTCTGTCTGTTTTTCTAACAATCACAAGTGGTGAGGCTCATTTGCTTTCACCAGAAGAAACTGTTTGGAGCAACCCTAGCTGAATCATTTCATTGAGCTTACCTATCACTAATAATCATGTGTGAATAGGATGAAGTCGAGATTCAAAATAAGTTAGTTGTTTAATATTTTTTAATTGTATATTTGCTTTGTAATTAACAAAACGCCCATAAACAATAGGTTCTATATTATTAACTAAGTTTGTTGCACTAATATTTAATACACCCAAGGCAATCAATTCTTTGTACAATATCAGGAATAGCGTGCAATGGCATGCTGTAACTGACCCCGCTTATCAATTTTTTTCTTTACAATTTGACTACAAATATTTTGATGTTTCAACGATTTAAATGCAATAAAAAAAATTGTTGCATCACCACTGAATTTAAATTGTTGATCTTTTCTGAAATATTTTATTTGACGTGAAGGTTTTAAATAAAATAAAAAATTAATTATAATGACTGTTTAAATTAAATTCATTTTAATTTGTATTTTTTATGTTAAATTAAAATGTTTCAAACTATTTTTCCATGACTTTCTGAAAAATTTTTAAAAGATTTTATTTTAAAGTTACTTTAAGTTATGAATAAATTAAATTAAATCTTCCCGTTGTAATGAAATGATTTACTGAACTGCTTTATTTCTTTTGTTTCTATTTTTACAAAGAATTGTTCAAAACCTTTTTTTTTTAACTTAACTTACTAATCAGAGCATGAAACGATTAAAAATTACTATTTTTTTATTGCGACTTTTGGGAAAAAATGTTTAAAAAATTTTAAAATAATATATATAACACTTTTTCACAATTTAAATAAAAATTGTTCATTCATTAAACGATCATTGAAAGAAATTTGTAAAAATATTTTGTATAACTTTATAAAAATGTTTCAAAAGATAAGTTTTAAAGTAGTTTATTTCAAATACAATTAAAAACATAATAAAAAGTAATTTTTGATTCAAGTTTTTTGAATTATATTTTAGTGCTTATATATTTTGCTTTTCATAAAGACTTATTTTCTTTTTTCTTTTAATTTTCTTCGCTAGTTTAAGTTTAGCTTTACATTTCTTTCATCAGCGCATTTCTAAAATCATTTTTAAAACATCTAAACAGTCGTGGTCAAGTTGTCAAAAAAAAAATTGCATGCCATTCCTGTCCAAGCCTGCAATACGCAACAATAATTAGTACAATGTTCATTTTAGATTCAGTTTCCAATGTCTTTTTGACTTTGCCTAGGACTTTAATAATTGTACCATCAGATTGTTTCAGTCAAATATAATGTTTTTGTTGACTTCTGGTTTTAACTTGCATTTTTAGATTGCAATCATTTATTTTTACAGCTTCTTAGTTTGCCATCCATATTAATCGAATTTGTATCATTCATATTAATGAATATACACTAGCATCATCATTCTCTGCATCCAGGGCCAAGAATAAAACTTTTACTGCATATTTGCAATATTGGTAATATTTATTGTTATTGTTTAAAATATTAGGAATTTATATTAAAATTATACTATCATTACAAAGAAAAAAAAAATACAAAAAAAAAGTTGCTGATTTATGCGAATTTTAAACTCATTGGGAATTCAGCAGTATCGTGGTGCCATAGGGTTGGCTAACACTTGTACTTTTTATACTTTTCTTTCATACTTAATATTTGCTTTGCATATGTTTTTAAAGTGTTTTAATTTTCCACATTTTTCACCTCTAATTATATCTGACAGTATGCATTAGAAAGGATTCCGCTGGTTTACACATATAAAACATAAAATACAGAAGATTGAGCATACAGTGTTTTAAAAAGGGGCAGTTTCAGGAGAAAAATGTAAAAAGGTAAGAAAATATGATGATAAATGCTATATGAGATAAAAGTTTTAAGAAAGATGATCACTTCAATTTTGACCAAAATAAATAAAAATCAAAAAGCTTTTATCAAAGTTTTAAATCAAATATACTTATTATGATTATATTATTAATATAACCATAATAAATATACTTGATTAAAAACTTCGATAAAATCTCATGATAAGTTGTCTTAAAAAATAATAACTAAAATAATTAGTTTTTAAGATTTAAAACTACTAAACTTTTTAAACATTTTGATTTTTCAAAACTTTAACAAATACAGTGGCCAACCACTTTATACAATTAAATTCCCTGACTTTTCCCTGACTTTTTTTATATTTTTCCCTGACTCAGTTATATTTTAAAGTGTGAGTTTTTAAGTTTTGTTGTTTGGGAGTAAGTAAAAAAAAATCTTTAAAAAATATTAAATTTTAAAAAAGAGATTTTTTTGCCCTCACTTTTGGAAAATAAAATAAAAATCCCTGACTTTCCCCTGATTTCCATGACTAGAAAAAAATTCAATTATTTTTTTTCCTGATTTCCAGTTGGCTGGCCACCCTGCAAACTTCTAGCAGTACTCTTAATTTTTTTAATTATTGAAAAATTTTGTTATTTATAATTAAAAACAACTAATTTTATAAAATATCAGTTTGACTAGCAAAAAATGAAAATAAAAAACAAAACAAATTTTTTAAGATCATTCTGAAACCTTTTAGCACATAAATTTTAGATTTTTTGACAAAATATTTGCAAAAAAATAATTAGATTAAAAATGTATTTTAAATTTACCATCTTGCAGGATTAGTATATAAACTTTTAACAAAGCCTATACTTTGAGCAAAAGAAGATTGACTAGCCCCTTTTTTCGCCATGCGACTCTTACTAGAATCCATTTTGTTGTTCCTACCAGGTCCTATTTTGGAGTCATGTGCCGAAACATGACAACATCAAATACGCAGCGGATTACAAATGAGTATAGATAAGTCATTAATTTTAGAGAAGGAAAATTCAACATAATAAAGACGAATTAGTAAAACTTAATTTGAAATTTTTTTAAAATCTTTGACAATCTATATATTACGTTTTGAATGTTTTCTTTTTATCATCCAAATTACAGGTAAAAAAAAAACAAAACATCCCGTGGGAAATGAGCTTGCGACTAGCTGTTTTAAAGCGATTTTCTAGCGATTTCTTTTCCTATTTTATTATTTCCTAATGTCTTTAAGATCTTTAAAAATTCGATTTTTAGTGTTGAGTCTATTATAATTATGAGGATAATTAGACTTTAAACATTGCGATTTTGTAGCAATGTGTCGCTAGCTACATATCGTAGCTTTGTAGCTAGCTACAAAATATCTACAAATCTATAGCTGGTTGAAGGTACATATGAAAATTTTTAGACAGCAATTTTATTACTATATGACGCTAGCTACAATAGCCAGTGAGTCTTTAGCTCATTAAGCTGGCTGTCCTCTTTAGCTTTAGCTCATTAAGCTGGATGTCTGTCTTTATTTTTACAAATATCGATAACTTTTCGCTAACTTAAAAAAGCTAGCGATCCTCTTGGCCAAATCGCTGTTTTTATCTTTATGATTATAGCTAGCTATTCGCTAGACAATTTCCCACCGGGCAAAGTGTTTAAAACTAATAGCTTATACTATTAGTCTGAAGTTTAATTTAGATTTTTTTTAGAATATCTTCTTCCATTAATTTTTTAAACATGGTTCTTTTTTCTTTAATATTCCAGAATTCAAAGGATTTGTTTAGAGTTGTTTATACTTCATCTTTACCGTCCATTTTTTCTACTGTCTAAACACTGGGCGAAGTTTAGCTACAATTGGTTGCAAATTTGCATTACTTCGTTGTTAAAATAGTTATCCATATTAATCTATATAACTTGAGTCAAAACCATGGAGAAACAAGGCTCAGTAGTCTGATAAACAGATTTAATTTTTTTTCGAATGAGAATGGTATACCATTAATGGTCTTTAAAATTAATGATAATCTACCGGTAGATTATCATTAATTTTAAAAAAGGAATGTAGATAATTTTTGCTGGACATTGAAATGCTTAAGAGGAGTTTTAATGCTGATCGTTCGACAGCGTATAATTTATTAAAAAATGCATTTTTATATTTGAAAATTTTTTAAGTCGTATAATAGAATCAGTACAGCCAGAGATTTGAATAAATGCGCTATAGCTAATGGCTGATAAAAACGAATTATAGATTTTATAAGAGCTTTGGAGACTGATCGAAATTTAATAATGCAATTGTTTACATTTGCTGTTTGGAGTGTAGCTATATTTTGTATATGGTCTTGATCATCCCATAGGAATCCAAGATGTTTTAAATATTTTTTGAGATGTAGGAAAAAAGCCTTTATTTAAATGTTGTTTGTAATTGAACTTTTATCTGAGATAATAAACTCGGTTTTTTCAGTTTTAAGTTTGATATAAAGGTTTTTACATTGTACTTGAACTTTATTAACTAATTGTTGTAGCCCATAAAGAGTAGGATTTTATAGGATTATATTGTCTACATAAGCAATAATGCTTGTGTATATGCCAGTTACAGTTGTTTCAACTTTGCAATCTAAAACAATTTAATTTAATATACTTTCAGTGTAGATATTAATGTGTTCCAGAAGTCAATAGTAAAAAATAAAATTTGTAAAAAATTTGCTTACTTCCCCTTTTTTCCATTCGTTTATGCATGCAAACAAAATGGGTAAACTTTTGGTTGAATTTAAGTACTGTAAGCTTTGCCACCAGTATACCAAAATGTGATAATATACGTTTAATATTCAATTGCGGTAATATTGGAAATGTTTTATTTGCAATGGTAATTATAAATAACAAGTAGCAAAATGGCTGACTAATTGTTGACGTTTATGCAATTAAAAATGTTATAAATTTAAATTCACAAGTTAGTAATGTGAATTTGATTGCTAATTAGTTAATAACAGAAATATACTAGTGTTCCAACTGTGTCATGTCTCTAAGGAATGATGATAATCAGGTGATAGAAAAATCCCATATTGGAATTACTAGCTTGCAGAGTTTTTACAAAACGAGATTTTATTTGGTTAATTTTTGTTTGAAAGATGGACTAATGAAGCATAAGAAGCAGTTGTAATGCTGCTGTGGCAGACAAAGTTTTTATTGAAGTTCAGCAGCATTGGGCTAAAACCGGCATTGAAATATAACGTAAAGACAATGTAAAAGCAAAGATTCTTGATCTGTATGATAACTATAGAACACTGCAGAAGAAAGGGTTTAATCAAACGAAGAAAAAGAAAATATTTTTAGTGAGGAGTTAAACAGTACTCTTCATAGCATACTAAGATGCCCTGGCGGAAATAGAAACAGACAGACTTTGTACCAAAAAAATGAAGGACAAAAATCTTGATGTCCTGAGTGCTCTTTAAGCTCAAAAGAAAGTGTGTCTGGGTGCAGAAGACAAGATTTAAATAAAGCATTTAATGAAGAGAAGTAAGGTCTTCTTGAGGTAGAAAATGGATCAATAAATAAAAGTACATGGTAGCAGTTCTGTTAATTTACCACAAGACAAGAATTTTGTATGTCATGTAAAAAAGAAGAGCTTGACAATGTGGCAAAGAAGAAATACATAGTAATACTTCAGCTTCCAAAAAACCTATTAAAGAATGCAAAAATATCTACAAGAACCGATAAGTTAAATTTGTCAACTGGTCAGAGTACAGCATTGAGGGCTGCAGTTAAATTAGGGTTTCGCTGATTTAAAAGTGTGACACTGTCAAAGTCAAGTAACAGAAGAGCAGAAAAAGAAGTTTGAATAGAAACAGCTTGTCATTTAAAATCATCATTTACTGCACCAAAGTATGTCACACTTCACTGAAACAAAACAAATGTATAAGGAGACAATGAAAGAATTGCCGTTCTCATAGCAGGACTGCTTGCTCACAGAGAATGAAAACTACTTGGTGTTCCTGTCATAGCTGATAGCACTAAAACAAACCAGAAAGCTGTTACATATGCTGTGATATTGGAGTGGAATTTTGAAAACGCCAATATAGGTCTAGTTTTTGACACAACTGCTTCCAATTCTGGTAGGAAGAATGGGGCCTGTGTCAAGTTAGAGACATTATTAGGCAAAAAGGAATTCTACTCAGTTTGTTAACACCATGTAGTGAAAAGAATTTTGTGTGTAGTTTGGCAGAAATTATTTGGTGCAACATCCAGCCAAGACACCAGAATTTAAGGATTTTCAGCAGCATTGGGACTCACTTGTTCAGCAATTGATATACAAAAGGCTTGACATTCGCAACCATAGACTGAAACATAAGTAAGAAGTAAATGTCTTTTTTTGTAAACTGGTGTCTGCGCCTAAATCTGATGATGCATCAGATGATGAAATGTATAGTGACAATTATCATGGAAATACCCTGTTTATACTGGTACTTCTGGGAGAAAAACAATCTCATACTTTGTACATGATTACAGCTTGGAGCATTTAGTCACAATCAATGGATAGCAACCATCCTATACAGAGCAAAGATATATACATTCGGTGAGCAGTTAAATTGTAACAAAGGTAAAATGAACAAGTTGCGTCGCATTTGTTTGTTCAATGCTATTTTCTACATAAAGGCATGGCTTTCAACACATTTGGCTGCAGATGCATCAGTCAATTATTTGTAGTTGTAGAATAATCTCACTTGGTATAAAAATTTTGATCAAGCCGTAGCACAAGCGGCTGTGACAACATATAACAGACATCTGTGTTATCTTACTGAAGAGATTGCACCGTTTGGGGCTGTTCATTAATTACGTCAACAATTTTTTTGAAATTTCTACCTTTCTCCCTCCTCCTTCCCAATAATTTGTCAAGTTTCCAGAAACCCCCCTATAATACGTCAATTTTTGATTTTGAGCTACAAGTTCAGCATAATTTTCCGTTATTTAAGCAATGAAACTCAAAAAAAAAATTATTGACATCAACTTTAATTGACCTCCCTCCATCCGCCTTGTCAACAATTGTCAAAAAAGTTTAGATTCCCCCACCCCCTATTTTGTTGACGTAATTAATGAACAACTTCTTTGCACTTTTCTCCACCCCCTTGTCAGACTCCAAAAAGAAGCTAGTCATTCATCAACTTCTGAAGCATAAAAACGATGCTGCTAACTGTCTTCAAAAGGAAGTGTTAATATTTCCACAGCTGTCCACTTCTTCACCAAAACAGCTGCCATCTTTAATTGGCGCAAAGTCTTGGCACCTGTTCAGGCTCTTGCATGTCAACAACAGTTGAATGAACTTGCCACCAATATAATGGGTAACTGATGCAGTATACAATGAAACTGTCATGTTTGTTCACAATTGCCGAGTCGTTAATAAAATGAATAAGAGAGCAGTCAAGCTCATCACAGACTTTGCTGAAACAATCAAAAAGTACGAAATACAGAGACAATACCTATTTCCAATAGTTGAAAAGCACTGACAAGATATATCATATTTCAAAAAAACAATTTGCGTGATTCTTGGCCTAATTTAAAATTACTGAGGCAGTACATTTCTCTTGTTGTTTATAGTATGAGTAAACATTTTAATTTTACGAAATGTAAACCATCAAGAAACCATTCCATGACTGTTATATAATATTTGTATTCGATTGCTTGAATAATTTGGAAAACAGTAAAATTTTCAACATTTTCGTATGTTTCATCGGCTTGGTGGCAAGGCAAAACTAAGGTATAAAAATAAAAAATTTTATTGTCTAGTTTGATAGTAATTATAGGGAAAAAGGGCAGAGAGCACAACTATTAAAACTTTAAACCTTTTGGAGCACCCTAGTAGATACTGTACAAATGTGGCAATGAAAAGATCCGTGTTGCACGCCTTGAGACATATGGAAGTGATTATGCTAGTGTATCCAAGGTATGATACACTAGCATTACCTGAGCGGTAAAAATCACTATATCGGTATTGGTTGTAGCTATATCGCTATGTTGGTATCGGCCGTAGCGCAGTGGTTAGAGCTCTTGCTTTAAAAGCAGGAGATCCAGGTTCGAAGCGAGCCTTGGACATATTTTTGCGTCACGGTAAGGAAGGAGGCCTGAACTTTCTGGTTAAATGCACTTCCGCGGTGCTCTGTGACAAGACCGTTAGGTCTTCTTGGGGCACCTAAATAACAATAAAAAGACAACAACAAAAAAACATAAGTGGTGATGACATGATATAAAAGATATAAAGATTGGTAATCGGTATAAAATAAAATTTACTTTTGTTAAATACAACTTCTCTTGTTTGTATTTTGAATATATTTCCCAGAGTTTTTTTCTTGTTTATACAGATATTGTTTATAATTTAGGAACTTTATAAAGTGGTTTGCTAAAAATTTTTTTAATAAAATTTAAAATCGTCTTTAATTTGGACCAATAGATCAAAATGACTAGAACTTTCACAAAGTATTTGAGCCAAAAAATATGTTTTTAAATAAAAGATGTATGCAAAAATATAATTGTTCCATAAACGAAAATGCATGTAAAAGTAAACCAATAAATATTTTTTGAACCGTTTTTTAATAGGAGCTGATAAAAAACGCATTTAGTGTCTTTTTATAAGTTAGGAAAGCAATTATATGACTTATGGATCCAAACTACACAAAGAGATAAGTTTAAAATCAAGAAATGTAAATGTAATGTAATATGTAAAAAAAAAAATTTTGCCAGATGATTCCCTTCTTGGTATTTTTATTTTGCAAAATTTACAAATTGCTTTCAACGTTTATTTTCATCTTTATTAAAATAGTTGATTAAACCTTTAGTTGCTTTGCTCATTGTTAACTTATTTCTTATTTAATTTTATTTTTAAGTTTAATTCCTAGAATACAGATTCAATTAAATAAAAAATAAATTATCAACAAGCAAAGCAATTAAGCATTAAACAAACTTTAGCAAATAAGCAAGTAATAAAATTAACCGTTAACATTATACTTGAAAAAAAAAATTATTAATAAAAAAAAGAATAGTACAAATTTGTCATTTAATTTATGTTTGATGAGTTGCCAATAAATGTAATTTACTGGGTATGCATACTAATATACAATAAACAGGAGCCTTTAAAAGTTTATTGTCAACTGAAGTATGTTGATCCATTTTAAAACCAAATTTAGAAAAATCTAGGACCTTCTCTATAGGTTAAAATAATTTTAAAACATTTTGATTTATCTCTCATAAAAACAATTCTCTTAATATATTTTAAAACATTTAACAATTTGTTGCATAAATTTATGTGTTTATGTATAGTATACACCCAGCGGGCACAGACGTCAATCAAACGTCTTACGGACGTCTTAACTAGGTCGCGACGTCTCAGACCAAATTAGGACGTCCTAAAGATGTCTGGTAAAGACGTCTTTGTTAGGACGTCCTTGTGACGTTAATATAAAGACGATATTAGGACTTCCATATTTAGACGTCCTATTGACGTCGCTAAGACCTACATTAAACTTCCTAATTATCTTAGAAATAAGTAGAAAAATTAATATTAACAACTTGGCGCATACAATATTATGCGTTAACTCGGTTAATTAAATATGTCCACTTGTTTTGGTTGATTATTTTGAGATTATTAGTTTTGTTTAGTTATTTATCGTTTGAAGATATTTTTTTTAATTTTCTATATTCTATACTCTATGATCTATAAACTATAATATCAATATTGCACCAAGATATTGCACTTTGTGTTTTATAGAAAAGTAATGATATTTTGTGTGTCTGTGTTATATATATATATATATATATATATATATATATATATATATATATATATATATATATATATATATATATATATATATATAATATATATATATATATATATATATATATATATATATATATATATTTATATATATTTATATGTATATATATATATATATATATATATATATATATATATATATATATATATATATATATATATATATATTTATATATATTTATATGTATATATATATATATATATATATATATATATATATATATATATATATATGTATATATATAATATATATTTATATACATATATATATATATATATATATATATATATATATATATATATATATATATATATATATATATATATATATATGTATATATATATATATATATATATATATATATATATATATATATATATATTTTTTTTTTTTTTTGAATGTAGACATCATGTATGAGAGTATGTAAATTATTATTTTATAAACATCAATAAATACGATTTTCTCTCGATACTAAATTTATTTTTTATTTTTTAAAAGAAATTTTCGCTGGATTGTTGTGACCAGTGACAACATCACCAGTACGTATCCAACAATTTCGTTACCTTGGGTACCAATATTGTCTCCCAAATTGCGTAAAGTGTTTAGGAAGGCAGGATATAAAACGGTCTTTAAATCAAACTTAAACCTAGAAGCAATATTAACTTCAAGAAATAAATCCAAACTGCAAAGGAACAGCCACCCAGGAGTTTACCTTATTAAGTGCCATTGTAACAAAAAGTATATTGGTAAAACAAAAATGCAAATAAAAACACGCATGCAACAACACAAAAACAGTACAATAGGAAATAAAACAGAAAGATCAGCATTAGCCACACACATGAAACATTGTGCACAACAAATTAACTGGGACAGTTGCAGAACTCTAAAAGTCAATAACAAAAAGTTTGATAGGAAAGTTCGTGAGGCGCTTGAAATACAGTACCACCAATGTGCCCCTCAACAAAGTGGTATCAATTTAGATGAGGGACAATATGTGTCAACAAAATTCTGGACACTATTTCTAATGCACTTACGTCAGAAAAAGACAAAACCATTCCATTGACATATAATAAAATTGCCGTTTAAAAATAACATATAAACAAAAACAAACAAAATCTTTTAAGCTGAAGTCGCTGGTCACAACAATCCAGTGAAAATTTCTTTTAAAAAATAAAAAATAAATTTAGTATCGAGAGAAAATCGTATTTATTGATGTTTATAAAATAATAATATATATATATATATATATTATTATATTATTAGTCGAATTACGTCAAATATATATGTATATATATTTAGATATATATGTATATATATATTTAGATATATATATATATATATATATATATATATATATATATATTTAGATATATATATATTTATATATATATATATATGAACTTTACTTGTTTATATATTCTTTCATATATTTATATATTTATATATAAGTTCATATATTTATATATATATATATATATATGAACTTTACTTGTTTATATATTCTTTTAAGGTTAAGCATGAAACTTGAGATTTTTTAAAAATTTTAGTGGATCGAACTGCACTGTTCTCTAATAATCCAGAAGAAGGTTTTAAACAACGTAAAAGTTCAGATAAACTTAATGTTTTGAAAAAAAAATTCGCAGATGGAGATATCCAATACACCACTTTTGTATACATGAGTTTCATCTTTAAAGTTTATATGTTATATATTATTACAATATTTATTTTAAATTGTCATAAACATTTTCAATATTTCTTATACGTTGTTTCTTTTTAGATAAAACAATTATCATTAATTGGCGATAAAAATCTAGCTGATACAATTAAAAATATTTTGTTCTTGTAAGTAATTAGCAAAAGTTTGAGTTTTAACATTTATGATTGACAGTAGAGCATTTATCTTCTTTTTTATATATGTAGACTGCCAACAGACACTATTTTGTCAGAATACAGCATGAATTGTCTAAAGAAGAAAAAAAAGTTTAAAGATTTTACAAGTCTATGTAACGCTGTCACTGGTATTCTTATTAGCTTATTAATGTGTTTGATTAATTAAAAATTAAAAATGATGTTTTAATTAAAAAAAAAAATCTAATTTTTTTGGCTCTGGAACATGACATGTATTCAAGTGTATGTATGACATATCAGGCTTGGTCGGGAAGCGGGTGCGATTGCACTCGAGAACTGACCATGGAGATAATATTTAGTTGCGAAAAACGGGCCAGATATTTTAGTCGTTTTGAAAACATTTAAATTTATGTATGTTTCCTTAATTAAGTTCATTATTTTATCGTAATTTTTGAAAATTTTTCGAAATATTTTGAAATGTTTTAAACTAACAATATTTGTTTACAAAAATAAATGTTTTTAATTTACTAACTTTAATTATTTTTGCTTCAGCCATTCTTACAAACTCGTTATACTTAAACTTAAAGTTAATTTTTTCTGTTCAAAATACTAATTAAAATTATAAAGCCCTCTAACTAAACATCATCAGCGTTAATGTGAAGCAGTTCCGCTTCCTCCTCACATAGTAATTTAACGTTTTTAGTTAATTTCTATTTAGCTAATTGAATTTCTACAAAAACTCAATGATTTAATTATTTCATTTGTTCATCTTTTAAAATATTTAACACATTTAAAACAATTTTTCTTAGTATACTAAGAAAATTGTTTCAAATGCGTTAAACTTTTCAAACAACGCGAAGCTTAAAACAGTTATTGAAAAAAAATTTTTATTCATAAAAAATGACTGAAAAAAATACAGAATGGTCCTCTTGACTATTTCGCGGCCCCTAACATTGTGAGTCCCGAGGCTATAGCCCTTCTACTTCCCCCCCCCCCTCCTTTTTAATCCAGCACTGGAAATAAGATAAGTATATAAATAAAAATTATATATACTCTTTGATAAATCGGAGAACATTTGTTAAAATGTCACTTAATTTTATAAAAAAAATTATAAAAAAGCGACGTTTCAAAAATATTTGCTCTAATCGTATTTATTTTGCTTAAAGTTTTTTTGCGTTAAAAGCTATTTTTCTTTTTTTAACTGTCTCTCACCGTCCAGTTAATCTTATTGCTCTTTTTTGTTTGTTTTTAAAATGTTCTCAAAACGACAAAAAAGTC
>NC_061168.1:33636990-33639490 GCF_022113875.1 Hydra vulgaris
TTGATTTGATTCAAATAAATAGAGATTTTTTGAGTCAAGTCTTGAATCACTTATTTGATTTGATTCAAAATATTTAGGCTTAGCAGGGGCCTAATATATATAAATATATATATATATATATATATATATATATATATATATATATATATATATATATATATATATATATATATATATATATATATATATATATATATATATCTACGACATGATATTAAATTAGTTTTTTGAGGTAGGTAAGATTTTTTAGGCCTTAAATTAGAGCACACATTGTTTTTGTCACGATTTTTTTATAAAACATTAAATTCAAAATCAACTAAATCGAAAACTAAAATGCTTTTATTTTTATTTTTTTAATACAAGTAAAATCTATATGCATTATGAAAATTCAAAAAAGATCTAAACATATTGATTTAGATACCAAAAAAAAATAATAATAATTAAACATTTTATCTTAATTTAAAAAAACAATCGGACTAAAGTTAAGTATATATTTCAAATAATATATTAAAACAATTCAAATCAAATTACTCTTGAGGTGATCGCCATAGCAGAACACGAAGCAATAACATATTTTTGCATATCTACCTCAACATTCATTTTGTCTGAGAATATAACATTTCACCACTTGCTGTTGTATTTCATCAAGCAAATTAATTTTATTAATTAAAACTGTTTATCTCATTGTGTTGCTCACCACATTATCCAGATCCATAATGTCATCTGTTTCAGTATAAGGTTTTCAAATATGTGAATATTCAATATTTAACTTATTGGCTATTTGACGAGGAGATAATACTTGATTTTAAATAAAAATAGATTTGTAACATGTTTTTTCAGAGAATCTCAACCATGATTTTGGAGTTTCATGCTGTATTACTTCACTCGTTATGAGGCTTTTTCAATATCTAATTTCTTTGTGTTTTCATCAGTACTATTCAAAATTAGAAATTTAGAGTTAATAAATGCTAATGAAAATCAAATTGAATTATTAAAAAAAATATTACATTAATTTTAAAAATAAAGCAGTAAGCATTAATTTTTAACGAACAAAAAAAATTTAAAAAAATATAGTCGATGTTATAAAGTTACATATAATTAGGGATACAAATGAAATTTTATGGTAACAACTTCTCCATTAAATAAAAAACACTATACTTATTAATTAGAAATAATAAAATATTTAAAAAGCTAACTAGTTTTTAAAGTAATTTTAAGCAAACAGGATGTATAAGTAAGAATGCTCTAATTAATGGCCAATGGTGTATGTATCATATATATATATATATATATATATATATATATATATTATATATATATATATATATATATATATATATATATATATATATATATATATATATATATATGTAGTATATATATATATATATATATATATACATATATATATATATATATACATATATATATATATATATATATATATATATATATATATAGTATATATATATATATATTTATATACATATATATATATATATATATATATATATATATATATATATATATATATATATATATATATATATATATATATATATATATATTATATATACTGTATTGTATAACATAGTATACTATGCTTGGACATATATTATTATTTTTAATATTTTATTATTTTTCAGAGTTTGATTTGTATGCATTAATTGTGTTACGATTACAATTGTTGTAATCGTGTTGTAATATAATATGCACACAAATTTATTGGATACAAATTGTATATAATATATAGTTAAATGATTATGATATATTATAAAAACTATATTTTATAGTTTATATTACCTATATTATAAAAACAAATATAAATTAAATGCTATATAAACTATGTAATATAATACATTTATATTTAACTTATATATAAATATTTTATCTTACATACTTTATAAGTAACTTGTTAACTTTTTAGCCTTTTTTTTTTGCATTTATAGTATAGTCATTCACATATAATTATATATTATAATTTATATTATAATCATTCACATATAATTATATATATATATATATATATATATATATATATATATATATATATATATATATATATATATATATATATATATATATATATATATATATATATATGTATATATATATATATATATATATATATATATATATTTATTTATTTATATATATATATATATATATATATATATGTATATATATATATTATATATATATATATATACATATATATATAAATATATATATATATATATATATATATATATATATATATATATATATATATATATATATATATATATATATATATATATGTATATATGTATATATATATATATATATATATATATATATATAAATATATATATATTATATATATATATATATATATATATATATATATATATATATATATATATATATATATATATGTATATATGTATATATATATATTATATATATATATATATATATATATATATATATATATATATATATATATATATATATATAT
>NC_061168.1:33646990-33904490 GCF_022113875.1 Hydra vulgaris
CTTCTTGGGGCACCTAAATAAATAAAAAAACGAAATTCAATACCATAACTAGTGAACAAATAAATATTTATATCTATACATTTACTCTATTTGAAGCATTTTAAAATATATTTTTGTTTGATAAATGTTCATTTGCAATATATGATGAACTCATAAAAATAAAGACTCTTTAATAAAGGTTTTATTAGACAATTAAATACTAATCTAAAGTTAAAGGAGTTGAAATATATAACACAAACAACAATAAAAGCACTAGAAATCGCAACAATCTTCCTCTCTTTATGGAAAAGTCAACAATCTAGTTTCATCATTTTAATATAGTCATCATATTTTACAGAAACTTTGCAAGTTTTTGTAGAGCATCACAAACCATCATGAGATGGTATTGGCAAATTTACTTTTATTTCATTAAAAAAATGTTTCAGGTGATGGACTATTATTTACATTTATTACTTCTACTGTTACATTTTTGTTAGGCTCATTAACATTATTCTCATTTTCCATCCGTTATTATCTCTCATCGTCCATCCAGAATAAACTCTCATAGGGTGTACAATAAGTTGCAGTTGATATTAGCGAACTAGTGAGTGAAGGAATTTTTAATGCTAAACAAATATTTTTCCAGATCAAGCCATTTTGTTTCTCAACTGGTCCATTACTTAAAAGATGGTATAGAGTAGAATTACTTGTTGCTTCCTTTTTTTTAATCCATTAGATATAAATGATGAACTTATGTCAGAATTAATGTAAGTTGGAAAACTACATAAGAAGTCCAGATATCAGTTCACAACAGTTATTTAACTGATATCTAGACTAGAATAGCAAATGAATACCGGAAATATTCATCAATAACTTTTTGATGAACCATCTTAGTCTAGAAATAATAACAGTTTATTTCTAACCTTAGATGGCAATAGTAGCTAAAATCTATACTAAGACAATTAATTCGACATGTTGGTTTGAATTACATATCTTATATCAGGCCTTGTTATGAGATTTTGTTGGGTAAAAAAAAAACTCAAGTTAATGTAACTTTACTCTTTATTCATATTTACATTGTTAAAAATACGTCAGTTGCGTATTTTTAAGTAACCTATTGTAATTAAATTTAAATTGAAACCATGTTAAAAATCATTCAAAATCTTAATTTCTTTAAGTTAAACAATATTGTTAAAAAAAGATATATCAATAAAATTTGAATATATTTTTTGAATAAAAATATTTTAAAACTTAAATATAAAAATATTTTTAAAAACTTTTACTTATACTGTTTATTTCATAAAACATTCATAACATAACATTATTGTCTTATGTTTGCTTTCTCGCGATTTAGTTTTTTTTTTTTTTCATAATGAGGGGGGAGTTTATGGGTGGAGTTCTTAACAGTCTGTAACTTTTGTAAATTTCATTATTTTCAAGCCATTGGTCAGTATTATGATCAAGATCAAGATCAAGCATTGTCAGTTTTAAAATATTTGACATTTTCCCTTCTTTTTTAATGTTAAATAAGTTATGATAAAGCCAGGTTTTGTTCAGCAATGATATTTTAATCTTAAAATACAAAAAGTTTTTATGACTTTATCGAAAGCCTTTGATATGTCAAAAAAAAATTGCCCTTGTATTGGCGTCATCAATACATCTGATTACTAGTTCACATATTCTATTTAGTGTGATAAAATCTTTCATTTAACAAGTTAACAATTCAACTGTAGAACAAGAGAATCAAAATCAAAATAATTATGTCAAAATAAGTTGTTAGATTTAAGATAAGATATTAGAAATCTATTAAATGAAGACTTAAAGTTCTTTGCAAGGTTTTAAAGTCTTTATTTAATAGGTTTATATATATATATATATATATATATATATATATATATATATATATATATATATATTATATATATATATATATATATATATCATATATATATATCATATATATGTATATATATATACACACACACACATATATATATATATATATATATATGTATAAATGTATATATATATATATATATATATATATATATTATATATATATATATATATATATATATATATATATATATATATATATATATATATATATATATCAACCCTCGGAATTAGGAAAAATAAAATTATTTGATACAAAGGTTTGACCATAAAACATAGAAACGAGGTCGGCAATTTTTTGCCGACCTCAAACACTTTCAGGTTGGCAGTTAGGTCAGCATTGCCGAATACCTCTAATTCCGAGACTCTAATTCCAAGGGTTGATATATATATATATATATATATATATATATATATATATATATATATATATATATATATATATATATATATATATATATATATATATATATATACCAACCAATCTTCAAAGACTTAAAGACCTTAGCATGGTCTTTAAAGATTGGTTGGATGATAGTTAGAGGGGTCAAAGTTCTCCAGAGTTTTTAAAAATTGTAATCACAAATAGCATTTTTTTCCAGCAGGCAGGAAAACAAGTTTTTGTTAAGCACTTATAAAATAGTTTAGAAAGTATAAAAGAAAATTCTGAATTAGGAGAACACTTTTTTAAGTCAGACAGAAATGTTATCTGGACCACAAGCAGAAAAAGTGTTTAGGACAGAAATAGCTTTAGGAACAGAAACCGAAGAGATTTGGATGTTTAACAAAGAATTAATCTATTTTTCTGGAAATGAGAGGAAGAGTGTGGTCATTAGATTCAAGAGATGAATTAGAGTAAAAAATTTTTGCAAATAGTTCTTATCTTTATGACAGGTAATAAGATTAGACCTTTATTAGATATGTAATTTACATTTACATTTATTAATGACACTGTTGAGGATTTTCCAAAAGTCTTTAGAACTTAGCTTTAGATATAAAATGCAAGATTTAGTAAACTGAGAATATAAAGGCCTACCATTAGACAGCACCAGTTACAATGATTTCAGTTTATATAATTGTTGCGTAAACGCAACAATTATATAAACTGAATGTCATACAGGAATTTGTATAAGCATGTTAATTACATGTATGACGTAAGCTTTGCTAAGCTTATGTAGTACATGTAATGTATTATAATGTAACCTTTTTTTTTTTTTTTTTTTTTTACAATATATAGTCTTTTAACCTGACTGGTATCTTTCTTGTTCTAATTGATCTTCTCAAAGAAGGTCAATTAGAATTCCACCATTTGTTCAATAGGCGAGGGAGATTTTACTGGCATGTTGTTTTGTAAATTTTTGAGTTGATTTTCTGATGACATTATTGGATTATATAGAATGTTTGGAATAATGTGGTTTCTTGTCGGTGGAGATATTTCTTGTAAAAATCTTCGGTTGCGTAAAGTATGTCATCGGCTCCCATTTATTCTTACTCTATATTGTTGTGGTAAGGTTTCAATAATTTTTACCTACGGCTTTATCCTACGGTTAGTGGACGGTGGTGTTGTGGTTTTTTAAAATTTAATGAATTATGATATTGTTTTATTGCTGCTTTTTCAGGCATATCGGCCAATTCGGACCATTCTTTTCTGAATTGCATTGGGCTTGGTAAGTGGTCATTTATTGTTTTTCCAAATAATAATTGAGCTGGTGATGCTCCAATGTCTTGGGCTGGTGTGTTAATAATGCTCTTCCCACTTTGTTAGTGTTTAATGATTCACTTGAGCTGATATTTGTTGTTAGTAAACGTTTCATAGATTTTACAGCAGACTCTGCTCTGCCATTACTTTGTGGATAGTAAGCGGAGGATAAGCGATATTTTACACCACAGTCATTTGAAAGGGTTTCATCTCGAATGAACTAAATTGTGGTCCTTCGTCTCCTGATATCTCCTCAAGAATTCCAAAGATAATAAAATATTTTCTGAGTGCATTACAAATAACGAATGTTTTTGAGTTAGCTTTGGTTGATGCTACTTCTGTCCAACCTAAGAATCGGTCTGCGTATACTATATAGTTGCGACTTGCCATGTGGAATATGTCTATCACTGTTTTTTGAAAAAGGTATTCAGGTAATATTGGTTCTTCGAGTGGTTCTTTATGGTTTGAGGGTGCGATTTTGTTACATCTACGACATTGAGCTCTGTAGTTTTGTATTTGAGCACTTATGCCTGGCCAGAAAAATCTTCCTTTTGCGTTTTCTCTCATTGCAGCTACACCTTGATGTCCTTCATGTAAATAGTTGAGTAAGATTGATCTCAGTTTATTTGGTATTAAGACTTTACCATCTAAAAATATGAGACTATTTATGGCGTATAAATCGTAACGTTTTGACCAAATTCTCTAAGATGTGTTGGTATATTTTGTTTGTTTCTGAGAATCCTGTTTGTATATGTTGCAATAGATCTTGATATGTAGAGTCGATTGATGATTCTGTAACAATTCTATCCATTTTAATAGGGCTATTGAAATGATTAAATAAAGAATGAATGGTTTGTAATAAGCTGCTTTCAATATCGCATGTTTTGTTTGAGGTATTACTGTTATTGTTAGTAATTCGTGACAGCATCAGGAGCAAGATTATGTTTTCCGGGGATCGAAATTACTTTGAATTTATACATTAGTGTTTTTTCACGTATTTTAAGGATTCGAGGATTCTTGATTTCGTCTAGGTTTCGATCATTAAATATTTTTACTAATGGTTTATGGTCAACTGCAACAAGGATTATTAATTAGGTTAGGATTATTAATTAGGTTAGGACATCCCATCACAAACATTTTGCAACTTTCTAAACCATGTAATAATGCTAAAGATTCGCCTTCAATGGAGGCGTATCGACTTTTGGCGTCTTTTGTAAACCGGGAGCCGGCATAAACAATTTTCCAATAAGATGGGCTGCATATTGGATTATCAATGTCAGAGAATTCACAATGTTTCTGTGTTAGTATAAAACCTATACCTGATTTACTCCAATCAGTTGATAGACAAGACGATTGTACACCTTCTTTTAAATGCTTGTACACCTTCTTTTATTAATTTGATTATTTTAAGCTTAGATTCTTGAAAAAATTTTCAATAGTTTGGTTCCAATAAAATTTACCTTTCTTGCTTAAGAGGGTGCGGAATGGAGTCATTATTGGTGCCTGAGAAAAAGCGTATGATATGTGTGATAAGGCCAAACCATGAGTGAATCCTGGTAATATTTTTTGGTGATGGAAAATGTTTTATTGCGTTTAATAGCTTTTTGAAAGGTCTGTATCCTGTCATGGTTAACTCAAACTCAATGTTGTCCGAGGTGAATTTAAATTTTTCAGGATTAAAAACTATTCCATTGTCTGAGCATAGTTTAATATAGGACATAGTATGTCATAATGAGGATTCAATGTTGTTATCCCAAAGTAGAGAATTATCAATACATCTGACAACTCGTGGAAAATTCTGGGTAATATCATCAAAACGTTTAGTGTATCCATTATTTGATGCATGGAATCCTTGTGGTCCTCTTAAGTATCCATAGCGCCCCCATTCTGTAATAAAGGTTGTTGGCCTTTTTAGTTTTTGAGAGAGGTATACTATGATATCCATTCCAAGCGTCATTGATAGTCTTCTTTTTACCCATTGGGATTTGATTAATAATATTAGCGAATTAGTGTGATGCGTTTCTCTTAATGTTGTGTCGTTTAAATGTTGTAGATCAACAGTTCTTCGAGGTGAACCGTCTTTCTTTGGTACAATAACCATTCTGGAACACCATTCCGTTGGGGTTCCTTGTGGCACTGGTTCAATAATACCGAGTGCTATGTCGTCATCGAATTTCTTTTTTACCTCGTTTCGCCAATGATGTTGTATTGGTATTGGTTTATGTACTGCACTTGGAATGACTCCATCCTTGAATGTAATTTTTAATGGTCTTCCTGTCATTGATTGTAGTTTTTGGTGTGTGCATGTATTAAATGCGCTGTTGGCATAAAAATTTTTTACCCAGTTTTCAATTGCTAAGCGATTTTTTATTGTAGCGACAATTGGCATCACTTTTGGACTTGTAGTTCTAGTAAAACAGCCGCATTTAGCTAATGTATATTTGTTTGTATTGGTTTCTTTTTGACTATATAATTTACTGATGTTTGTATTTGTAATGGGATTAGGAAAATTGATTGGAATGATGGATAGATTTTTTATAGCTGTTTGTGATAAATAGATTCCACTAACGTTGTCGCATATGTATAATAGTTGTGTTGTTGACGCAATTTTATTTGATATTTTTACTATTAAAACACCTTTAACTTTGAGACTGTCATTGGTGACGCCCCAGATTTTGTCTTGATGTAATTAAATACTGCTCTGGTATTGACCATTTTTCTGGTATTGACCATTTTTGTCTGAGCCAGCAGTGCATGTTTGGGCACCAATATTGGCTATAGCTATTATTGTTGTATATGGTGATTTTATTTGTTTTTTGTAGTTATTTGATGAAGGTTTTATTATTTTATGTGCCATTAAGTCTATTACGAGTGTTACAGATATGGTTGGTAATGGCTCGGGGTTATTTACAGTAAACTTGTTTTTATTCCATGTTCCGTGTGGTAAAATTTGATCTTTTAGTCATATTGGGTCAGTAGTTACTGATGATATAAATGATATATCTTTTTGATCATCTTCTTTTATGCAGGATGTCTTAGTGCTTTTGCATACATAATAAAAGTGATTTTTTTTTGCCACAATTTTTGCATTTTTTACTGTATGCGGGGCATTGCCTTCTTCCAGTTGGGTGTCTCCTTTTGCTGCATCCTCTGCAATTTAATATATTTAGATATGGTTTCGGAATCAAATGATTTTGGTGTGATGTTTTATGATAGTTTGATTTTAGCTGGGCTATCCTGCTATTTGTATTATCGCTTGTGTGTTGTAAATAAAGGCACGCCTTCTCGGTGGACTCCATTATTAATAAACGTTTGGTCAGCTTTTTTAATGTTGTTAACAAATTTCTGTTAGAATTTTGTTTTAGTGTGTGGTGTTGTTGATTCCTGCTATTAATTGTGATTTGATCATATGTTCCGAATAATTAGATGTACATTTATGGGTTGAACAATCACATTTTCTATTAAAGTCGCAGAACTTTGCTTGTGACTTTATTCTTGCGATAAAATTTGTAATTGTTTCTTCGCCAGATTGTTTCATTGAGAAAAAATGTTGTTTGTATTCTTCAGGATGGATTGATTTAACGGAAACTGATTTGATATGAGCTAGAAGCTCTGCTTCGTCGGAATTATTTAGATTTTCCGGACCAATAAAATTGAGTTGAGGAAAATTATCTATTTATTATCTGAGATATTGGATTCTATGGATGGTCGTTTGATTTCCAGTGGTTGTGTATTAACATTGTTTGTTGAAGTTAATAACGAGATATTATTTTGATTTTGTGATGACATTATTGTTTTCATCATTTCGATCATTTGATTCTGCATATGCATTTGTTGTTGTTGCATGTCTAACATCATCTGTAAAGCTTTTTCGTTGAAATTTCTTTAAAATGTTGCTTCTGATTTATGAGTTGCCATATTTATTTTTTTTTGTTGTAGCTGTAATATAATATTCTGAAAATAATTTTTTTTTTTTTTTTATAAATGTTGCTTACTTTAATTTAACTTTTAAATTTTTGTTTCGACTAAATCCTACTCATAGCGCCATGTATAATAACATAATTTTAAACATACACGATTGTTCTCTTCTCTTCTAAACTAAGTTACAAAAATTGTAAACGCAACAATTATATAAACTGAATGTCATACAGGAATTTGTATAAGCATGTTAATTACATGTATGATGTATTATACAAGGGTTATCTAGAAAATGAGTTACATTTAATTTAATTTAGTTAGAGAAATATAAATTTATAAGCTTTAGTTTCAGCAAAATTAGTAGTACTAGAGCTTAGTTTGTCAGTGTGATGAGCAATAAAGTGACCAATAACAACAATATTTGCTGAGGGATAAAGGGAAAGGGCATTGTCAATTTTATCAGAAATAACATTAAAAAGATTGTAATCTTGAGGAGAAGAAAGAAAAAGGATCTTGAGAAAGATAACAATAAAGAACAAAGAGAAAATTATTGAGTGAAGAAATACTGAACGGAAGCATTTAAAAGGACAGTCAGAGTATTTAAAATTGATTTCACAACAAATAATTGAATTGATGCATGTCGCTATTGATGTCTTTGCAAATCAAAAAATATACATTAACAGCTAAGATCAGAAGATGAAATAGCAGAATGCAAATTAGTCTCACAATATAGGTCTGATGATTTCTACAAGAGGAAATATTTAGCTGATTAATAGTTACTTGAAAGACCATGAATATTTGTAAATAATAGATTGAAACAATTAGGTGGCGGTGATGGTTTTTAATAATTAAAATTTTTTAGGAACTTTAGTCGTGTTTTATGTTATTAGATAACTTGACTTAATCAAAAATAGTTCAAAGTAACACAAGCAATGAGCATTGTTGTAATAATGTTTCTCCTTCTCTTTTCTATAAATACTATAACTATTTAAGGCTTCGCATTGGGTTCTAATAACATTATATTGCTGATTAAGCAATCTAAAGTCATCAGAGCTACTGAATTATTTCAAAATTTATAAAGGCTAAGTCTAGCAACAAAAATAAACAAATCATCCCATTTTGGAATGATTTAATTGCTTTATTTTTTTTTTTGTTTCTATTTTTATGAAGAATCGTTTTAATAATTCAATTTAAAAAAAAAAAACTTTTTTTTTAACTTGACTTACTAATCAGAGAATTAAAAATTACATTTAAACAGACTATGTTATTCTTAAAAACTGTTTTTTTTTTTTTTTTTTTTGTGGCAACTTTTTGGAAAAAATAAATGTTTATACAACTTAAAAATATTAAATATAATTCTTTTTAATAATTTAAACAAAATTTCATTTATTAAACAATTATTAGAAATAATTTGTTATTTAATGTAAAAACATTTTGTATAACTTTAATAAAATGTTTCAAAAAATAAGTTTTTAAATTTATTTTAAATGCAATTAAAAATGTAACAAAAAGTAATTTTTGCTTTGAGTTTGATTTTTTTGAGTTTGATTTTAGTGCTTATATATATATATTTTTGTAAGGAATCGTTTTTGTTTTTCTATAGTTTCTTTTTGATTTTTTTTAATTTTCCTAGTTTTTCCTACAGTTTCATTAAAAAATCAAAATTTTTTATTAATATATTTGTGTTAATTATTCCTATGTTTTTACAATTAATGTTTTGAACAAAGATACTTTAAAATCATTAAACATAATTCATTTTTGAATTTGCGTAACGTAAGTTAAAACTTTAAAAATTAGTTTAAAGGTTTAAGGCGCTTTTTTATTGTTGTTGTTATTTACAGGAAGAAGAAATAATATTTATAATTTGCTCTTCTTCGTTGAGAAAAAACTGCTTTCTATTTAATAACTTTCATAAATTTTGAAGAAAAGTCTCTAAGCAAGAAAGTGATTATTTGAATAAAGTTTGAGCGAATGGAATTTCAATTGCAATTCTTTAGTTTCATAACTTAAAAAATAAGGTCCATCATCGTTAGGGTGGTCCAGAATTACATAGGAAAAATTCAATGTGTTCCTAACCACTCTCCACAGCCCTAACTTTGTTCTACTATGTATAAGGATTAACCATACAAAAAATTAGACCAATTTAAGCAATTTTAGGGGTCAATAGGATTTCAACATTTTGTACAAACACCTAATTTTACAACATTTTAGCATAAATCACATAAATATAATTTAGTGCAAAGCAAGAATTCTGACTCAGGATATTGATTCTGGTGATTTGTATGATAGCTATCTCAAGAATTTGTATGATAGCTATAAGCTGTTGAAGGTGAATAGGATGAAAGCATATGAAAGCTGCAGGTTTAAAGAGGAAATGCTCAAAGACGACCTTGTGGAACTTCTTGATTTGGCCACAAAGAATGCTTTAGACATCATGACAAACGATAAAGACAAACAGCTCCTAACTATGCAGAGAAAAAATGTCACCAGTTCAAACATGACTGGAGAAAGAGACAAGGAAGAGAGCTCATATAGAAGTTAATGAAAATGGAAGACTTAAAGAGACAGAAAAGCTGCAGTGAATATAAGCATTTGGTACTGCTTTGGATATCAGTCGTTAATTTAAGTCTGTAGATGAGGATGATATCAACGATGAAGACTTCAGAGTTCCATTATCATCATCTGCTCAAACTTCATTTACCTCAAAATAAATGACTGTTAATTGTAATAGCAAAGAAGATTCAGGGGGCTTTGGACAGAGTGAATCTTTCTGATTGTGAAACTATATATGTTGCTACATCATCCTCTTGAAAACCTGATACTGTCTAGGAGCACCATCAGAAGGTCATGGGTGGCTACTTTTAAACAAGTAGCTGAAGCAGAGAAAGGTTCTTTTTCAACTGAATTTCATCTTCTTAATTTGGAGTGGGAAATTGCTTATTGCGAATTGCTGTGATTATCACCAGGAATGGAATTCAGAAGTTGTTGGCAGTCCCAATATTTGGAGGAGGAATCAGGGAAGAACAGGCTGCTACATGCTTAAAAGTACTAGATGACAAGAATATATGATAAAAACTCAAGGTATGGTATTTGATACAACTTCCAGCAAAAAAGGTATCCATTGACAGGGTGTAATCTAGCCCTGTGGGGCCCCATCAAACACAGTATTCCCAAATGCTGATAAATTAAAATTCCCAATTTAAATGTGACAAAATTCCATTCTCCAAATAAAATTTGCCAAATTAAAGTTGAATAATATCTCTAAAAATTATTGAAAGTTAATTACTATTAAAAACTAATAGAAAAAAAACATTTAAAGTTATAATTTATTGTTTGAAACTTAAAATAAATTTGCCGCTGTTGGTATAACTACGCGCTTGCATAACTGCAAAAATGTCTCTTTGAAATTTTTTTTTGAAAATTGGGATTTCCAAAAAATCCCTAAAATCGCTCGGAAAAAAATTCATTTCTCAAAATTTGACAATAATTTTTTGCAATGCATTTGAACAACAGCAAATATTACACAAAAAAAAGTAAGCAAGAAATAAAGTACAATTTAAAGAATTACAAAGTCGTATGATTTAACACCCACAAATGCTATTGCTTTAAAAGTTTTGCTCTTTTTGCCTGAAAATTTAAATAAGTTAAATAAATATTTTTTGATTATAACAAATTGGTTCTAGAAATTTATTTAATGAGGAAAACAGATTTCTTTACTTTACTGGTTGCTTATATTTAAAACATAAATTAAATACGTATATTAAAACGTAAATTAAATACCTTTAATAACAAGATTTTTTTTTTTATTACAACAAACTATTGCTAGAAATTTAAAAAACAAGAAAAATTGATTCACTGAAAATCATGAAAACTGTATAAGACTGTGTAAGACCAATCTGAAATATAAGTTTAATACAAAAAATGTTATATAATTATAACAAACTGGAAATACTAGAAATTTGAAAATCAAGAAAACTGGATTCACTGCTTGCTTGAATTTAAAACATAAAAGCTAATTTAATTGTTTTAATGAACCATAGTCAAAATAACATTTTATGACTATGCATGAAAAAATAATAATTGGTACTCTTCGTTGCCACGATAGCGTGCAATCGCTTGCAATCTTTTGTAATTCTTTTATAATTAAACAAAATATGTTGTTGTTTTTTCTGAGACTTTGTAATTGTAACTATATTTCGCTATGCGATTTATGTATAAAAAAATTAATGTTAATTATAAAATTGAACTCGCAATAAATTTGAAATATGAAATTTGTGAACTTGTGTTTACTATTTTCAAAACCTTTTTTTATTTTTCTATTTTTAAAATATTTCTTTTGATGACACAATTTATTACATGATGGTGTAAGGGTACAAGCAGAATTTAAATAATAATTAGTAGTAGAAGATCATTGGTACTCTTCTGAGGAGATTTTCATTGAACATAAATTGCTATTTTACTTTAAAAATTGCCCTTTAATGTCCACCAGTGAAAAATATATATATTCAAAAGATATTCTTAACATAAAATCAACAACAATTTATTAAGATTTAAAGTAAATCAAATATATTATTCTTAATAATAATTAATTAATACACACTGATTATTTTATAATATAAAAATATATAATTCTGAATATATCTTTAGAAATCGGAGCTTAATTTTGCCTTGTCGTTGTGCAACCACGTTTAATTTTGTGTTGATTTCATATTCATCTTTAATAAATGTTACAGACAGTATTTTGTTTTATTTTTGGTGCTATCCAATCAATGTATACAGTGCTAAAGTGCAGTAGAAAAGGGACCCCACACATTTTCGGTACACATTTTAATCTCAGGGGAGGGGGTATATTTGGAAAATTTTTTGACAAATTCCCAATTTCGTCAAAACGTTGTATCAAATTTATTCTTAGTTAACACCCTGAGCTCAGAACTGGAAGTCTTAAAATAGACTTCCAGTTCTGAGCTCTAGGAGTTATGCACCATGCTTGATGGATGTCAAAAGCCATCTATTCACTGAATATGGCGCTGTTTGAAGACCAGTTGGAATCGACTGCTAAAGAAAAAGCGAGGTCTGAAGAAGCTGATGCTCTTCGTTTCTCTTATTTATAGATGTTTCTGGCTCCATTGGCTTCACATGATCCCCTGAATGATTCAATGGTGCTTGGATTTTTCAAAAAGTATTCAACTGTATCATTGCAGATGCAGCCTACACAGCATTTACTCTACATCTGTGGTTCTTCTCAGAACACCTTGTGGGTCTAGCTTTTTTTGAGGACAGATTTCTTCTAGATGTCAAAATAGCTATGACAGCCAACCTCCAGCTTTTAAAGACCAGACAGCTCTCAAGAGAATAAGCGTCTGTGGAGCAGACTTCAACAGTCTTGAAAAGTTTGACTCATAGGAAATTTTGTCTCATCAAAGTGCTTAGCATCATAGAAAAAGAGAAAGCCAAGAGTTTTCTGTCAAAAAAAACAGAAGCCTGGGAATCAGATGCTTGCTACTAAAATTTGCAGGATCGAGTTGAAAAGATGAAGGTTGTCAATGATAGCGCAAAGTGTGGCATTGCTCTTATCAAGAAATACAATAAAATGGTCACCAAAGACAAGGCTCAAAAACAGTTTCTGCTTCGTTTTGTCCTTCAACATTGTCAGATTTGTCCATCTTTAAGGCAGTTATGACAGAAGATGACTTTGAGAAAGATTTTACCCAGTTAGAATAAACTTTTTACTTTGTACATTGTAGTTATAATGTTGTACTTATGAAATCAGTATTATTACAATAAATTTTTTTTTCTTCTAATGAATTATCATTTGGAACTAATGATCATTGATCATCTTAGATGTGTCATTGGCTTGATTAATTGACTCATGGTGTTAAATTTTTTTATTTAAAAGTTTAAATATGAAAATATCAAATGAAATTTTTACTCTTTAAATAAAAATCTCAATTGACCCCTAAATATTATCTGATTTGCTTCAAATTTTTACAGAAATTCTCTAATATTATATGAAACAAGATAAGCCTTGTGGAAATTCCAAGCTTTTTTTTTTTAGCTAATGACTTCTAGCGGTTGGTAATAAACATTTTTTAAATATAAAGTAAATGTTTATATTTAAGAAAAATTAAATAATTGATACTATTGTAACTACTGGTTGTAATGATAATCGTATTTTAAAGGTTGTTTTTTAAAAAGAAAAAAGAAAAATAGTTTTTCTGTGTTGTTAGAGTTGCATATCTAAATAAAGCCAATCGCTCTAGACCTGGCCTTGGAAATTGACTAATATTACATTGAATGTCATATCTCAAAAAAACACATGGCATTAAATATGAAGACATGTGAACAATTTCCTACTCTTTCAGCCGATATATAATGGTTTTACTGAACTTACTAATGACCTAATTATAATTTAATCGAGTCTGACTTTTTTTTTATTTATTTTTTTATCTGCCACAAGCAATAAACAGGCTTGGTCGGGAAGCGGGTGCGATCGCACTCGATAACTGACCACGGAAATAATATTTAGTTGCAAAAAACCGGCCAGATTTTTTAGTCGTTTTGAGAACATTCAAGTTCACGTATGTTTCCTTGTTTGTCTGCAAAATAATTAAGTTATCGTAAATCTTAGAATATTTTGTATTACGGACTTTCATGGAAACATACATTAACTCAAATGTTCTCAAACTTTGTGCGGAAAAATAAAAAAAAGAATATTCGCGAACACAAAAAACCCGCCAAATCTACCAACAACTAATTCTATTGGTTCAAAAAATACTAACGGAAATTTCTAGAGTATTCAAAAAATACTAAACGAATGTTCTAAATTTTCTGTTGAATTATTTTAAAAAGTTGTATTATTTGAGTTTTGTTATGTTTTCGTCGAGATTTCTAGCATAAATTGTTTTAACAATATCAAACGAACTTTTATTTTAATACTATGTCATTCTCGAAGCCACATCTACAAAGCTATAAATGTTTTAAATTAACATTAATTGTTTTCAAAAATAAATGTTTTAAATTTATGTTTTTAAGTTCTTAGAAAGAAAAGTTTTTAAGTTCTTAGAAATTGGTTAACTAACTTCAATTATTTTTGCTTCAGCCATTTTTACAAACTCGTTATACTTATCTCTTTTCTGTTTTAAATCCTAATTAAAATTATAAAGCCCACTCACTAAACATTATCAGCGGTAATGTGAAGCTGTTCCGCTTCCTCCTCACTAAGTAATTTAACGTTTTTAGTTAATTTCTATCTAGTTAATTGAATTTCTACAGTAACTCAATGATTTAATTATTTCATTTGTTCATCTTACTAAAAAGAATAGTTTCAAATGTGTTAAACTTTTCAAATTACGTGAACCATAAAACAGTTATTAAAAAAACCTTTTTATTTATAAATAAATCATCTAGAGTTAGTTTTACTGGTTGAATCTTTTCAGGGCCGCGAGCTGCATTATTTTAGTGGCATTTATGCCACTTTTGTGCACACATTTGTGCCACACACATTTGTGCCACAGCGTAAAAATGACTAAAAAAAATACCCAATGGTCCTTTTGACTATTTCGCGGCCTCTAAAATTGTGAGTCCCGGGGCTATAGCCCTTCTACCCCATCCCCCTCTCCCCCACCTTCTCAATCCAGCACTGGAAATGACATAAGTATATAAATAAAAATTTTATACTCGTTGATAAATTAAAGAACATTTGTTTCCTTATTAAACAATCATTAATAGTAAGTTGTTACTTTATATAAAAAATGTTGCCTAATTTTATAAAAAAAATATAAAAGAATGACGTTTCAAAAATATTTGCTCTAATCATATTTTTTTGCTTAAAGTTTTTTTGCGTTAAAAACTGTTTTCTTTTTTTAACTGTCTCTCAACGGTTCAGTTAATCTTGTTGCGCTTTTTTGTTTGTTTTTGAAATGTTCTCAAAACGACTAAAAAATCTGGCCGATTTTACGCAACTAAATATTATTCCCGTGGTCAATTATCGAGTGCAATCGCACCCGCTTCCCGACCAAGCCTAAATAAACTGATTATATGTAAATTATCAGCTCACTAATATTTTCCATCGCAAAGATATAAGCTGATTTTGCTAGAAAACTTCTTTAATAATTGCACAGTAACATAAGTAATGTAATGTAAGTTAAACATGTTTAACTTACATTACATATGTAATATAAGTTAAACATATGTTTAACTTACATTACATAAGTAATGTAAGTTAAGCATATGTTTAACTTACATTAGGTTTACAAATTTTCAGGTCAGATTACTGTAAGTAATCCAACCTGAAAGTTTAAAATTTTATACTTATTTTTCTATGTAATGTAAGTTAAATGGTTTTTCGGTACTAAAATTGCCATTCTTGTGTTAGACACAGAAGTAGTATTTAGTAGGGATGTGCTAAAGTCAAGAATTTGCTGAAGTTGTAGCTTCTGCCAAAGCCAAAGTTGTGGAAGAAGCCAAATCTCTTATATCTATACAGTTGCTTTTAATCATTTTTTAACTCTTAAGTTATTCTATTAGCGGTAAGATAAAAGAATTAATTAATTTTATAAAAAACCATGTTAACTTTTGAATGATAAATATGTAAAAAAGTTTGTTACAAAACATGTAAAACTTACTAAAAAATAAAAAAATAAATAAAATTAAAAACTACAAAAACTTTATTTCTATTAAGCTTGTTATTTTATGAAAATATTTAGTAACAGATAACAATGTTGTTTATAGTTAACGACAAATTTTTTTTTGGATATGCTATTGAATGAAACGCAAAAAAAAAATCATGAAATAAATTTATATAATAAAAACTTTTATATATCATTTTGTAAGCATATAAATATTTATACAACTTTTTATTGCAATAAAAAAAATTTACTTAAATTTTCATTTAATAATAAAAAATAAATTAATAATAAAAAAATTTTATTTCATCTTTTATTTATATTATAATTTATTTTTATTTTGTTTTTACTTTATAATTTTTAACTTTATAATAATTGATTTTTTTACTTGAAAAGCACTAATAATTTAAGTTTGAAGCAAAGATCGTAATAGTATAATTTTATTCTGATAAAAATATATGATTTAATTTAAAACTAATTTAATAAAGAATATAGAATTTTATTCTAATAAAAAAAAATTTATTTGAAAAATATATAACTTAATTCTGATTAATAAAATATTTTATGATTATTAAAATATAAGTTAATGCTTGGGTTTAACTTGACAGTCAAATTTCTTTAAAAATATTTCTAAATATTGTTCGATATTCAAGTTTTATTTATTCTTAAAAAAAAATAGCTTGTTTTTATTGCAATTGTTTTTTTGGTTTTCTTTCCTAAATATATATATATATATATATATATATATATATATATATATATATATATATATATATATATATATATATATATATATATATATATATATATATATATATATATACTCAAATTAAGTTTTGAATAAACGTGTTAAAATAAACAGTTGCATCAAAAATTTGCACAAAACGTAAGTTAAACTTTTTATTTATAATGCATGTTAAAGAGCAGCGATTATTTTCTAATAAATAATATGTACAGCAATATAATTCTGTCAGTGTTTTGTGAGCCATTCTCATTTGCAACAATTTGGTGGAATAAGCTGTGTATATTCAGTCTCATTAGTTTTATCTTTTTAACTGGAGCATCATAACCATCAAGGTCAGAGTCAGACTCTTGAAGTTGTAAACCTGGGTCTGAATTACATGATTTTTCTATGTCTGATTCATTGCCATCTGAATCAATGTCAACTTCTTTTGCTTGTTGTAAATAAAACTCTAAATAAAAGCTGTTGTACTATTGATAGAGAATTTCCTCATCATATTATAATTCAATTCTTAAACAAATTTTAATTTAAAGCGTAGATCAAGCATCGCTGCAATTTTTATAGCAACATCCTTGTATTTTTAAAAATGATTATTAAATTTTTTTTTTAAGTTCATCAACAACAGTTTTGTTACCTAAAAAATCATTTGTAAATATAAAAAGTTGATTTTTAATGGATCAACATACAAAATCGCAATTTAAGAAGTGAAAAAACATATTTTTAAGTTCTATAAATGGAAGGCTTCCAAATTTTTAAATATTTAATGACAAGATACAAATCAGTAAAAAAAATTATGGACTTCTAAAAATGGCTCTGGCTAAAACGTAAGAAATTCACTTTAAACAATCATTAACCTAAGAGCAAAATTGATTTTAATAGGATTTTTTTTTTTTCTAATGATTTAGTAGACTTACAGTGATTTCAGAAAAATTACAGTGATTTCAGAAAAAAATAGTGGGTACTCATGGGTGGGTGGGTACTCATGGGGAAATTAATAATATTAAATACTTTAGTTTGTATCATATATTGTAATACAAAGTTCTATATATGTAAAACTATTTCATAATAAGTACAAGAAATAAGTTTTTAAATAATCAAGACTTATTTCTTGTACAACCCCCCCCCCCTCCTTCCCTGCCAATAGACAAACAAGTTATTGAGTTGTTTTTTTTTATATATTTATATATAAAATATTTCATTTCTTTTTTATTTGTTGTGCCAAAACTCATTGAAATGTTAGTTTATAATTCAAAAATTTTATTTTATTTTTTTCAGAAAATAATTTTATTATTTTTAAAAAAAGTATAATTACAAAAATATAATATTAAAAATAAATGGCAAGTGCATCGTTAGATTTAATTCAATGTTGTATTGAAAAAGCAATCAATAAAAATTGTCATGAAATAAAATTTACTAAAATCAAGAAAGTTTAATGTTTTAAGGAATTAATAGAAAGAGAAGGTGTGCGCTTACAATGTATTTACATTGTAAGCGCAAAACAGTATGTCTCAATTCAAGTTGATGGTCAAAGACAACATTTTTTTAAAAAAACTTCTGTTAGTTGGTATAAAAAAACTTTATTTAGAGTTTATTAAAACTTCCTTTAACATCAAGATTAGGTTTTCTAAGTTTTGTAAACCATAAGTTTGTAAAAGAGCTCTAAGTTTCCATTCAGTATCTGTTTGTGAGTACCACCAGAATGCTAAACATTTAGCGCTGAAAATACCAGATATTCAAACTGTAGAGACCCCTTGATATTTATTGTATGTGACTTAACAAATCGAGACTGCATGCTGCACAATTGCCCAGATACCAACACACTTTTATTTTTGAAATAATCAGAAATTTTAAATGATCATATCTCATAAACCACGGAAAAAATAATCATGAAATAAAATTAAAATACTGTTTTAATTTTTTTTTCAAAATTGTTATTTCTTAGGGGTAATTGCTCCTTTACTTTTTACCTCCTCTACTCATTATTTTCCCACCTTTATTTACATGTAATTACTAATAAGTTAATAGAGTTAATAGACACCTGAGCTCAATTGAGTTTCCTCTGGTTTTGCCACAAGAAATTTGCACTAATTCAACAGAGCTTCTCTTTTCTGAGCAAATTGTTTAACTAGTGAAAAACTGTCATTTAGACATTTGACTTGGATCTGGTGTAGCTTTATTGTTAAAAATCTTAGTTGAAGCAATCATCATGCTGTGTACATTGTGATGCCCTTTTTTAGTTGATTTTGTAAATTTGTTGTGGACATTTTGTGTGCATCTTAACTGCCTCTGGACAAAGTCTTCTTGCATAGTATGCACATTGGTTTGCCAACATCACTCACTTTGAAGTAATCCCCTAAATGATTTTTACCTTGCAATTGCGTAGCTGTTAGGCACTAATTAGGTTACATTTAATTTTTATAAAATGTACTTATTCCAAAAATTTAAATATAAAGTTAAATTTAAAGTAATATACAGTTAAAACTAGTATCTTATCTTGATTATTTATTATTATATATAGCATTTAAATTTAAGTTTTTTAAATTTATTATATTAAAGTAAAGTAGTAAATACTAAATTGACCTTTTTGTGTGTCAATTTGTTATTACTATTCATATTTTTGCTCCGAAACATTTTGTTAAAATTGTTTTAAGAATCTTTTTTGTAAATTTTTAAAATACATTTTATAATATGCATAATTATATAAATAGTTTTTTTAGTTCTTACTTTTAATGGGTTTTTGATTGTGTGTATTGTATTTTGCTTGTATCAAGATTTTTTCTATCACAGTGAGATGAAGATAGCAATAAAAATAAATAAATAATTGTAATAATGAAAATCAAATAAAAAAATTTAGCATTCAGAAATCTATAAAATGTTTGTAATAAAGTATGAAAATTTTATTACTTTAGAATGAAATGGTTCTTGTTGGTGAAAAACGAAAATTACGTAGTTACAGAAATAATAATTGTTCATTATATATTGTCATAGCAGCTTTAGTTCTTTTGTGTATTGTATTATCTGTTGGACTACTTTTAAAGCTAATACATTCAAAGTCTTGTCAAGTAATAATATCCAGCTCTAAAAGAAGCAATGCTAATTCAATAGTGTTTTTTTGGCTAAGTGATATCCATTTCGATATATACTATAATAAGTCAATATCAACACTCACTTCTTGTAGAAGCATACAAACAAAAAATGATACTGTTCACCCGATATCTTCTCCATATGAACCTTTATATGGAAGATCAGGGTGTGATACATCTTTAGAATTATTGAAATCTACTGCTAATGAAATGCAAAAGATTAATGCAAATATAAAAAATGCTGCCGAGTTCATTCTCGTAACTGGTGAGATATTTTACAAATTTATATTAATTTATGTTCAATTTGCAATAAATTATGCTGTATATTTGCAGGCCTTGTTAAGAAGCGTTATATTGCTCACATTTTATGTTGGAAATAGTGATTTGCGTACACATTCTGCAATTTTTTGTTGAGCAAAAACTTAAATTTTTTGGAATATTTAAATTATGTTTTGATATTATATACATGAAGTTTATTCAGAAAATATTGTCGTAAAAAAAAGCATTTGATAGCAATTGTGAATTTTTTGTTAAAGAAACAAATTTATTAAAAGATTTTCAAATTGAATATGAATTTGAAAATCAAAAACATAAATTTAGTTTTGAACGAATGCAAAATAGTTCCCAAATATTTATTTAAGAAGAAATTTTTTTTTTTTCTATCTGTTACGTAATGATTTACATTATGTATAACATAGATTAAAATGTGTAAAAGCAACTAAAAAACTTTTATTTTTATTTTATTTTTTTTGATTTAGAAGAGAAAACTGCTTTAGTTTAAAAGAATTCTTTTCACAAATAGATTTAAAATTATGTTTTATATTAATTTAATTTTGTGTTAAGTTCTTATGACATTAGTTTTATTTATGAGCATAAATTATGTTTATGAATATCTTACTGGTTACTGCTAGTTTGTTAACAGTAATAACCAAAAGGTTTTATCTTGCATTTGATAGATGTGGAGAGGTTAAAGCTATTGCTTTTAACATTTCTAAAGCTTTTGATAAAATTTGGTGTGCTGGTCTTATCTAAAAACTCTTTTCTTACAGTGTATCAGGTAACACCTTTAAAACTATTGAACCCTTCCTTACCAATCATAGTATAAAAGTTTTCCTCGATGATCAGCACTCTTTTTCATTCCCTGTAACTTCAGGGTTTCCTCAAGGTTCTATTCTTGGCCCTATACTCTTTTTAATCTACACTAATGATCTCTCAGAAATTCTTACATCTAAGTTGGCATTGTTTGCTGATGATACTACCATTCATTCTTGTCTTGATAAGAAGCCAACACTCTTTGATTGTTTGGAGGGGGCATTTGAGCTTGACAAAAATATCACTTCTGCATGGAGCACTCAGTGGCTGGCAAACTTTAACTCAGATAAAACTGAATTTTTTTTCAGCTAATTTTTATCACAACAATCTAGAAGTACTTGATAAGTCATCTACCCTTTATTCTTTCTTGGAAAGCAAATTACAAATCTATTGGAAATTCAGTATCTACTAAGGTTGCATCTCTTAATTGAGCTTGCCACTTTCTTACCCCAGATTCTAATCTCTAATTTGTCCTTGTATAGAATATTGTTGCCGTATCTGGAGCGAATCTTCAAATAATGCTCTTTTTCTTTTAGACAAAGGTGCAAAAAAGCATTGTAAATGTTGTTAGACCTGCTCTTGCAGCCAAACTCTAACCACTATCACATTGTTGTAATGTTGCTTCTCTTTCTTTTTTCTATAAATACTTTAATGGGTGCTGTTCTAAAGAGCTAACGTCTTTTTTGCTATTTCCTAAAACTCATTCTTGTGTTACTCGTCATTCAATTAAGTAACATTTTTTTTTACTGTGACTTCTTAAGTGCTCATGATACTCTTATTCATCTAATTTTTTTCCTCAAACATCAGTTCTTTGGAGTTTGCTTCCTTTATCTTATTTTCCTGATTCATATAATTTGCAATTTTTTAAGTTGTCTGTCATATGTTATCTTGCTTTATAAACTTCGTCTTTTCTCTTTAAGTACTTTGCAACTCTAATAGTGGTTGGAAGTGAAGATGTTTAAAAAAAAGCAACTGATAGAGTCTATCTTTAAATTGTTTGTTATTTTTATTAAAAATAATTCATTAAATACGTTAAAAAAAAAAATTGCAAGCAAAAAGTATAAGATTGTTATGTTATGTGTAAGATTGTTTTAAGAAATAAGTTATGAGGAAATATGATCTTTGTCAAATACAGAATTCAGATTTCATCAGTAATTTTTGTTATACATATGTATTCTTTATTTTGATTCACTCCCAACAAGTTTGTAAGCAACCACTATCAAGTTAGGAGTTAATAGAAGAAAAAAAAAAAAAATAAAGTTATAGACCAAGCAAATGGTTGACACAAGACTTTAAAAGTTGTAGGTTGTATGAGTCAGGAAAACATGATGATGGGAGAGCATGCAGGGACTGATACAGTAAAAGAATGAGACTGCTGAATGACAACTCAAGCAAGAATGAGTTTTAGTTGACAGAACTAGAGATGATAGCTCCTTTAGATAGAGATAGAGATGATAGAGATAGAGATTATAGTTCCAGAGATAAAGATGTTCCTTTGAAGCAACATACTCTTAGAGATAGAGAAGTTCCTTTAAGCAACAATCATGATAGTATTTGTATAAAAGGGAAAGAGATGCAACTTTACAACTGTGGAAGAACTGTGGAATAACTATGAAAGAGAGACTCAAGCTTGGCAAAGAGGTTGTTTACGCTTTTTTGGTTGTATATATGATTTCCATAGAAGGTTAATAGTGAACAATAATCCAAAAGGACTCAGTGAGAGGGTTGCCATTCATTGATATAGGAGTGTCTACAGTATTGTGATAGTTGTTTGAAGTAAATAACTTATATAATAAGTAATTTTTGTTGAAGTTTAAGTTCAAAAGTCACTGCAGGTCTAAATCTGTTTCAGAAGTGAGATCAAATTCAAGATCGACTCTCTGTTTTAAATGATCAAAAAGAAAAGACTTTTTGTCAAATCAGCAGTAAAAAGTTGAGTCATCAGCAAAAAGAGCTGCATTAGATTATGTTTGTCAGGAAGATCAATAATGTAAATAAAAAACAAAACAGGACCAAGGATACCAATAACCCTGGGTTACTGGAAGAACCCAGAAGTTATTGGAATCAAATAACAGTATTAGCCTTTGAGGATGAATTTAATTAAGTGGTTAAAAAGAAATGATTTGATAGTCTCAAAAACATTCCCAGATACACCATATGAAGCAAGTTTATGGAGGTATGATAAACTTTGTCGAAAGCTTTAGATATGTCATAAGGAATAGCCCTAGCCTCTCTGTCTCCTTCTAATGCTCAAAAACATCTTCAATTTTTGTGTGCATTAGATGGAGGCAGAGAGGCTAATGCACAGAAGATCGAAGAGGCTAATGCTCAGAGAGGCTAATGCACAGAAGATTGAAAACCATATTGATTGTCTGACAGTAAGTTATTCAACTCAAGGTGAAGCGTGAGAGTTTGTAGCTAAAAAACTTTAAGACCTTGCTAATAACAGAAAGAAGAGTGATCCAACAATAATTGGAGAGATCAAAATGCTCTCTGAAGTTTTTAAAAATTGGAACCACAGATGCCATTTTTAGCAGGCAGAAAAACAAGGTTCAGTTAAGCACTTATTCAATAGTTTAGAGAGAATTGAGGAAAGTTCTGGAAAATGCTTTTGTAAGACTGTGACAGTAATGTTGTTCAGGCTTAGGCAGGAATGGTGTGTGATTGAGAGCTATTGCTGACCATGCAAATAATTTTATTTTTTGACAACTTGATCATGATTGTTTATGTGTTTTGATGATTTAAACATTTCAGAAATGTGCTGAATGTATAAACGCTTAGCTAAACTTAAACTAGAAAAAAGTAAAAAAAAAAACTATCCTTAAAAAAATTTCTAACGAAAGAAGAAACGGAAAAAAAATCTTTACGAAAAAGAAATTATATAAGCACTAAAATAAAAATAAAAACAAACTCAAAGCAAAACTTTTTGTTATGTTATTAATTATGTTTGAAATAAATGATAGTAAAACTTATCTTATCAAACATTCTAAAGTTGCAAAAAAAAAATAGTCTCTTTAAAGGAGTAATTTTTAATAGTTTAATAATTAGAAATTAAAAGGTTTTTAACTTTTTTTATTCGTAAGAATAGGAAAAAAATAAATAAGTAAAATGCACCTGCGATTTATGTAAAAACTGCCAACAAGCAATTTAATTTTAATTTGAGCATTCTTTATTAATAAGCGCTTTGCGTAACAAATTTAAAAACTATTTAAACTCATTCATTCCTATCATAACTTAAAAAAACAACAACAAATTTTTTCAAAAAATAAAATGTTTGTTTACAAAATCGTTACAAAATTCTTCAAAACTTCTCCATTAATCAACAAAATACACGCTTATATAAGTAAATAAAGTTATTTATATTCTTGTATAATTCACATAAAATGTCAAAAGCAAAAAAGTCACAAAAGGTTTTAAGCTTATTCATAAATTAAAGTAACTTAAAAAAAAATTCTTTTTTAAAAATAATGGTTTAAAAATTTTTTTAAACATTTAAATTTATCATAAAAAAATACATGCCCACATAAAAAAAAATTTATATATAACATTTTTTTATTATTTTACACATGTATTTGTGTAAACAATCATTATAATTGCTTTTATGGTTTTATTTAAAGCCTTCACGTAAAATAAAAACTTTAGAAAAGATTGACAATTAAAAATTATTCATAACGTAACACTTTTTTTATTGCGTTTAAATTGTTAAAACATCAAAATAGCTGTGTCAAGTTGTAAAGAAAAAAAAATATTAGCGTGGTCAGTTACAGAGCGTGATCGCACTCCATTCCTGCCCAAGCCTGTTGTCTGGACCACAAGCCATAAAAAAGTTTAATTGAGATGTGATTTTAGCAATGGTTGGATGTCTAACAATTGTTTGAATGTCTAACAATTTTAGAAAAAAGCTGGACTTGTTTAAATGTCTAACAATGTGTAAGCCTGTTTAACTGGAATGACAAGAAGAATATGCCCATTAGAATCAAGAATCGAATTAGAGGAAAAGTTCTTTGCAAATAGTTCTGCCTTATCCTTAGGAGACATAATAAGATCAGTTCTATGAAGTAGAAATGGAATTCTCTACTTTCATGAGACCTATCTTTGTTAATGACACTGTTGAAGATTTTTCAAAAGCTCTTGAGCCCAACCTCTGATAGGGTCCAAAGAATGATACAAAGATGTACAAAATGAAAGATTTATAGACATCATTGTATGGTCAGAACCACCTAAGGGAGGAAAAGTTAAAACTGAACACAAGTTAGGGTCAGAGAAAAGGCACAAATCAGGAAGTGAAGGTAAATGATTAGGGTTCAGGAAATTCAGGAAAATGCAGAATGCAATCTTTGCAGAAGTTAGGTGCCTGTGGGATCAGTGGCATTAGAGCAATGTTATTTAGTGCGATGAGCATTAAAATCACCTATAACAACAATATTGGCAGAGGGCTAAAGAGAAATGGCTTTGTCAATTTGATCACATCTTAACACTGAGATCTGAAGAAGGAACAGCAGAGTTTAAATTAGTCTCACTAAGAGAAAGCAAGTTTAGAAAGAACACAAACATACACATATATAGTAACTGTTAAGTAAACCAACACCGTACTAGTTCGGACAGAACACAAACATATAACACCGTATCAGTTCAAACAGAACACAAACATACATAAAGTAACTTACACGTGAATGAACAAAGCGCCAGAGATCAGACAGAACACAAACATTCATAAAGTAACTTTCACGTGAGTGAACACCGCACCAGAAGTTTAGCCAGAATACAAATATACATATAAAGTAAAACTAAAGTGAGCTAACGCAGTAACAAAGACACCTCCAACTATATAAAAGACATACACACAAAAAAAATTTACGTATATAAAGATATTACTATAGGTAAATCAGATATTAAATAGTATTCATGAAAGGAAGTACACTTTTTTAAGTCTTGTTAGTCTAGTTATAAAGTTTAAATGATTTTTAATACAGTTTAAGATTAATTTAAATATAATGTGCAGCACTTTTAGCAACATAAATATCTGAGTTAAAGTTAAATTTGTTAACATTTTCTTTAGGCCTGAAATCTTGTAACAAGGCCTGTATTTGCAATATGCAATTTAAATAATTAATAAAATAAAAAAATAAAAAAGTTTTTGTATATTTAAATTTAAGTATAAAAATAAAAAAACAAAAATGTTTATAAATCATAAAGTAGATGTAATTTGAGCAATTTAAAGGTCTTTAATTCTGTCTGTTGATGATCCAAAAACAATAGTAAATATTTGGGCATTCAGTATCACCTGTAAAAATATTAAAAATCCTCATATAAAATAAAATTGAAAATTATGTTTTTGTTTTTTTTTAAACTATGCTGAATTTTGAGAAAAAGATAAAAAGAGGTTTAAACAATAGCAGTGTTGCTATTTGTAAGGGATCTTTCTTCATCTTTGTAAGTAATTTTTTTTTTCTTTTTTAGGTGATCAAGCAGCTCATGATTATGATTTATTTCAAGTTGATGTTGAACAAAGTATTTTTTTGTCTGCAAAGAAAACCCTCAATGAACTATCTAGTGCTCTTCTTCAAACCCCCATTTTTCTAGCTATGGGTAAGTTTGATTTTTTATTTATTTTTTATTATATGCAATGTTTTAATTTTGTAGTACTTTTACGATCACATAGTTTTGTTATTGATTTTTGATAGTGTTGTGGTCATTATGTGGTGGGCAAATCTATTGTAAAGGATATACTAAACACACATCTACACTCTATAATAATACTGTTATGGTAGCAGCGTTTTGACACTGGATTGAAGTGACTATTTGTTACTAGGTTAGGGCAGTACTAATATATTCTGCTCACAATAATTTATGAAACGCTATAAAAATCTTGAAGTTTATCACACTTATTCAGAAAAAGTATAAAAAGATGCCTAAATTAAAAAGATTCATAAATTTGCTCAATGCAAAATCAAGTTGAAAAAAAATAATAAATTTCAAAATTTATTTCGAAAATTTTAACAGCCAAAGAAATGAACAAACTTAAATATTTCAAACTTATAAAACCATAAAATTAGTGGTATAATGGCAAAGTATAATTAAAGCTAGTAAACGATTTTAATGTATATATAAAAAGATATTTATTAATATTAAAGATGTAAAGTGCATCCTTAATATTATTATAATATCAGTAATAATATCAAGGATGCACAGTAAGTTATACATTCAAATTACATACCTAATATTAATATATTAATGTTATACATATACATTACCGTTATACATTTACATTTAGCCTTATTATTAGCCATGATTAGCTTTTTTCATTGGTACATCACTACATAAAATTAATTGTTTTTTTTCTTTTATTGTTTGTTTCAGAAAATTGCTTAGCTTTGTATGTTTCAATTACAAATGAAATGCTGTGTTTCTATGTTTCATGGCAACAGATTATGCAACAATTAAAATTTGTATTGTACAACAAGTATGTGCATAGAGTGTTTTACCTCCTATATAAGAAATAAACAAATCAATATAGACATGAAAAGTTAATTCTGTGTTTTACTACATTATATCAAGACAAATAAAGAACTCAATGAAATATTTGATAATATTTTATATATTGTATAGTCTATTAAAAGAAATATAAAATTATAACAAAAAAACATGGTTAGAAAATCCCAGATTAATCTTTTTAATTTCTTTGATATGTCAAATTATAAAACTTGTTTAGATGGATATAAACTTTTGATTATTTAAACTGATTATTCTTATCTCTGCAGAGAAACAATTTAATTTATTTTCAGTTTTATGACTTAAAATGACTTAAAATGAGCTATACCTAAAAATTTATTAGAAAATTCTTGAAACTTGGTGTTGTTTTGTTACACATTACAAATTGAAAAGGTTGCGAACCTGATATATAAAGAGAACATAATAGGATTGGAACTGAGCGAGACTGAGAATCAAATTATTTACGAACACACAGATTCAAACCAATGAAGGCATTAAATGACACACAGAACTTTAATGTTTAGAACAGTACAAACACAAAACACAATAACTTACAGAACACTGCAACAACACTTACTTAAATCTAACATAAACAACACTCACTTAACTCAAACGTAATTACTGAATAGTACTCTTCTTTTAAACGACAACTCTCAATTCTGGACATCTGTCCAAATATTATAATTTATCTAGCACTTCCTTGCACTTATATAAAATATTTCTTCCTTCTCTAAAGACTATTACGGCCTGATGGTTCCATATAAGTGGTGGAACTTTAATAGCTTCCACTGCGAAACAATAGCAGAATATATATATATATATATCTATATCTATATATATATATATATATATATATATATATATATATATATATATATATATATATATATATATATATATATATATATATATATATATATATATATATATATATATATATAAATATATATATATATATTTATATATTATTAAGGGAGAAAAGAAGAAGGGGAAACTGTTCTAAGAACCACTCTACTGTATTAGTTCCTACAAAAATAAATATCTTGAAACATGTAAGTTGCTGTTTAACTGATGAGACTCAATGTTATTTGTTATATAAATGTACCCTAGCATATGAATGTGTAAATTGTTGTATGAGTGTCAGGGGGCACGCTTGACTATAAAAAAACATCTGTTGTTCATAACAGGTTAGATAACAGATCAATCTGTTGTTCTTGCACCAACAGATTTTCCATTAAATTAATGGATTAAAATTTAAAGGATTGAAGTGCGTTGATAATAGATGTCTGAAATAATACAAACAAGCCACATATAAACTTGTGTAACAAACCCTTTTGTACACACTTTTAATACTATTTTGATTAGTTTATCATGCAAAGGAAAAAAATTTGATAAAATCTTAAAATACTTTATATAAATATTTAAGATAAGTTTATTTATCTTAAATATTTATATAAAATACAAAAACTATGTAATTTAAAAGTACTGAGTGTTACTTAATCTGTTCAAGCTACAAAAGTTATAAAACTATAAAAAAAACTACTTGTAAACTTACTGCAACAAACCTTTTATCTATGATGTAAATGTGATTTAGGGTCCTATAAACAAAAAAGATCTTTTAACAACTTATTTCTTAAAAATTTCAGATGTAGTAGATTTTTTATTTTAAAAAATACAATAACAAGAAACAAATAATTTAACTGTAATACCTCGATGCAGTAAAATTTTTGCTATGATTAAAATATTGTGAGCTGATGTTTATGTAAGTCTTTATTTTTTTATATTTTATGTTAATATTTATATATTTCTTTTTTTTTTTTTTACTCAAACAGTCACAGTAAAATGATGAAACTTAATTGTATGACCACTGCCTTGTAGGATACACTTTTTAAGGCTAAGGCTAGGAGATGCCAACTATGACTTAACACTTCCTGACTTGGGACTCTTGGTTGATTAAAGGCTAGAGATGGTGTCAGGATAAAAATACTTATCTTGGCCAGATGTTAAATGCATCTAGCTACTATCTTGTAGAAGGACTCCTAGGCAAAGACTTAAGGGGTTAACAGATTCTGTTGACCAGCTTCACACCCCTTCTTCATCTATTAGGCTGACATAGATGTATTTATAATAAATGGTTTCCAGTTTAGGATGTTAAATGCTGGATCTTCTTGACTTATTGCATGAGTCATGGGTTCATCAGAATCCCCTATCATCATACCTCATACAATTACCTTAAAGCTGACTGGGACTCTTTCCGTGATTTTCATTGTGATGGCCCTTGGGTAAAATCTTTTGTCTTCCTGCTGACAAATGTACTTCTAAATGAATTGTAAACATAGTTGGACCTGCTCATGCAGCCAACCTCTAACCATTATCACATTGTCGTAATGTTGCTTCTCTTTCTCTTTTTTATAAATACTATAAGGGAGCTGCTCTAAATAGCTATCATCTCTTGTGCTATCTACTAGGATTTATTCTCATGTTACTTGCCATTCAATTAAGATTCATCATTTTACTGTAACTGTTCCTAAGTATTCCAAAAAGTCTTTTTCGTCTAGTTTTTTCTTTGAACATTCCTTTTCTAAAGAACAGATTTCTTTGGAATATGCTCCCTTTATCCTGTTTTTTTGGTTTATACAATTTGCAATCTTTCAAGTCGTCTGCTAATTGTTATCTTGTTTTATAAACTTCATCTTTTCTCTTCCAGTAACTTCCTACTCTAATAGTGGCTGCTTGCAGCCTTGTTGGAAGTAAAGATGTTTAAAAAAAAAAAGTTTGCATATTGACAGTCACTGATAAGATTTTAACGTTACAAATTCCATAAAACCATTTTTTACAGTTTAAAAGCTAAAAGAAAAAAGAAAAAAAAAATGATAAAAAAAACTTGAAATTAGCAATGACAACATTTTATAAGTTGTACAAAAAAATTATTCTAATTATTATTTTGATTAAATCCGCTGTCCAGAATTAAAATTAACTAAATCCAAAATTTTGAAGAATAGTTATATACTTAATTTTACTCATTGATTTTGTTGTTTTTGGTAATAAATTACTCAGTTAATTTTACAGTGATATGTGCTGTTACATAACTGTTACATTAAAAATGAGTTTCCACTCATCCGTTTTTCTACGGGAAAGGGAAAGGGAACAAAAAAATAATCATGTGAGCATGCACTGTTTTTTTTCGGACAAATAAAAACTTTTATTATGCATGCTCATGTGATTATTTTTTCCTTTCCCAGGCCTTGCGATGAATAAGAACTGCGCGACCCATAAGCACGACATGGTTTTTGGCGTCATTAAATTCTTTTTATTTGCTTTTCATATTTATCGACATTAACTGCACCAATTTACTTAAATACAGCAAAACTACTTTAAATCGTTTATGTAGAAATGTTATTATTTAAAAATGTTTTGGAATGTTTTGTTTTTTAAAATGTAAAAACATTTGTTTATTTTCTCGACGTTTGTCACGTTTTGTCTATACTAAACGAATAAAAAACATAACTTAAATTTAAAAAAGATTATAAAATATGCTAATATTTGATTTTTTTTTTCTTAAATATGTAATTTAAAGTTTTTCAAATAATTATTTTTTCTTTTTAAAAAGTCAGCGAGTAATAAACTGGAAATTTTAATATTGTACGATTAAAAACTGTGCAATAGCTAATATTTTTACAAGCGATTTTATATAATATTTATTTATTTATTTTCATAAAGCGGTTGATAAGCACAATCACTCGTATTAATAAAAAACTTAAACAAACGTTTTGAATAGATTTTTAATGTTAACAAGGAATTTTATTTCTATTAAAATAAAATAAAATGTTAGAATAAAAATCTTATAGGTATAAAAGAAATATTTCAGCAAAAAAATTATTCTTAAAAATTATTATTAAAAATTATTCGAAAAACTATTGAGGTTTTATTTTTCAGCAGCTGTTCTTGAGCACGCTTCGTTGAGTTTCGTTAACTTTTAACATAAAAGCGATCGTTATTATTTAAGTAATTTTTTTGAGTTACTTTTTACAAAAATTTTAATAACTGTACTTTTTTATTGAATCAAGTAGAATACGTTTTAATATTAATCCTTTTTTTTTTTTATTTGCGCTCACCAATTTTTAAAATGTTTCCTCGAAATTACTCTTAAATACTTTAAATACGTCTAACAGTTAATAAATATTTTTAAATCTATGGAATAATTTTAAAACCTAACAAACCCCCGTAAAATAATTATTTAAGTTTAAAATCTAAAACTAAAAGAAAGTATTTTTGTTCAATTTTATCGACAACTTTGCTATTGCTGAATAATTTTATTAAAATGTTAGTTTAAAAAGACTTAAACTTTTTTTTTAATCTGAATTTTTTCTACTTGTAAATAATAAGCATATTTAATTTTTTTTAATTCAAACTTTTATTTCAACTGCGTGCGGTTTTTAAAATACTTTATTAAATGTTAAAATAATCGTAAATTACTTCATTAAAATTCCGCTCAAAAATATCTTTAAATATACTCAAACAAAAAATTTTTTGCTTAACACAAATAGCCCTAGCTACACGCAAAATCGCTCTTGGACGACGTAAAATTCACATTGCCCGACGCTTTGTCGCAAGGCCTGCTTTCCTATCCCGTTCCCGTAAAAAAACGGATGAGTGGAAACTCACCTTAATGGTGATACGCACTATTACATACGCAGTGATCAGTTATATTTCTGTTATACACACCGTTACCACGTTGATCTATTATATTTCTTACAAAAGTGTTGACACTTCAATAAAATAATTTAGAAAAAATATGTTAACCTAAATTATATTGAACTAAATTATTTTTATAGTTTCTAAAATTATAAATATTAAAATTAGATTTTTAAATATATATATATATATATATATATATATATATATATATATATATATATATATATATATATATATATATATATATATATATATATATATATTACAATTTTTTATTTTCTAGGAAACAATGATATTGTTCATGACTATCAGCCTCCTGTTAAAGTTAATGATAGTTTTTATAAAAATTATGCTGAGATAATGGAGTCATTTATGTTTATAAGTGCTGATGTTGTTGATAATAATGCAAAAAGTGATTTCAGAGAAACTTTTTATATTGGTGGATATTATAAAGTTTATATAAAAGGTATTTACTTTTAATAGTCTGAATATTTTCAAATTTTAATATCTGCTTACTTTTCTTGATTTACTCTACCCACTCCATGCATTTTTCTAATCTTTCTAGCTCAAACTATTTTTGTATATCTAAGCTATTTTCTTTTATCCAAGCTTCAAGTTTGAGTTGAAAAAATTTATATTTTCTGAAATAAACATTACATTAGGAGTTTACACAAATTCTTTTTAAATTTGTATAGATCTGTTTTAGTGATGTTTTTTTTTTTTTTTTTTTTTTTTTCTCCAATCAAAATTAAAATATTTTAAAGTTTAACATTTTAAATAGTTTTAAATAGTTTTCCATAATTATAAAAGTTTTTAAAAATTTAGAAGCCTCCATAATACTCCTAGTTTTAAACACAAACTATTGGATAACAAAAGCATATGAAAATAATCGTGATGTTATCAACATAGGAAACATTCAAATGGGTTGGTTGATTACTCAGTTGAAAGAGGCTCAATTGAAAAATAAAAAAGTTATAATTGCAGGACACATTCCACCTGGGTTATTGTTTTACTTTTTTATATTTAATTAGTAAAATAAATTTTTTGAAATTTAACTGTTATTTAGTATGTTATTAGTTATTAATAACAAAAATTAAGTAATTTTTATTAATAACATATAGGTATCACTACTCATGATCCACTTAGATATTTGGGCACCTGGAGTTTTTTCTTAAAAACACAGAGGTTTTAAAATTGTAGAAAAATTGCTCATATTACCCAGACTACTTGGTAATATGACTACTTTAAATTCGTTCAAAAAAATAACATGAATTTAGTAAAAAAAATACCAACGTGACAATTAGAACTATTTTGTAGAATATAATGATTCCTTAAAATTTATCATTAAAAAATCAAATTTTAAACCACTTTTTATTGAAACAATACTACTTTGTTTTACACGATTTAAAAAAAAAAATTAGTTTGTTATTTATTCAATTTTATTAACTCAAACCTTTAAATGATAAAATTACAAATTTTTTTAATTTAAATTACAGAAAGATATTTAGTATTGTTAAAATATTAAACATTTATACTATGTTTTATTTTTATTCAAAAAGCAATTGGAGTCCTGCAACTTTAGGGTTCTAAACTAGGTAATTATAATGATAAGCTTATCATTTAAATTTTGTGTAATGGTATCCTTATTTAAAGATACCATTACACAAAAATGGTTTCTTTAAATAAAGTCAAAACTAAATGTTTTTATAAATTTTTCAAACAAAAATAGAATAGGTTTATAGTTAAGATATCATTCTTTATAAAAAATTAAAGCATTTTAATTAGATGTTAGCGGCTAATTACTGCATATAAATTTACCCTAAGTATACTGATTCCTGTTATCACCACATATAATTGATTCGAAAAATGCAAAGCAAATTTAACTTCACTGTTTACATCATAGAAATCTTTTAGTGTATTATTCATATTACCAAGGTGCTCATATTACCCTTGATACTGGGTAGATATGTAATCTACCCATGAAATTGGGTAGATTACATATCTACCCAATATCATGTTATTACAACTATGTATATATATATATAATCAGAAAGATTTAAAATAAAAATTAAATGTATATACAAATAAAACATAAATATAAAAATAAAAAATATCATAAATTTATAATAGTATAATGTATAAAAGTTTTTGAGTTTAAAACAATTTACTCATGATCAGAGGCTAATTGCAGCAAAAAAACTAAATTTTTAACAATTTTGATTAAAAAAAAAAATTTTTATATCAATCTCAGTGATGTGTTATAATCTCAGTAATATATTAATGCATTATTAATAGTTATAATATTATAAACTTAGTTATCTTGCAAGAGGAGAAAAATATGAAAAAATTAATAAACACAGACTTTCGTAACACAATCCTTTAAAAATATAAACTGGATAATATTTACTTCTACTTAATATACGCTGTTATAATAATGAAACATAGTTATTATCTGTAGACCCTCAGATGTCTTTTTAAGGTACATTACTTTTGTTATCTAAGGCATTACATGTAAATGTTTCTTTTTGCCTTATGAATATTCTATTTGCTTTTTGAAAAGATATTAGATTTTATTATTTAGATTTTAAGAAATCTTTATTTATATTTAAAAAATTAAAATTTTATTTTAAATTATTTAAGTATAAGTTATTTCGAGCAACTTAAATTTTCAAGGTTTTTTGATATGTATACATTTTAAAAAAACAAATTTAAATAACTTTTGGATTCAGAAAAAATGTTTTTACTTCTAGGCTAATTTTTATTGCATACACTTCATTCAAATTTAAATTAAGAGCATTTCATGTTAAGAAAAAAACTACTTAGCAATACTTCTCTATTATTTCTTCTATTTTTAATTTTACATCACAAGTTTAATCTTTACTTAAAACATATTTTATCTTGAATTCCAAATAAATATATCTGGAATACCATCTAAAATTATTGTACATAGGGATTGCAATCCTGGAGGTCTTTTTCAATCCTGGGGTTTTGGAATTGAAAAACATCAATCCTGGGATCCTGGGATTGATCCCAAAATTGAAAAACAGAAATAACATCTACATAGTAGTAAAGAGAATAAAAAGAGTACATTTTTAACCAAAAATACATTTATTAAATAAAGGCGGTTTACATTACATTGCTACATACATGGGAGAAAAATATGTTAGTTAAAACACTGAAAAAATAAATCAGGGCTCGAATTAAGCGTATCGCGATTGCGAATTGTGATTGCTTTTTACATTTTCGCGATTAGTTTTTTCTTAGAACATATATTTTCGCGATTGGTTTACTTTTTTAGTTGTTTATTTACTATTTTTAATTTAGCTTTTTTTTTGGCAATTCTTAAAAGTAATGTTTTCATAGTAAAGTACGTCACGCAAAGTTTGTCTTTTGAATAGAAGCATGATCATTTGCTTTTGAATAGAAGCATGATCATTTGCTTTTGAATAGAAGCATGATCATTTGCTCTTTCGCGCGGAGATTTTTATTCAATGTAAAGTACTTTTTAATTTAAACTACTTTAAATCTCTGTGTAGAAGCAAATTAAAAAGACAAGTTAAAAATAATTTTTTCTTCATTCTATTTCTTTAACAAAACAGCATTTTTATCTTTTTTTAAAAGAAATGTTGCTCCAAATTAACTTAATAATAATGATTTAATTTATTATTTTATAAACAATTTTATATAATTATTTTTACTACTTTTAAGTATAATAAAATATATATAAATTCGTTTTTATTAAATAAAATTTCTATAGGTAAAATTGTGCTAAAATAAACCAGCAACTTTTTTGCTTTCACGTTTTTCGCTTTAACGACCTTGAAACTATTGAAGTTATATTTAGTTAACTTTACTAAATGGATAGAGTAAATTAACTTATAACCTAAATCAAAACAACCAGTTAAGTTAAGATAGTATCTTACAGTTACTCAAGTATTAATTTAACAATATATACTCGCAAAAGTTAGCCATAGACATGTTTCAATTTAGATCTTAAATGTTGTTAACACATAATATAAGCTTTTAACTAATAATTATTTTAACAAAAATTGTTGAATAGAATATGAAAAACGCGACACCATTTTTTTTATATTTTCGTTTTATTTATAGCGACATCTAAACTAAACATTTTCTATAAATATGCAATTGTTTTCAAGAATTTTATTTAAAAAGAAATCAATTTAACAAGAGAACTTTAGCCTTAAAATTAACTTATTCAAATAATTTTGTGATAAAAATTTGAAATTTAAAAAAAGTTTAAAAATTTAAAAAAAGTTGATGAAACAAGGGAGAAAAGAAGAAAGTTTTTTTTTCTTAAATCGTAAATTTTTTTAACGTTTTGAATTATATGTTTTTTCTTGAAAATAGTTTTAAAAGTAGAAACATTCTATTGCAAACATCAAAGCAGTGATTGCAAATTGCAAGTTAAAATAAAAAATTTAAAATTTAATAAATTATTTTACTTCTGTTCGAAAAAATTTTTTTCTAAAAAAATAATTTAAGCATATTCTTATACTTGATATAATTCGATTTATTAAACAAAATTTTTTGTTTTACTTTTTTTTGGAAAACAATTAGAATAAAAAAAAATTGAATGAAAACATCAGTTTAAAAACCATTTGAATGAAAAACTTAATTATACTTAAATTTTTAATTGTACACTTGATCAGGAAACGATAATTTATAAAAGACGTGGTATCTAAGGTTTTTATGCTTTGATCTTACTCGTTTGTTCCATATATTATAAACTCGTATAGGTCTATAGGCGCAAATATGAAGTTTTGTTTTAGTTTATTACCTAGATCAATTTTATTTAGGGGCCATCCATAAAGGATGTCACTATTTTTTAGGCATTTTTTGAACCCCTCCCCCCCCCCCACCTTTGTCACCAATTGTCCTTTTTTACTATACCCCTCCCCCCTTAAAAAGGACATCATATTTTGAGTTCCCCCACAATTTTAGAATTTAAATAAAATATTCCCCCCCCCCCCCAATTTTTTAAATAAATCCTTTCTTAATTTAAGCATTTTTATTGACATTTTTTACATGTGAATTACATTTTTCTCTATTTAAATATCATTCAGGAGCTGATTAGGTATTTCCACATATGTTTTTGCTCCTCTGCCTTTCTGAAAAAGAAAAAAAAATTATTTTTTATTTTAGTCTTATTCTATATATTAAATTTAATCAAAGTGTGTCATAAGAACTTGCCTCACCCATCATCCATCCAAGGATTTTTTAAATAATCATCAATTGATATGATTGGAATAGAGCAGTCGGGTTCGCCTAAAATAGTTGAATCATTCGGAATATGTAGGCCCTCCATTTCAATTTCGTCCTCATCGAACCATTCAGCAAAGGCCGCGTTCTCCTCTATTGCAATAACAGCCATTAACTCTCTTTTGCGCTTGGCGGCAATGCGAACAGGCCTGATTTGCGAAAAAGTAATAGCCATTTGGTTAATAAGATTGGAATGAGTAATGCTGACATGCTTTTTGAGCATGACTTAGGAGGCAAAGTACAAGTTACAATGCTTGCAGATTCTCTGAGACAAACTTGATTGCACAGAGGGACAAAACAGATCGTAAGGAGGAAGTTTCAATGATCAAGGAATGGTGCTCTGAATATTGGAAGCGATAAGAAAAAATACAGAAGGAAAGAAGATGATGGTCTTTTGCCTTCTCTTGATTTAAGAACTACTGAAACATTCATTATGATAAATGAAGATTTTGCAAGTACCGCAAACATGTTATAACAATATTTTTCATTGTTATATTAAACCTAATTAATTCTTTTATTAAATCAAATAAAATGTGTTCTGAAATAGGGTTTTACATTTCATGGATTATTTTACATTTATATAGTAAAATAGATTTTACATTTCATGGAATATTTACATATAGTACAACTGCTAATTTTAAATAAACACCTTAATGAAAACTTAAAAATTTTAAATAAACACCTTAATAAAAACTAAAAAATGTAAACAGTACAATACTTAAATGGAAAACTTTATTAAAAAATAATAAAGTAAGAAGTTTGATATATTTAAAACAAAATATATTTATTCAGTTACTGTTTATTCAACTTTACAATTTAAAGAAGTTTATATTCTTATTAATCACTTTTTTGAAGAAGATAGTGTATTAATTTTTTCAATTATATATATGCTAACCAAAATGATATATTGTGAAGGTTTTCACTTCTTTTTATCTCTAAATTTTTTTTCTCTAAACTTTTTCGATATTTTCTTTTTTATTGTACAACTGAAAATACACTTTCTGCAATTTTATACTAAAAGTTGTTGTTTTTTTGATACACGTTTTTATTTTGATATATTTTTTCATGACTTTCATTGTTCGATCTTAAGTCATACCATAGATAAATATTTCTGTAAGTGCTTTAAGCTGTCTTTGTGGTTAATAATCTTTTATATTTAATCATTTAATCAACTTTCCTCCCATTGCTCTTATTCTTCCCTTTCCTTGAAAATTTGGTGAATAGAGTTCAACATTTGAATGTGTGTTTAATGTTTTTCCATTTTTATTACCTCGGAACTACATTTTCAATGAGTTTAATCACTTGACATTAGCCAAACTAAATTCTTAAATAAACCTTTTCTATTTCTTCTTTTGTTGTTTTTTTTTATGTAAATTTTTTTCATTACTGCTATAAGAATGCAAGAGTTTTTGCTTATGGTGTCTTATAGACAAACTTGGTTTATATTCTAGTTAGATATATATGGATGTAATATATAGATGATTTAAAATCTCATACAATCAGAATTAACCATTGAACCCTTCAATTATGATTAGGAAAGTTTAGTACATTCAAATTCTTACTTTTGTACTAAATTTGTTTATATAGATAGAATAGGTATTAGAAGCCATATTTTTGTTGTTGCTAAGCAAATTATATTTATGGTAGTTATTTCTGGTTTAAAAGTTACTTTTTATTTAAGTAAAAACTTAATGTGACTTTTTTTACCCAAAAATAGTTAGGGAAACATTAGGAACAGCTTTTTTAATTTTTTTTATATAACAAGAATGAGCAAAAAAGTCATCTCTTAAACAACGCTGTTGTAATTAGTCTTCCTCCCCCTCCGTCTTTAAAGGAAACAGAAACTAAAAAGGAAGCAGTCTGTTAGTAAGGTCTACACAAATGATAAGATTATTATTTAGATATTTATTATAATTGAAATATTTAGACAAATTTTTGTATTTAGGTGTTCATCATATGAACTTCATTGTAATATGTGGTTGAGCAATTACACAGATATTTATTTAAATATAACAACAAGAATTTATAAAAATGTTATTGCAGGTATTTGAGTTAGCTTTTTTCTCTTTTTTCCACTTGATTTAATCAATGTAACAGAATCTTGATTTTCTATTTTTCTGATTTTATAGTACTTAAGTATAAGTTATACGATGAAAATTTGTGTGTAAAGGTTGACAGCTTTTATAATATTTGTTATTGTTATCATATTGTTATCTATTTTATACTTATAACTATATTTCTTAAGTTTACTTTCAACTTGTAGTTTTAGAATTGACAATTGAAAATTCTTGCCTCAATGTGGTGCAGTAGTAGTGTGTTAGCTTTGTAAGCGAAAAGTATGAAATTCACACCCCATCACATCCCCAGTACTTAAATCACAGCCACTTACTTGTTTCTCTGCGCAGCGGCTTCTTAAGGTTCTCTTTTGTAGTCATAGGGTTGAGTGAGTTGTTTTTTTAATAAAAATAAATAAATAGTAAACATAGCAAAAAAATAAATACTAAATATAATAAAAAATATTAATAATAAATATAAAATATAAAATATTTTTAATAAAAGTTTTTTTTGAGTGTAGTCGTCCTCTTTGTCTTGGGTAGGTGAGGAATTTTAATTTTAAAAAAAAAGAATTCTATAAAATTGTTGTTTGATTCAACAGTTTTGATTTCAACTATATCATGGCAGATAATTTGTCTCGTTTTTGCTAAAATTTATGGTTCCTTAAAATTATTGTAAATCTTATGTATCTGTAATGTGGCACATGTAATGTATCTAATCTACAACTAATTTCTAATAATAAGTGACTAATTTATAAGATAAAGATTTTTTAGCATTGTTTTTACCATGAACTGCCAACCTAAAAAGTGTTGGGTGTTTCAATGCTTTATAGTAACCTCTTTGAGTTAAATTTTTTTAGCCGACCTGATGCCAACGTCTAAGAGTTTAAGATCGGCAATTTATTGCCGACCTCATTTTTCCTAATTCCGAGGGTTAAATCTGCATAAAACTGTTTGTTGTTATTGAGCATTACTGACATCAAAATAATAAAATTTGGTTACAAAGCAAAAAACAAATTAAAGGCTAACTAACTAACAAAGATCTGTTGAATAATGATGACCCTAAGGAGGTCTTCCTTATTCAACGTTTAATTTAGTTTATTTTATTTGTGCGTGTTACTAAGATGTGTTTGAGGTAACTTTTTTTTAGCAGTATTTTCAATTTAAAACATAAATCTAGAAATAAAAATGTAATCAAGCTCTCAGTGCAGAAATAAAAATGTAATCAAGCACTCAGTAATCAGAAATATACCATTAATACTTCTATTAGAAACACACCATTAACATAAGAATTTAATACTTCTGTTAGAAATGCACAATTAACATAATGTATACCAAATAGCAGTAATGGTAATTTTTTAATTTTTTAATTTTTGATTTTTTTTTTTTTTATTTAGTTCAATTTTATGGACACACACATCAAGATAAAATAAAGCTATTATATCAAAGTCAAATATTTCCTCCTATCCCAGATGAAAATATGAAATCTTATATGCTTCTTGCTCCAAGTATAACACCAGTTTATCGAAATAATCCTGCTTTTAGATTAGTTACTTTTAATGAAGACAGAAATATTGCTGATTATGATCAATTTTATTTTGATTTAGTGTTATCTAATGGTAGGTTTTAATTTCTATTATTTTTTATTATTTTAGTTATGCAAACTACAGTGGGACAGAATCTGCCAAAATAGCCAAGTCATTGCCAACATTTCATGCTGAAAACTTATCACAATGATTAAATGACATTGATAAATAAACATTAAATATCTTCACTCAACGTTCAGTTGATAAAAAAACATTACCTGCAAAATCCTTTCATACTGTTATAATATCGAAATCGTGTAGATATAAATATGAAAAAATTATTTTTTGACAAATAATTGTGTTTAAAGATATTGTTTTTGGTATTTATGACAATAACAACTCTCTTAGTCGTTAAATATTTTTATTTTAAAAAAAGTTTTTTTTTAAAAAAAGAAAATTCATGTTTAAAACTTATTCATGCATTGTTTATCAAGCAATATCTAGTAAATATAGCAGTTATAATAAAACAATTAAAAAATGTAAATTTGGCACAAAAAATATAATTTGTTCCACTGTGCAAATTTTTTATAAAGTAACAACATTTTGAGTTTTAAAATGGGTTTTATCAGAAATTATCTATAATTTTAATAAATCATTATTCTCTTATTTTTTTACAGTTCTTAAAAAGCCTGTTTGGTACAAAGAATATTCCTTTTGTAATACGTATAATTCTTCTTCTATTACCATGGATGCTTCTGAAAATTTAGTGCATTCTTTAGTCCAAGAAGTTCAAACATGGCTTTCGTATTCCAAACACATGCTTGCATCATATGGTAGTAAGAGTTCGTCCCAACGTTTTATTGAATATTGTTCATCAATGTATTTGACTTCAAAACCTTTTGATGACTGCATAAATTTTTATAAAGTTAAATACCTATAAATTTTACGCCTAAAATTAAAATATTTTTTAAAAGTATTTATTGATCATTGTAAATATATTTATAAACTTGTGTGTGACTTTATTTATTATATATATATATATATATATATATATATATATATATATATATATATATATATATATATATATATATATATATATATATATATGCATATATATATATGCATATATATATATTCAATTACTGAGCATGAAACGTTTCCTAAATTACCTATATATATATATATATATATATATATATATATATATAAACGTTTTTTCCATTATTACTTTTTGTATATTTAAGGGGTAAAATGTCTAAAAGAAATATTCATATGGTATTCCCAACATTAGGCGTCTTTTTACATATGCTTTTGCATAGTAAAATTTTTACAACTACTTTTATGTTTTTATTTCGCTTTTATAGTTTTCAACTAATATTCATCTTAGTAAAAGTTTATTTCATACTCAGATATTAAATTTAATGTTTTTTTTATTTTATTATAACGGATTATTTGTACTAGTTTATAAATATGGATGAAAATGACGACGAAGCCCCTGATCTAGTTGAACCAAACAAGCCTATTCCCGTTACTATTATTACTGGTTTCTTAGGAGCAGGAAAAACTACTTTGCTTAATCATATCCTAAATAACAACCATAATAAAAAGATTGCCGTTATTCTAAATGAATTTGGCGAAGGTATAAAGTATTTTGATTGAAGGTACAAAATATTATTACTAAAACATGCTTCAAACTTGTCAAATCTTTTAGATTTTTTTAAGGCATTTTTTTATGGCAAAAATTAATTTATTGCTTGAATTTTTTTTTCAGGGTCTGCCTTAGAGAAGTCTTTATCAATCAGTGACAAAGGGGGAAACAAATACGAAGAATGGTTGGAATTGCAGAACGGATGTCTTTGTTGCTCTGTTAAAGATATTGGAGTGAAAGCCATCGAAAATCTTATGAAAAAGCGTGGGAAATTTGATTATATTTTATTAGAAACTACTGGGCTTGCTGATCCGGGTAAGAATCAATATTTAAAATCAAACTTTTTTCTTTACTTTTATTGGTTTATTTTACTTCGTTTTTCTTTACATTCTCCTTTTTATTTTGGAAAGCTTTTTTAAAAGTTATATTTTAAATGTAATTTTTCTTGTTGATATAGGCCCAATTGCAGCCATGTTTTGGCTTGATGATGCGTTATGCAGTGATCTGTACTTAGATAGTGTTATTACTCTTGTTGATGCTAAGTACAGTATGAAGCATTTCCAGAATGAGAAAAACTCTGTGAGCCATAAAGGCTTTGATTTTGAGCGTCAGATTGCTCTTGCCGATGTAATCCTATTAAATAAGATCGACTTGATTGAGGTAAATGAATTGAAAAACTGTCGGTTACATGTAGAAAGTGTAAACAGTTCTTGTTTGATTTTGCCAACTTTGCGCGGAGTAGTCGATTTAAATGATGTACTCGATTTGCACTGTTACGATTCGGCTAACGTACATTTTAAGTTTACATATAGCAATTTAAACCCCCATATTGAGTCAACCATATCCACAATCACTTTGGAATTTAATGGAGTTTTTCGAGAACGAGATTTGGATGCTTGTTTAGAAGAACTTCTTTGGACATCAGTGAGTTCGATAGTTATTTTTAGACTAAAAGGGCTTGTCAATTTGTCGGAAAATTCGTCTAGTTCTTATCTTTTACAGGCTGTTTATGACATGTATGAGAAATATGAACTAAAAGATCGTTTACCGGTTAATAGACTTATTTTTATTGGTAAAAATTTAGATAAAAGTATTCTTGTTAGACTTTTTACATCACGATTGCTGAATTCTGAATGATTATTCATTTCTAGTTTTGTTTTTTATAAATATATTTTTTATATTTGCATTAAACAATTTGTGAAAGCAAGTAATTTTTATAAAAAGTTGTCTAACCAAAATGCACATTGTAAATAAAAAAAGTTTTCCGAGAATTATCCTAATATTTTTTATTATGATAGAAAGATATATGACAAGTTAGTGTGAAACAAAAAATTGCCCAAATGCTCGTCACAGCTTCAATAGCATAACTCCATCCGATGGTGCTTATTTTAAATGGCTCTAAAATATTTTGCATTTTGGTTCAATTCCATTAATGTGCCAAATTATCTCATCCTTTAGCTTTTGAATTGTTTTTGGATTATTGACGTACACTTTTTCTTATAAATATCACCAAAGGAAGAAGTCCAATGGTGTCGAATCACGTGATTGTGTCAGCCAATCAACGTCGCCATCACGTGAGGTAACGCCGCCATTCAATTTTTTGCGTAAAAAAGCAATTGCTTCGTTGGCTGTGTAGAAAGTGGCACCATCCTGTATAAACCACATAACGTCCGTGTTATATTCCTTATTTCTGGCCACGAGAAGTCCTTTGTCGTTTTGCGGTAGCAAACGTCGTTCATTGTAACTGCTTGGCCGACCTCATTTTTGAAGATTTACGGCCGGATGACGCCGCAAGCCCATAAACCGCGCCAAACAGTCATTCTTTGTAGATGTATCGGATTTCAACAGTCACTCGTGGATCCTTATTTGCTGAAATGCGGCAGTACTGCTTGTTAATTAATCCACTGAGATGTAAGTGTGCCTCGTCGCTGAAGATAGTTTTTCTTTGTAAAGTCATTTACTTGTCTTTATAACTAACCATTTAACATGTTGATGAAACTTGAAAAGACCAGTAGCCTTTAGCTCTTAAGTCAACTGAATCCTGTAAGTAGGTGCAAATCTTTTTTCAAAATTCGCATCAGTAATGTTCGTGAGAAGTTCAATTGTTAAACACGACAACGAGTCGAGGTTGACAGCTTTTTCTTGTGTACAATGTGTATAGTAAAATATAAATGGTAAATTTTACTTAAAAATAATTAGATTTTCTTGAATTATTAGGTTTGAGGTTTTCTATAATTTTTATTAAAGTATAATTATTTTTTTTTGATTATCCAAAAAATTTATGAATCGATGTAAATAAAGGCAAAATATTTATGAGTCGATGTAAATAAATTGTTATGAGTCGATGAATATTATGGATTGTTTGAAAAAAGCATATGTGGTTGTAATGTCTAACAATATAAAATGTTTTAGAACGTTTTCATAAAAACAAACTGTTTTTTAAACTTGTTATGGTTATATATTATTGCTATTCATTATACTATATTGAATAGCAACAATGATTATAGCGATCAAATTTTGGTCCCTTATTTTAAAAAATGTTCATGCACGTCATCAATACGCGAGGTTAGAATTATTTTGTTCTATCTCCACTTTTTGAAAAAATTGAGTTATTGAGTGTGTCATGTACCTCAAAATAATATTTTTCTACTATATTAAAACCTAAAGTTAAAATCAAAAAAGTTTCGGAGAAAACATAAGTAATAAAAATCTTTTCATATGACGTCACCTAAAGTTTTTATTTTTTTAAATTGTTTTATCTCAAAACAAAAAAATGTGGTGATAAAACAAAATAAATCTAACTTCGCGAATATATAACATGTTTTAAAATTTATTTTAAGTAAAAAAAACGCATATGATTTTTCATAGTTTTATCAGCGTGTAATTCATATGGTAAATAATAATTTGATCCCCACACGGTTATATACAATAAAGCCCACATGCGATCTAAGCGACTATTCTCATATAAGTTATACATTCTAAATACTACATAATTTAGTAGAAAATATCTCATTGGTGAATATCTTAAATTGAACATATTTTTATTTCAAATGTGAGTAAAATAGCAAAAACCAAATAAAAGCTTAAATTATAATTTTTAAGTTACTATTAATTAAATAGTAATTAAATATTTGCCTTCCGAAGGATCCCAGCCGGCACATCTAGTTTTAATCTCGGAATTAAAACCCGTATAAACACGTAATTGTTACGATCCAGGCGTAAACCAAAAACACGTGGATTTCACGGGAAGTTGAACTGGAGTTATACACGTGTTTTCTGAGGTTTCAAACACGAGTTTATTTTATTTTTTAAACACGGGTTTTATGAGGTTATAAATACGAGTCTTATGAGGTTTCAATACGGAAATTAAATCTAAAACATACACGTGTATAACGCGATCAAATTGTAAACCAAAAATACGTAGACTTCACGAAAGATTTATTAAAGCCTGCTACGGAATTTATACTAAGATTTCAATCATGCAAACTACTTTTTTTTTAATTTTTGATCAATGATTGGTGACTTTTTACCAATCAACATATATAAATTCTCTAAACTTCGATTGACTTCAACTATAATATGATCGTTTTTATTATATTTTACTTGCATTTTTTTAAGAAAATCCTAAATTATATTTCAATTTCTTCCAAGCTTTTTTACCATTAACAATATAAATATACCAAATAAAAAACTAAATATAAAAGATAAAGAATATACAGTTTAATCTCTTTTGGCAGCATGAGCTCTTCTCATACCTTGCTTCAACCTTTCACTCAAAAAGGATTTCAAAAGTTTTTCTGGTACCTTCCATGAAACTAACGATGCTAGAATGGAAGAAAAAATCAAAGGCAAATCGTGTGTAAATGACAAATGGTCAGTATAATTTTTGTTTGGCACGTGATTACCATACATAACATTGACTTTAGATTGCACTTCCTCGGTCATAAGTGAATCTAAAATTGCATAGCAATGCGCTTTTGAATCTTTGCAGACAGGTCCCATTGCTTCAAATTTCCGCGTTAACTTTAATTAAATTGTCTTTAAGACGGATCTCGAATTTTATCAGGTCGTCCATTGAGGTAACCTGATCAAACGTAACTACATTTGAACCTTTATCTAAAAGCTGTTGTAAAAGACCAACAGCCATATCGACAGTTTTTTCAATCTTGGTTATTTTTATTTTCAAGTGATGTTGTGACATTATTATTATACGCTGAAAAAAATACTAACTTTTACCTGAAAAGGCTACTAGAGCCTCAATACAATTATTTTCATCAGCAGCAATTAAATTTTCGCTCATTGGCTTTTTTAAAATTGTAGAACAATTTACAAATTGTCTAGAATTCGTTCCAGTAAATATTTGATTATTAAAATCCACATACCCTGTTGTAAAAAATACCAAATATGAATAGGCATATATATATATATATATATATATATATATATATATATATATATATATATATATATATATATATATATATATATATATATATATATATATATATATATATATATATATATATATATGGGTTATATGGGTTATAACACATATAACACATAATATTATGTATATTATAATATACATAAATTTTGAATTTACATTTTTTTTTTACATAAATTTAATTTAATTTTGAAAAACTTTACATAAATTTTGATTTTACTTTATATCACATTATTTGTGTCTATTATTGTCAAATATTAGTATTTATAAGTACTAATATTGTTAAAAACACCAACATAAAATGCGTTATATATATAACGCATTTTATGTTGATGTTTATAACAATATTAGTATTTATAAATACTAATATTTGACAATAATAGACATAAATAATGTGGTGTAAAGTAAAATCACAATTTATGTAAAGAGAAAATTTATTTCCGAATAACTTTTACAAACCATGCTTTAGAAGAAAACGCTTTTACAAAAACGTTCTGTTTCCGAATTCTGTACAGTTCTAGTCGATAAGTTTTGTATGGTTTTATTCATGGTTTCGTAACGGAAACTTTAAATAATATAATATTCCATTTTTGTAATTGTGAAGCCATTAGTAAAAACTTAATATTCTAACACGTACTTTGGTAAATGGTAGTAGTTAATTTCACGGAATCAAAACTATTTTTGACACGTGATATTCTTAGTGTTTTCAGGAGTTTTAAACACGCAACAGAAACCACTAGTAATTTTTTAACGAGTACAAATGTTTTTGCCAAACAAATGTCTTCTTTAAGACGTCTTAAAGAAGACATTTGTTTGTAACGCATCTTTTAACATAACAATAAATTAACAGGCCATGCCATCTTACTCTAACGTACTCGGTAAATCATAAAAACAAATCTAAAGCAATATCAACTTTTTAAGGCTATCAACTACAAAAACAGACAAGCGAAGGAGTGAAACGTTTTAGTCGGCAATTTGCAAAAATCCATTGGTAAAATGCGAACTTTTTTGCGAACCATCGTCCTATTGATGTAATGTTTTATTTCCGTTAAATAGCTCATTTAGCGGCATATTTTAAAGACTTTTAAGCGAAAAAATTATTTAAAAAAAATAAAAAGAAATTAAGTGAAACTAGACAGATACAATATAATTTTTTTTTTTAATTATTTAATAGACTGCCTGCCTAAACCAAACCCTCAGTCGATGTAGCAACACTCCGTTGCAAATTAGGCTATAAGATAGTCGATGTATCAACACTTTGACAAGTTAGAGTCAATGCAGATTATTGAAGTTGATGTAGCTTATACATCAAAAAAAGCAATTGCTAATGAAGTCGTTTTAAAAATGTTAAACAAGTCTGGGCGCTGTATTATGTTTGTTTAGGAAAATATTCTCTTTGAAACAATGTACCAACCCCATGATCTAAACAAAATGGTGGTTGTTGAATCGAAGAAACGGAATCGAATCGAAGGTGTCACTCGCCGAATTGAAGGCGTCAAACAAGATTAGGTGCGCAATAATTTTAGTTTATGGTTATTTAAGTTTAGCACACACTAAATACAAAGAAGTAGATGGTGATGGCAGTTACTGCAGTAGTTCATGTTTCCGAAAATACTTCAGGCATGCCATGCATATAACCATCTTTCACAATTAATAATTTTTAAAATAAAGACAATCGAGTCAAAGCACACCTGAAAATAATTTAGATTTAATCAAAGTCAAAAAAGAAACTCCATTAGGAGCTGCAATACATCACATGTATTGCAGCACATAATGATTTTCAAGCAGAGGTTAGGGAGTGAAATTACTCTTTCACAACCGCAAACGTAGAAAATGAGCGTCAATTTGCAATTATGCAAACGCGAATATATATAAAGTAGAGCAAAATACGCGTTAATATCAACATAGATTGAAGCGCATGACTTAAAAGATTTATTCAATGACTTCTAAACGAACAAGTGTTACCATCTTTTTTATCAAAAAAGAGAAGATTAACGCTTTATAATTACACGCTAACGTTAACGCGTGTATAATTATACACCATCTTTGAACACTTTTATTGTCAAAGTATATATAAGTATAATACCTAACTTATGGGTAACACCGAATATTAAAGAGGCAATTGTAGAAAAAAAAACATTATGGGCAAATTACCGAGCCGCTGGGTGCTATACACGTAAAAATCTTGAAAAAAAAACACGCCAAATTAAGCAAACAAGTCAGTAAAGAGGTTAAAATAACAGTGCTAGAATACGAATAAACAATCGTTCAAGCCTCAAAGCATATTCCAAAGTAAATTCACGCAAAAACCAAAATGAAGAATGTAAATGATTGAATTTTAGAATACGGAATAGGGGAAAGTCAAGGCGGGGTAATTATGTCAAACTTTAAATGACTACTTTCGGTGTGTTTTTATAATTGAGCCGCTTAAAAGTGATATGTACAATAAAGACGCAGTGTATAACACGTGGTGAAGTACAGAAGAGACTCAAAACGATGGACGAGAACAAGTTGGCGTTTATCCACGCCTACTCAAACGGTGTGCAGCAACGTTTTCCACTCCACTTACACTTATTTTTCAAACTTCTTTCATAAAAGGTGAAATGCTAGATAAATGAAAGCACTCAAACATAACACCAATAATCAAGAAGGACTCCAAACTCAAAGCAATTAATTACAGACCAGTATCATTTACTAGTACCCCTGGCAAAGTTTTGAAGCGTTTTGTTCGAGACCAGATTATGAAATTATAATTTTGAACTGGGATCTCCTTCAAGCATATATAAACAAAGCCGTTAAATGGTCACAGAGATGGCTGATGAATTTCAATAACGAGAAGTGTAGGGTGATGCCTATTGGCCGAGGGAAAAGAGACATAGAGGAGCTGGAGCAACAGCAATATCATTTGCTAAAAAATTTATTATTTTATAATCTTTTCCTTCATTTATTTAATTTTTTTTTCCTTAACTTTTTTTGACGTCCAAGACGCTCTAAAAAATAAACCTTTTATTGAGAATTGCTTGCCAGTTAGATTATGATAATAATATAACAAACCTATTTATTTATTATATAGGCTAATATTGCTTGTGGGTTAGTAATTTTAATTTAGTTACTTTAAAAATAGTTTTTTTATTTTTAAAATCGGCTAAGATTGCTTGTGGGTTTGTATTTCTTTTTAAATCTTTTTTCTAATACTTTTTTTGAAAAATGTTTTTTTAATAAAATTGAAAAAGTAACTTACAAAGTTATCTTAACTTTGTTTAATATTAATATAAAAATATACTACATCTGTGGGAGGACGCGGGTTACAATGCAAATGAAATATTTGTACTTTATATTATTTTACTTTTATATAAAAAATTTTTATCTTTTATAAGAAAAATATTCCGCTCCTTTTATCAGCAAATACTACGTTTCTTTAGGATAAAAAGCTCGACTTAATTACACATGTCTAGATAAACGCATTGTTAAATATTGTAACTCTCTGTAAAGACTAAAGAGTAGAAAATAAAATATAGCAAAAACATTTGCTAAAAATATAATCTTTTTGTACTAAAAAGTAGAAAATAAACTTTTTAATTTAAATTTAATAGTTCCGTAAACTAAAGATTTACAGGTTGACAGGTATTTCTAAAGATTGACAGGTGTTTCTAAATAAACATTGCGCAGACCTGTCAATCTTTAGTTTACGGAACTATTAAATTTAAATTAAAAAATTTATTTTTTACTTTTTAGTACAAAAAGATTATATTTTTAGCAAATTTTTTTGCTATATTTTATTCTCTTGTAGGAGGTGTGAACTTCTTGGTTAAATGCATTTCCGCGGTGCTCTGTGACAAGACCGTTATAAAAAATAAAAAATAAAAAAATAAGGATAGTGATGTTGTTAAGTTCACCCAAAAGAATATTTTAACAAAACAATCTCATAATATGTGCATGAGTAGAGGTCATGATTTCAAAAGATTAAAACTAAAACAGAGAGCGAAAAAGATTAAAAAAAAATTTAGGCCGAATTTGAAATTCGCATCTACTGAATACCAAATCAACGCCTTTTTCTCTTGTAGTATTACATTATCCAGTGGGCATAGACGTCTTTTTAAAATCGCATGCCCTCTGGTTAGCAATATTAAATAATTTGTGGCTGGATAGCTCAGTTGGTAAGAGCGTCAAATGGAAGATTAAAACCCGGGCTGATGTACAATACGGGTACAAATCCTGCTACCGCCAACTCAGCGCTTGAGTAGTACTTTTGTACGCAAAAATGTTGGTCAATAACGGACGCTACTTTGGATTAGTCTTAATGACTATTTGTGGCGGTTCCTATGCTAAGCCAACAATATCTTCGGAAATAACGTTATATAGAAAAATATAGCATGAAAATTCAAAAAAAAAAAAAATTAACCTTATTACATTAATATTATTGCTATTATACTACGCTTAATTATTACGTTGCCTTAATAATCTGATAACATTAATTATTACGTTGCCTTAATAATCTGATAACATTAATTATTACGTTGCCTTAATAATCTGATAACACTAATTATTACGTTGCCTTAATAATCTGATAACATTAATTATTACGTTGCCTTAATAATCTGATAACATTAATTATTACGTTGCCTTAATAATCTGATAACATTAATTATTACGTTGCCTTAATAATCTGATAACATTAATTATTACGTTGCCTTAATAATCTGATAACATTAATTATTACGTTGCCTTAATAATCTGATAACATTAATTATTACGTTGCCTTAATAATCTGATAACATTAATTATTACGTTGCCTTAATAATCTGATAACATTAATTATTACGTTGCCTTAATAATCTGATAACATTAATTATTACGTTGCCTTAATAATCTGATAACATTAATTATTACGTTGCCTTAATAATCTGATAACATTAATACGCTAATTTAATAGTAGTAGTTAGTAATCGTCATATAGTAGTATATAGTAGTAGTTAATCTCATATAGTCGTCAGTAACAGTATATAATATATAGTAATAGTAGTAGGGTAACGCGAGGCAAAATGAGACACCGGGGCAATACGAGACAGTTCGCGTTTAACATGATGCCAGCCCTACAAATTATTATTTGCAAGATTTTTAAAAGTGCAGTTGTGTCCAAAAACTATTTTGTGTCAAGAAAAATATATTGACTCACTTTGAAATAAAAAAAGTTGAGTAAAAGGGGAATTATTTCGTTCCTCGGCTTCGCGAAAATTACGAATTTTTAAGTGTTGTTATTATATTTTTTCCAAGCCTTTTTTGATCTCACTGAGTGGAAATACTTTTTACATTTAAAGTTTTTTTTTTATTAGAATCTTTAGGCCTTTAGAAAACAACAAACAAAGCAAATATTAATATTTACATGCTGTAGATTTAAATTTATTATACTGTATTTACTTACTTTTTATTTTGTTAATTGAAATGTTTAGTTGTTATCCAATATAGAATTTCTTTTTACATTTTGTTAACTTATATTTAAATATAATAAATATTTAATCAAATTGAAGCAAATAATTGCCTGATGTTTATAATTACTATGTTTGTATTTTATAAACTTATTGTATTGTAATGTAATAAAGTAAGTAGTATATAAAATATATAGTGAGTAGATTATAACATATAGCTTATTGCAGTACCTATAAACAAAATACAATGAATGTTATGCGTGCTTTAAATACATAAGTTTAACATATGCATGTATGGTTTTATTAGTTCTTGCAGTGGAGTCAATGTTCAAAATGCACTACCTGAGCTCATTCGGACTGTTGTTCGTTTCAAAATACTGGTCAAGCAATATGTGATTTATGTGACTAGTGACAGTTTGATTACAGCTATAATATATTATAAAATGTATTTCTTGCTAATCCTCTTAAAGATCTGTTTTGTTTAACTTTATTTATTTAAATTACTAAAAAAAATAATTTGTCTCATTTTGCCCCGGTATACGGGGCAAAATGAGACAGGATAGGTGCTGTCAATAAATGATCTCTGGTGACCAAACCACTGCAGTTTTGCAACTCATACTTTTCAAGCTTCAAGTAGAATGGTAGAAGAATTGAAAAATATCAAGTTATTTTTTCAAAAGTTGTTAGACTTTTTTGTTAGATTTTTTCAAAAGTTGTTAGGCCGTATTAGATATATTAGCGCTTAAGTGTCTCATTTTGCCCCTCGTTACACTATATAGTAATAGCATATAGTAATAGTAGTATATAGTAGTAGTTAATCGTCATATAGTCGTCATATAGTAGTAGTTAATAATGACTTACGTCATTTTCTACTAGGCTTTTCTATTTTAAAGTAGTTTCTAGGCTTTTCTATACGCGTTTTTTTTTTTAATTTTATTTACTAACAACCCGTATTACGGGTTGCTTACTGCTGGTATAAAATATAAACATATTATATGCACTAAGAATTTTTAATTTTAAGAAAAGATAAGTTATTAGAGGTAATTCCATTCTTGTTTGTCATTCTTTAAAATATAAATTAATTTAATATTTGAAACAAGCTGAATTAATAGTTAAGTTGCTTCTTGGCCATTGTAACATGTTTGTAATAATATTGTGAGTAATGTTATTCGACGCGCAAAAGTTTAATGCAAAATTATCGTACTTAAGTTTTAAAGATGATTTTTTTTTACCTTTTTCATTTGTCGTTTGTTAAAAATTACAATAAAGAAATTACAGTAATAGAAAATCATGGCCGGAGCAAGAAGAAGACAAACTTGTCTTATCGCCGAGCCCCGCTACAACGTTGTTTTCAAACGTATTTGCATAATTAATAAGTGATAAAATAAAACAGTACAAGTACCTACAAAACTTCAGCAATAAAATAGATTTTGGCTAACAATCTTCCAGAGGAATAATTTAAAAATAAAAAATAAAATAATACAAAAGTGAGATGTCGTGAAAGTTAACACAAAAAATTGCGTTACGTTTTATTAAAAATAATGCAATATAAATAAGTTACGTCAACTTGGAGCTTAAAATATTTATAAGATTAGTATTCATCAAGTGTTATTTATGTTTAAAGCAAAACGTGGTTATCTCCAGTAACATTTCAATCTTACTTTAATGTAGTCTCTTATAAATATCCTACCAAATTGTCAGTGAACAAGTTTGTCATTCTCATAAACCATCTTATACTAAGCTCGTATCAAGTTCAATATCGGGGACCTTTTGTTTGGAAATATTTTCTTCATATTTTTAATGAAAAAAAAAGACTTTGTTTTAAGCTGCACTCTGGAAAGTTTTAAGGCTGATTCAAAACGGCATTTACTAAACATAGACTTCGATATACTAGATTTCAAATATTTTTTTGAAAATTTAAAAGTTTTAAATTATCAAGTCATCTAATTTAGGTTTTTATTTTACTAACTTTTTTTTACTAACCTTTTTTGTTTAAAGTTTTTTTTGATATTTTTTAATCAGCCCTAAAGCTCTCGCTTCCCACAAATATAAGAGAGAGCTTTAGGGCTGATTAAAAAATATCAAATATAAGAGAGGTTCGCAATGTTTTGCTATGTTCGCGAGGTAAGTAAGTTGGCAATGTTTTGCTATTGCTATGTTCGCAATGTATTCCTGTTTGCCCCAAATATTATCCTGCAAGCATGTTGTTTGCTATAAATTTTTTTGAGTTTAGTGTGATTAGTGCTACCCCAGGCAACGTTACAGTAAGAAAGATAACTGTGTATGAACAAAAGATACATTTTTTTTAAAGATTGATTATTAAGAAACAGTTTTGTTCAATATAACATGGAAATACTTTTTGAGATCTTACTTTCTATATATTTAATATGGTATTTCCATGACAATTTTTCATCTAAAAGCACTCCTAGAAATTTTATAGTTAATTTCCTTTTAATTATTATGTAATTGATTAAAAGATCAGGCAATTTAAGAGGAATATAATCGACTTTACTAGGTTTATGAAGTAGGATAAACTTTGTTTTATCAACGTTTAATGAAAGTTGGTTGCTTTTAAACCACTCGTTGATCTTATTTAAATTCTCCGTTAAAATATCAAAAAAAACAATAATATTTTTGTGAGATTAAAAAAAATTATTGTCATCTGAAAGTATCTTATGATTTATTGTGTCGAAAGCTTTGGATAAATCAATAAAAACCCCAATTGTATAGTAATCACTATTAAATCTATTGGATACATGTTCAAGCAATTCAATTATTGCATGGTCAGTAGCATAGTTTTTTTAAAAACCATATTGATTACAGCATAAAATCTTACTTTCAGTTAAATATTTATAAAATCTGTTGTACATAATGCGTTCAATTAGTTTACAAAAGCTGGGCAAGAATAAAATAGGTCTGTAGTTTAAAATATTAGTCTCATCACCAGATTTATAAATAGGTATTATTTTTGCAATTTTTACTTTGTCATGAATATGACCTGATTTAAGTGAGATATTAAAAATATGGAGTAATGAGGTTTTGATGATATTAAAAACAGATTTAATTACGTTAACATTAATTTGATCAATACCTGTACTTTTATTTTTTTTTAAGAATATTAAAAGCATTACGAAGTTCACTTTTTTTCAAAATTGGTTCATCCATAATTATATTAGTTGTTGTAAGATATGAATCAAATATTTTTTGACTAAATGGAATTATCGCTGTTAAGCTTTGACCAACATCAAGGAAAAAACTGTTTAGCTTCTCAATAATAACTTCTTTTTGATAAATGAGTTTTCCATCATTAAAAAGTTTTTGAGGTAAGTTATTTTTTGCATTTTTTTCCCCCAATTAATTCTCTAATAACATTCCACGTTTTTCGAGTGTTTCCTTTGTTAATTTCAAACAATTTAGTATAATAATTAACTTTTGATTGTTTTTTAATTTTTTCAAATTATTCAAATAAGTTCAAATAGTTTTTGTAATTAATTTCATTTTTATAAGTTTTATGTTTTAAATATTTTTCATACAATTTTTTGTTTTTCCTTGATGATTTTATTAGTACTTTAGACACCCATGGGGATAGAAATGACTTAGAATTTAATACTTCTAATTTAAAAGGAAATGCCATACATTTTACAATATTGGTTCAGAAGCATTAGTTACATCATGAGATAGTAAAACAAGGTTCCAATCGACGGATTTATGTTTTTTTTTTGTTTTGTTTTTTTTTATTCATATATTTGCCGTACATATAACATTTACAAGTTTCGTAAATTAAAAGTAATATTTACAAGTCTCGTGAGTCAAAATATATAGTGAAATTTATAATTAAATAGTACAGGCCGGACTTCAAGAAGATCGTAATGATCTTATCACGAAGCCCTTACAATGTGTTTGATATATTATTATGATTATGTCAAATATAATTATATATTAAGTACAACTATGTTTATATATTCTTTAAATTTAGCTCATAATAAAAAATAAACTCAAAAGAAGCTCAGTATAAAATATTAGACATAACTAGCAGCATAATAACTAAACTTGATAAGAAAAAATCAAGTGTTTTTTTTGTGTGTAATAAACAATTTTTGATATATTGTTTGAGAAAGGTAAGAGTCATTTAGATAATACACATAAACGAGTCAGTTCACTTTGTAGTTGATATATATGTATTTCAATTTATAGTCTTAGAAGAATTTTGAGTATCTGTTTAGATTCAGTATCAGATTTTTAAACTTTTTTTTCAAGAAATTTTGATTGCAAATTGAATCTAGATTGCAATTTGATTTATTTTTAGTTACTAGTTTGTTGTATAAATAAGGACCCCGATATGAAATTGAGAACTGGGAAAGTTTTGTTTTTTTGAAAGGTGTAATAAAGTTTCCTTTTTCTCTTGTGTTATATTTATTAACGTTATTTATAAAAAAGTTATTTAAAAAATGGTTTGGTACTTGACCTAATTTAAATTTTAGCATAAACAATATATTTTGGTAAATATTAATTTGATAAATATTAAGCACATTCATTTCTTTAAATAAGGGTTCAGTGTGTGTAAATTTGTCTTTATGGTAGATTAGTCTAACAGCATGTTTCTGACGTCGATATAAAGTTTTCAATTTGGTTATATGCGTACTCGCCCAAGCTATATTCGCATATATGAGGTAGCTATGTATAAAAGAGAAATATATAAGTTTTAAATTACTTTGCGACAGCATAGGTTTTGCTTTATAAAGTAGACCTATGTTTTTTGATATTTTAGTGTTTAAAGCATTTATGTGACTTTTCCAAGATAAATTTTCATCAATTATAACTCCTAAAAACTTAGTTTCGTGAGTTCTCTCAATTACTATATTTTCTATTTTTAGAGAGGGTAGAATATTTGGTAGTGTATTTCTTTGTTGGTTTAAGTGAAATAAAGTGTAATTTGTTTTTTCTATGTTTAGGGATAACTTATTTGTCTTAAACCATATATTTAATTTTTGGAGTTCTATGTTTACATTATCATACAGATCCTTGATGTTTGTCGAAGAGTAAAATAAATTTGTATCGTCTGCAAACATTATAAATTCAAGTTTGCTAGAAACTTTTGGAAGGTCGTTTATATAGATTAGGAACAAAAGAGGAGCAAGAATCGAACCTTGAGGAACACCACAAGTTAATTTTAATAATTTACTGTGGTAATTATCATCTGTAATAACACACTGTTGTCTGTTATACAGGTAACTTTTAAACCACTGCAGTGTATGGTTTTTTAATCCGCATTTTTCCAACTTTTTTAGTAGGATTTCATGATTTATTGTGTCGAACGCTTTTGACAAGTCTACAAAGACTCCTAATACGAACTTCTTTTCATAGATTGATTCACTAATTCTACGATAGCATGCTCTGTCGAGTGCTGAGTTTGAAAACCATATTGGTTTTCATTCAGGATTTTGTTTGTGATTAGGTATTTATATAAACGATTGTAGATTATTCGTTCGAGCAGTTTTGAAAATACGGGAAGGATTGATATTGGTCTGTAATTATTTAAGGAAGATGTATCTCCGGATTTATAGATAGGAATAATTTTAGCTATTTTTAAATAGTCGGGTACAATTCCTGTAATTATTGAAGAGTTAAATATTTGAAAAATGGGTTTACTTATTTCTGGGAAGACATTCAAAATAATATTGACTGGGATATTGTCGATACCTGGACCTTTGTTAATTTTTAATGTTTTAATTGCTGTTTCAAGTTCTTCGTATTCTAGTTCTTTAAAAACTAGGGAGCAACGAGAGTCCTCGATGTAATTCTCAAATGAATTGTTTGTAGGTTGAATTTTAGAGGCGAGTTTGGAACCTATACTTGCAAAGTATTTGTTAAATTTTTCAGAGATAATTTTTTTATTATTAAACTCTTTTTCACTTATGAGAACTTTTGGAGGTAGTTGGTTCGAGTTTTTTTTTATCTTCACCAATTATTTCTTTTATAATATCCCAGATTTTTTTATTATCTCCTTTAAATTTTTGTATTTGCTTTGAAAAATATAGTTTTTTGGATTTTAATTTTATTTTTTCAAATAGATTTTTATATTGTTTATACTTAAATTAAAATGGTTTCTATTTTTTAGATATTTTATGTAGAGTTTTTGTTTTTGTTTTGACGATTTTCTTATTCCTTGGGTAATCCATGGAGTGGTTAGGTATTTTGCTTTAATTTCTTTTTCGACCTTTGGAAAATGTTTATTGTAGAGATTTAGGAAAATATTTATAAACTTATTGTAAGCGGAATTTGTGTGTCCGAGGTTACATTCATGATATATTTTTGACCAATTTACTACCGCTAGTGAGTCTTTTAGTTTTTGGGTCGAGAATTTATTTATGCTTCTTTTGATGATTTTTATTTTCAAGTTATTGACACGTGTTGCTTGTTGTGATAGTGAGAAGTAAACTGGGAAGTGGTCAGATATATCCGTTTTAATTATTCCTACTTTTAAGGATGGATCTTGAATTGAATTTGTCAATATATTGTCAATAGCTGTAATTGAGGTGGGAGTTACCCGGGTGGGTTTGTTTATAATTGGGAAAATGTAATGTTGTATCATATCATCGAAAAAAATTTTGGTATTAGCGTGTTCATGATAGCTCAGGTAATTTATGTTCATGTCACCAATACAGAATAGCTTTTTATGTTCAACATTGCTTGTTGTATATATTTGTTTCATAAAACTTGAAAACATTATAATATCTCCATCGGGCGGTCTATAACAAGAGGATATTAAGAGAGTAGTATCATTAATGACTTCAACTGTAAAGACCTCACTATTTGAATCAGAAATAGAAAGATCATTTCTAATTTTTGTGTTTAAGTCATTACATTATATTACAACAAAAGAGGAGGTGGAATAATAACCTACATCCAGTAGGTTATTATTCCACCTCCTCTTTTGTTAGCTTTTCTTTCATAAGAAATAAGATTATAATTAGGGATAAGGAGGTTTGAATTTGTATAAGAATTTTCGTCAGAACACCAAGTTTCTGTAAGACAAATCATGCTAAAGGAATACTTGCATTCGAAAAGGAAAATTTTTAACTTATCGATATTTGTATTTAAGCTCCTAATGTTTATGTGTATTACCGTAAACTCGTCTATATTGTTATGAAGTTCAGCTTTAAAAGTTTTAGTATCAAAGTATGGAGAGTCAGGTCCATTAAAAATAAATAAATCGTCGTCGTATAAATTATTCGCAAAGATATTATTTTTAGTTTTAAAAAAGTTAAAACGCAACTTATCAAAATCTTTTGTTATAAAATCATTAGCCATGACGAAAAAAGAATTAAACCAATTTTTTTTTTTTTTTAATAGAATTCGATTTGAATAAAGTTATTTTTGAAAGCGCGCATTTTTAAAATCTCGACTAAAAATTTTATCATACTTTAAAATAGCGTATTTACCTTCGCTACGTAATTTTTTCACTTCTTCCCAAAGCTTCCTTCGATGTTCGATAGTTTCTTGGGCAAAATCTTCGTTCATGTAAATGCCAGTTCCTTTAAGATGAGTTAATGAGTTGAGTATTTTGTTTTTGTCGTGGAAGTTCAGGAGTTTTAAAACTATTGTTCTTGGTTTATTATCTTTCTTTTGACCGATGCGATGTGCTCTTTCTATAACGACTTCCTTTGATATTTTTAATTGATTATTAAAGAATTTTTTTACCTCTTTTTCACAATCCTCCCAGCTTTCTCCTGGAGACTCTTTTAGTCCATCTATTCTTAGATTATTTCTTCTGGAACGATTTTCCAAGTCTATTGACTTTTTATATAATGTATTTATTTGATTGTCATAATATTTTTTTAAGTGTGAAATGTTTTCTAAAGTTTTATTCTCTTGAAAACTGAGGCTGTCCTTTATTTCGTTCAGGTCTTTTTCGATATTCTTTATTTTCGACTTGTTGTTGTTGTCTTTCTCTATTGTGTCTAGTCTATCAGTTATAATTTTGAGGTTTGCACTCATTATTAAAGTAAATGATTTTTCATGCTCTTTAAGTAGTCGTTCAGTTTCTTTAAGAATACTTTTTTTGTGTTCCTCGAGTTGTTTTGTGATAATTTTTTCGATGCTTTTTATTGTAATATCCATTTTTATGTAAATTTTATCGCTAATAAAAAACACGTCTTGTTTCCGCAAAATCTCCGCGAATATGTAAATTGGCTAATGGAATTTTCATTAAATCGTCTCATGAATACTGTTGATTCGAGGGTAGTATTATTAGGAGTTACGCTATCAGTAATAAGGAATATAGGCAAATAATCTGTTAAGTCAGTCTTGATTATACTCGTTTTATAACGGCTATTATGAAAATTGTTAGTTATTACGTTATCTAGTAATGTTTAGTTACTCTTGTTGCTTTGTTTATAGCTGGCATAAGACTATATTCGAGAAGAGTATCATTAAAAGATTTTGCATAACTATTTAAAGCATGGTTGAGTAAGTCAATGTTCATATCTCCAACTACGTAAACATATTTACGCAATATATTTTTAGTTTTTAAAAATGTGCTTACGCCAACACCTACGCAAACATCGCGCATTTGATGAAGTGATATATAATTTGTTACCTCAAAATTAGAATTCTTTTCATTGCTTTTAAGCCAAGTTTCTGTGAAACAAATTAATTTAAATTCACTATTAAATTCCACCAATAAACATTTAAAGTTTTAAAAATTTTTGTTCATACTTTAAATACTAATATGCAAAATTGACAATCGACTCTTATTTTCACATGTGAGAATACCTTTAATACCTTTGTGCACAAAGGTATTGAGTAGATTCAGATATTGAATAGTACTCACTTTCTAAAAGGTTTAAAATAAAGTTATTAAGTTATTATCATTAGTGTTAGCATTTTCAGCGTTAATATTCATGTTATAAGAGAAATTGTTTTCCATTTCCAAAAGTTAAAATAGAAAAAAAAAATTAATTAAACTTTATAAATAAAAATGGCGCCGTTAAGCTAAAAGAAAATATATAATATTACTTTACTTTTGGAGACCAATCACAAACGATCAACCTGTCGTAAGATGTATACGCAAATTTCCCACTTTCTCGAACTTTTTCCTTTTCCATCCGCAATTTTTTTCTTACTTGTGCAGTCTCTGCACAATAGTCCTCGTTGATATAAATGTTTTCTCCTTTTAATTTTGGTGAGTTTTTTAAGATGTTTATCTTATCTCTGTAATTAAGCAAATTTAACGTCACAGATCTTTTGGTGATGATCTTTTCTATATTTTTACTTCTGTCTCTAAATAATAAAAAAATTTAATTATATTGTAGTAATACTTTAGCTATACAGTGATCTATGGGATAGAACTTTGAACCATGGGTAATCTTAATTTTAATGACTTTTTGTTTTTTAACACATTTAATAATTAAATTTAAGGTTTTTAAAAAAAAAAAGTCTTTAAAATCTATAAATTATTGAGAGTTTCACAGTTTTAAAATTGAAAATACCTTTCAATATAAAATTTTCTTTATAACAGTGTAATAGCCAGTGTAAATACATTATAATGTACAAGCCAGTGTAAATATTGCTAATGTACGACTCAACATGTACACGGTTACAAACAATTTATGGTGTACCTCAAAGTTTTATTATTGAACATTTACTATTTTTACTATACATTTACTATATAAACGATATTTTCTTAACTTTAAATATTCTTAATGTTATTCTTTTTGCTGATGATACGAACTTATTTCCACACTCCAACATAAAAGCAATATTTTCTACAGTTAATCACGAGCTGCAACACCTATGTAATGTTGTTTAGGTATTGCAGCTAATATTAATTTTAAAAAGCCCATAATTTGTAGTACTGAAACTATGGAACTAAAACTCAGTAAAAGTTGGCCTGTATTCTCTAAAATAGTTCAAAACAAAGTTTTAAAGTCTAAAAAAACACACTGGGAATTTAAACAAAAAGAAATTATTTGGATAAAAAAAAAAAAAAAAACTAGATTGTGTTTCCTCAAAACGAGAATTTAGTCTGGATGTTAAAAAGACTACAAAAACTTAGGCTAAAAAACTTAACCAAGATTAAAAAGATTGATTGAAAAGAACAATGACAAGGCTCAATCAACAACGATAAGAAGTTTTAGAAGTTAAGTTAGGTCATCAAAAACATTTTATCACTGTTTTAAGACAATTAAAAAATTCCTTTTTTAAACACGGTATTAAGGTTGTCTGAACAGATGACTTCAAAAAGTTAATGTGTGTTTTATAGATATACTTTTTAAACTTTTAGTCTATTTTGTATTTTAAAGGCTCTCGATAAAAAGACTTTTCTTAGTCTTCTGCGAGTTTCCTTACAACTACATAGTACTATTAATATATATTAATATATAGTTTATTGCAGCCGTGGCGCAGTGCTAGAGCACTTGCCTTAGAAACGTAAGATCCGTGGTTCAAACCCCACCTCTGGACAATTTTTCCAACATCGGTTGGGAAAGAGGCGTAAACTTCCTATTAAATGCTCTTCCGCGGTGCTCTGTGATAAGAGCGTAAGGACTTCTTAGGGCACCTAAATTTACATTTAAAAAAAAAAAAAAATAGTTTCAACGACAACGACAAGCAAGTCCCTAGTAGCCCTGTGGTACGACGAACTTGCGTATATTTTTTGAATGCATGGGTTAATAGCCAGCACTATATATTATAAACTACATATTTTTTAGTTTATTTTAACTCGATATCAAACGCGCATGCGTAAAACAGTTAACGCTCTTTATATATTTTAACGTGTTAACGCTCTTATTGTAAATGCTTGTTTGGGATATTTATATAAACTGGAGACATGTAAATGTTATTTGTTTTTGAAATATATAATAATGCATATTATCACTTTTAAGTATCTTTGTTTTTCAAAATGCGATAATTATATTTTTTACTCTCAAGTCCCTAATACAAGGAGGAGGAGGAGTAGATGAAACATTTATAATTTCTCCCCCCCCCTACCCTGTTTAATGCTGTAAAAAAAAAATTGGCCTTAAAAATTAGGAAATAATTAGTTAATCATAAAACAAAATTTTGTAGTGCAAACAACCATTGAAAATCACTAAATCTCGATTTTTCGAAAATGAACGCTAAATTTGTTTCTTACATAAGTTAACTTATTAAATCCTTTTAAAATTATTGCTTAAGAATGTGCATTAGACCGCAAGCCAAATTTAATTTAGAGTTTTGCGTATTTCGTCATAAATTTTATAAACTGACTTTTTTTATAAAAAGTACATAACCCCCCCCCCCTGTATTGTAAGGACTCTAGAGTAGCAAGTCATTTTGAATTATTTTAATTTTACTTAGGGTAAACTGACCAAATTCGAGCCAGTGACCAAATTCCAGCCACATTTTAAATTTATTATTTCTGTCTTGTTTTCTGCTTTATGTTTGTAAATGCTACTTTTTTGAGACTGGTATGAATTCAGCCAATAAAAAAAAGCATTGTTATAGTTGGCGGCTGTTTATAATAGAAGTAACATCATAAAAAATATTTATCTCAAAAAAGTACTACTTTATATTTAAAATATCATGTAAGCATCCAGTTTGAAGCTTATAAATATTAAATATTTATTACTTAACGAAATGTTATTATTCTAAACTATAAATATATTTCTTAAAAAGACAATTTTAGCTTTATAATTATGTTGAGTCATTGCTATAGATTGTATTTCTTAATTAATTGCACCTGGTAGAAAGACAAAAATCCAGCCAGGTATAAACCTTATTCCGGCCAAGGCCGAAATTAAGTTCACGAGTGTCTAAAAGTAACTCATACTTGTATGATATTTATATTATTAGATTTTATTCTTTTAATATAAGTACTTTATGTTACATTTATGTCCTAAAAGTTATCAATCTTAAATATTTGCATTTATTTAGTTAAATGTTTATATAATATTTTTAAAATTTGAGGATGATGGCTTAAAAATAAACAAAAGTCTAAATAATTGAAAGATATTATATTGTTTCATGTAAATTATTACTTATAAATGAAATTATATTAAAAAATAATCTTTAATTGAAAATTTTAATAATTTATAATATAAAGTTTTCATTTTAGAATGGCTGATAATAAAAATAAAATTTATAATAAGAAACAATGTCATCCAACTCGAGGTAATTATATGAAATATAAAGAGGAAGTGTTACTTGAAGCTATAAACAGTGTTATTTGTTCACCTAAAATGTCTGTTAGAGCTGCTGCTAAATTTTTTAAAGTACCCCGAGCAACTTTGCAGAGCAGGATAAATGGAAAAGTTGAGATTGGTGCAAAAGCAGGAAGAAAATGTTTAATGCCGCTTGATCTTGAAAAAAAGTTACTCGATTTTGCAGACAACAGAGCTAGGAAGGGCATTGGTTTTGGAAAAGAACAATTCTTGGTATATGCTGGCAAGTTTGCCAAAAAATATGGATATTCTTTTAAGAATGGCAAACCATCTAATAAATGGTGGCGACTACTTAACAATCGACATAAAAAAAAGTAACTCTTCGACAACCAGAGTCAACAGCATCAGTTCGTCATCAATGCATGAATCTGATAAAGGTGGCAAATTATTTTACTGCACTTAAAGAAGTCATTAAAAACTGTCAGCCTGAAGTAATATGGAACATGGATGAGACAGGACTGCAGCTAGACTTTAAGGCGCACAAAATAGTTGCTGCAAAAGGTACAAAATATTTACATATGAGAACAAGTGGAAGTCGAGAAATGATTACTTTAATTGTTTGTGTGAATACAGCAGGATGAGCCTTAGCACCTCATGTTATTCCAAAAGGAAAGACAGTAAAATCCCTTCAAAGTTTTCAAGTTCTAGATGCCCCTGAAGGAACCAACTGGATTCCAAGTGAATCTGGATGGACTAAACAAGGGATTGCAAAACTATGGTTTGAGCTTACATTTTTAAAAAACATTGGACCACAACGTCAGCAAGTTTTAATTTTAGATGGCCACGATTCCCATAATTTCGTAGAGTTAATAGATATGGCCATACAAAACCGAATTGAAATTGTTGAATTACCTGCTCATACAAACAATTGGCTTCAACCTTGTGATCGAACTGTATTTAAGCCATTCAAAGTTTCATATAATAAAGCAGCCCAGGATTTGATGTCTAATCACCCTGGGGTTATAATAAACAAGGCCAATTTTACAGGACTTTTAACCAAAGCCTGGAATAAAAGTATGACAAAAGCTAATATTGAATCTGGCTTTAAATTATGTGGAATCTTTCCATATAATCCTTCAATTATTCCAGCTGAAGCTTACTTGCCAAACTATGTGTATTCTGAAGACAGGTTAATGACTAATCTCTTTGATCAAATTAAAACAGTTGATAATACAACAATAGTTAAGCAGATTAAGCAAACAACAGACAGCACAAAAGTACTTTTACCAGATATTGAGTTGGAACAACATCTAATTACCAACCCAAGATTTGCTGTAGCAAATGATCACGACTATTTAGCTGTACCAATAACCGTAGTAGAACATAGGAGTGATGATTTAGTGGAACTAAATATGAAAACTATAGAACTAAAAGCTGAAAGTAATAAAGCTACTAGTAAGTTTCAAGACAGCTTTAGGATTATGTCTTACTCTGAAATTGAACAGCCTATTGATCAGCATGAAGTTGATTTTACAGTTTCAACTCTTTTAGCTTCTGATTTTGCAAAAACTAGATCTTTTGCCCCAAATTTCCCCTTTAAAAATTCATCTTATCCAGGAGATGGAGATAATGACATTTTGCCATATTTTTATCCAAAATTTACAAAGAGCAAAAAAGCTAAGAATGCAGACAAGTTTTTTGTGCTTACTTCTAAGGAAGCATATGAGTCACAGTTAAAGCAGAAGCAAAAACAAGCTCAAAATGAAAAGGAAAAAGAAATGCGTAAATTGAAAAGACTACAAAACTTAAAAATAAATGAAGCAACGGTATTGTCAAAAGATAATCCTAGAAAAAAACCGTTGCTATAAAAATGAACCAACAAAAGTATAAAAAAGCAATGTGTAATTTGATCATGTTGTTATGAATTTTTGTTCTTAGTGTATAAAAAAGTCTTTTATAGAGTTCACTGAATTCTTTTTTTTTTTAATGTGAATATTATATTATATGCAAATCTTTTAAAATAGTTTCAAAATCATTTCTGAATAGTTTTAAAATCATGTCCTGAAAACTTATTTTTTTTAGATGCCTAACATCCTTACTAAGTTTATTTGTTGATGAATGCTTAGTATTAAGTTAAGCAATCATTTTCTAACTGATGTTTAATATCACATCAAAAAAATTATTGGTTCAATATTTAGTAATTCAATTAATTTTATTATTTTAAATGCCAACCCATAAAAGTATTATAAAAAGCTTGTTATTTATATTGGCTGTAATTAGGTTCATTCCGCATACGCCTGGCTGAAATTTGGTCATAGTGGCTGTATTTTGGTCAAATTTATATACTTTTTGTAATCGTTGTTTTATCAAACATTTTTTATTTCTAATAATTGCTGTAATTATATCCTAAATGCTGAAAGATCTATCTAGAAATGTATAATTTTCATATAGACCTCTTTGTTAATGTCTGTAAAAACAATTTTGCAAAGATGCGGCTGGAATTTGGTCACTTTACCCTATACGCCTCACTTATAGCTTCGCCACAACGCGAAGAACACTGAACAAAGAAGTAACATCAAATATGCCAACTAATTTATTTGAAAATCGCTTTTTGCAGAAATAAATAGCATTCGCTTTCGTAAAATGCTTTATTTAACTTAATACTTCTTCTTTTTAACCATTTTCCAACTAGTTCTTTAATAGCCTTAAGGAATAGCTTGTTATGGGGGCAATTTTTATTTATAACTACGTGATTTAAGTATTAATGACGAAAGTCCGTTAGGAGAAACATATCCTTTAGAATCAAACTATAGGGTTCCTTAAGGGTAAGGCATATTGAGTTATAGTCACCAAAACATTTAAAGGCTAAGAATAACTAATAAGCTAATAATAAACACTATCTGCTAATGCAGATTATGTTTTGATGACGACAATCAACAACGTTAACGCTACACAGCCCATTAACTCAAGCATTATTAGTGTTAAGATTCTTCTTAACACATGCATTTAGAATTTATTTTTTAACCTGAAAAATAGTTAAACTTGAATTTAACTTGAACTTTTAAAGAAACTCAATTTAAAACAAAACTCTATCATGCATTTAACAAGCGACGAAAAATGTCAAGCAGATCTTAAAAAATAATTTACATATCTAAAAACAACAGAGACTGTTGTAAGTTTCAACTCTAGCTAATAACTTGATGTAAAATTAATAGATATAAAACCTTCACATTCGTTTAATTTATTAAAAAAATTTAGTCAAATCCTAGACGCTATTTCTTATTCTGAGGCAGAAAATTGATATCCAAACTATAGGGTTCCTTAAGGGTAAGGCATATTGAGTTATAGTCACCAAAACATTTAAAGGCTAAGAATAACTAATAAGCTAATAATAAACACTATCTGCTAATGCAGATTATGTTTTGATGACGACAATCAACAACGTTAACGCTACACAGCCCATTAACTCAAGCATTATTAGTGTTAAGATTCTTCTTAACACATGCATTTAGAATTTATTTTTTAACCTGAAAAATAGTTAAACTTGAATTTAACTTGAACTTTTAAAGAAACTCAATTTAAAACAAAACTCTATCATGCATTTAACAAGCGACGAAAAATGTCAAGCAGATCTTAAAAAATAATTTACATATCTAAAAACAACAGAGACTGTTGTAAGTTTCAACTCTAGCTAATAACTTGATGTAAAATTAATAGATATAAAACCTTCACATTCGTTTAATTTATTAAAAAAATTTAGTCAAATCCTAGACGCTATTTCTTATTCTGAGGCAGAAAATTGATATCCAAGATATTTTGCTTGAACAAAATCAAATCCGGACAGAACACCAGCGCCTGCAATACCACGAAGAATATTAGCACCAGCACCTTTCATCAAGGACATGAATCCTTCATTTTTAAGAATTTGTGTGGTACAATCAATGGATCCTTTATATTTAACAGCCTGACCAGATGTCATCATCATACGTCTTCTAATTGTATCAATAGGATATGAAATCAATCCAGATGTAACAGTAACACCTAATTAAGTAAATTTAGCATACAACAATCATATTTAAGATTTTAATGATATATGTTTGTATGTATATAAATATATATTTGTATACATACATAAATACATATAAAATGCATATATAAAAAAGGCGATTCAAATTTATGTTAAATATTTTATAAAATTCAAAGAATCACTTACCATAACCTAAACCAAATGATAGGATAAATGAATTGTTGTCACCCATTAAAAGAGGTTTTAAGGTGTCATAGAAACCAAAGTAGCATCCTCTGTATACTATGATACCAACACAGGAAATAACAAATCCTCTATATAATCCAACAATTCCATCAGATTTGAGTGTCTTAATATATACATCAACAAGCCCTTTGTATTCTCGTTGACCACCTATTGACATAAAATTTATGATTAAATGCGCCAGTAGTTGTTTTTTACATACATTGAAATTGAACATTTTAATATACCTTTTTTTGACGATTTTGTATCATTAGCTAACTTGGTTCGAGCAAAGTCAAGAGAGTATACAAAGCACAAAGAAAGAGCACCAGCAACACCTCCAGATGCAATATTTTTTGCAAAATTGATTGCATAACCATCAGCTTTATTTTGCTTAAACATAGCTTTAATTTTATCTTTGAATGCAAAATTTAAAGCCTGAGTAGGAAAGTAACGAATACAGTTAGCAACATTTCCTCTCCAGAAAGGAAATAAACCTAAAAATATAGATAGATAAAAAATTTAATAGCAAATAACAAGACAAAAATATCAGAAAAAATGTTCAAGGCATTACCAATGCCTTAAACATTTATTCTGATATTTTTGAACAAAAGTTCAAGGCAAAAATGTTCAAGAATTACCTTCATTTCGGAATGTTTTTACAGTGCAGTCAACAACCCCTTTGTATGGTTCAGTAAGCTTTCCTTGTTTAATCATCTCATCTTGATTTTGAATAAGGAGTTTTATTCTCTCAATAGGGGCAGCACCTGTTTTAGATATAACTGCTGCAGCTCCACTCAAAACAAAGTTTTCAACAAATGAGAGTTTCTTAGGTTCAGCCATCTAGAATTTAAAAATATAAGTTAAATAACAATAAATTACAAGCAATAACTAGCAAACTAGCAATCAAAACAAGTTTTAATGTCAAAATAATAAGAAATAATGAACTAGAAACAGTGTAATATCGTGATCATACAAGACAACCAGTTGTCTAAGAAAAGAGGACTGAAATAGCCTACAAAAAAAATTTCTATAACACTAGTGCGATTTTGGGGAAAATTTTTTCACAATAGGTGGTATTTTATGTACACTTAAGATGAAATAATAAAAGGTAAAGTTTTTTAAACATTATGAGACCCAAATTGTTACTATCTAATTTTTAGAACTCTAAAATTTAGAAGCAATTGAGCTATTTAATTATTAAAAAAAAAAAAAAAAAACATAAAAAAAAAAAAAAAAAAAATTAAGATTTAAAAACCAATTATATAAAAAAATTAACTTTTAAACCCTGTATTTATTTCATATTTTAAATTGCAAAAACAATAAATTGATTTTTAAAAAATGATTAAAGTTTATCTAGCAAAAGGTAGTTTTATTAGACTATTATTTATTAGAGATTATTATTTATTTTGCAAGACAAAAGTGAAGTAGCAATAATATAAGTAAACAGCAGCATTAGTCAATTTTATCTAACATTAACACTAATTTTAAGGTATGATTTTGTAGAATTTTAAGGAAAGAATTTATAGGATCTAGAAATGTATACACAAGCCTTTTTTCATTACATACAATAACTTTAAATTTACAAAACTACATATAAACAAAAGGAAACAAGCATATAAACTGCCTCTAAAATTGGTTCAAAATTAAAATAATTAAAAAGCTATTATATACACAACACACTTTGGTTTATATATTTTTTAATTTATATATTTTCACATCCATTTCTGTAAGCTCTTCAAATTAAATTTAATAAATTATAACCTTATAAATATTGCTTTAATGACGAATATTAAAAAACAATGACTCGAGCCTTATAGTTGATTTTTTGCCAAGGTATAAAAATAAATAAATGAAAACTAATGTAAACATATATACACTGATGTACGATTTTAATATCAACATTATGTATTAACTTTTTCAAATAACTCAAAATCTAATAATTCTTTTTGTTGTTATTTAGACTATATTCTTTAGTAAACTGAAAGTTTACGCCCTGACATCACAAAAAAACAAAATCCAAGATGCAAAAAAAAAGGTAGTTTTGACATTAAAACTTGATGCTTATTTATTTTAATTCCTAAACAAACTGCACATTTAAATCTGAGTATTGAAACGCATCGAGTATCGACATCAAAATGCGAGAGAAATTTGTCAATTTATGAATCTTTGGCGGACATCTTAAGACAAGTTTTTAATAAAATTTCACTTACATAATAGAAATGACAAATGTAGCAATAACTGAATTTACAATAAAAACAAGTTTCCTTACTGTTTAAGTGTGACAAGTCCGATAAATACAGTTCAAGAGAGTCTACTCGTCGCAAACAACGACCGAAATTGCGCAGTGCTTCTCTGTAAAGGGGCTGGTAAATTAACTGATCATGTTAAGAACAATTGTCACGTGAATATTCGCCCCAATCTTCTATAATCTAGTTTCAAAGTACAACTCTCTTTGCCAGAGACTTATTACTTATTTATGATTTTGAACTAAAAAAAAATTAATGTAGTTTATGTAAAACGGTGCGGAGGTTAATACAATAATAAATGTTTCATTCAGCTTTTACATAAACCTTATTCAAAAATTGTTGATTTGTAAAAATAAAGCGGTAATCTAACTTGTTTAACGTGTTTGGTAGTCATTTAGAGACGTTTTGCTTCTAATAAATATAAGTACAATATCTGGGTTGCCAATTTTAAGTGGATGGTTTTTAATTTATCAGTTTATAATAATAATAACAACAACAACAACAACAACAACAACAACAACAACAACAACAACAACAACAACAACAACAACAACAAATTAAAATAAATAATAATAGTAAAATAAAATAAAAATATATGAAAAAACTATATTCCTTTCATTACTTCATAAAGAAGAGACACAAACGTTGTGTCTAGTTTAATATTTTTATATTCAAGAATTTCCTTAAAACAAAAAAATAAAAATGAAAAAGATTTAATAAAATTAAAAAAACTTTTTTGAATGAAAAATTGAAATTAATATATGAAAATTAGTAAACTTATTTTTTGAGAATTTATAAATGCGCAGTTTTTTTTAGACTCTACGTGTCTGACAATATTACGATTATAATCGACGTGTCTGAAATAAATATATTTGACTTATAGAAAGAATACTACACACTTTACAGCTGAACAGTTTAATTTCTGAAAGAATAAAATTTATTGAGAAAAAGAAAGTTGTTAAAGAGTTAAAATTAGTAAAACAAACAGCTTCTCAAAATAATATAACTGTAATAAATAGTAACGAGTTTTTTGACACAAATAGTATAGTAATATAGAATTACATGTATTATTATAATAGAGAAACAAGAATATAAGCTGCTGATTCTTAAACATTTTTAAAAGTAGAAATATTTCTTTCCCGGTGGGAAGTCGGCTAGCGAATAGCTAGCTATAATCGCTACGATAAAGACAGCGATTTGGCCACGAGGATCGCTAGCTTTTTTAAGTTAGCGAAAAGCTATCGATATTTGTAAAGACAAAGACAGCGATTTGGCTACGAGGACAGCTAGCTTAATAAACTAAAGACTCACAGGCTATTATAGCTACCGTCATATCATAATAAAATCGCTATCAAAAAAGTTTTGGTATGTAACTATAAATCAGCTATAGATTTGTAGATATTTTGTAGCTAGCTACAAAGCTACGATATGTAGCTAGCGACACATTGCTACAAAATCGCAATGTTTAAAGTTCAATTATTCTCATAATTAAAATAGATTCAACACTAAAAATCGAATTTTTAAAGATGTTAGAGACATTAGTAAAGAATAAAATAAGAAAAAAAAAAAATCGCTTCAAAATCGCTATTAAGCTAGCTAGTCGCTCGCTAGTCGCTAGCTCATTTCCCACCGGGTTATCAACTAAATAATTAACACTCAGTTAATGGTTTTGTTGATTTACTTTTTGAAACGATAATTCAGATGTATAATAATCTCTATAACAAACTCTTTTTATAGGGGAAAGGCGCCTATGATTGCATAGCGATTATGATGGCATACCGGTCATATTTTCATAAATATTAGTTATGGCGAAAAAGTGATTAGATCAACATGTCTATACTGACTTTACATTATTTTTAATAAAAATAAGCCCCTTATGCACAAATATTGCTTTTATAATCAACAAAAATTGATTTTGGGATGTGTTCTTGTATTTTTAATCCCTTTTTTTTTTTTTTTCCAGAAAAATATGAACAAGGTAAATTTACATTGAATATATTACTGGTAGGACTTCCAGAAGATCACATTATCTTATCATGAAGCCCTTTACAATCTATATAACGAATTAAAAGGTAGAAAATTTACAAATATTAAAAATTACATAAGCGTTAGAATATTCTTCAGATGTTAAGCAAGTTTTAACATAATATTTTATAATATGGATATATAACATTCTCAATATTGAACAATATTATAATATAAAGTATTCAGCATATATTGTTTAAATAATATTCATCACACAGTCGACAAAAATATCAAATAACTTAAAATACTAAAAATAAATAAATATATTTTGTGTTGAAAAGATTATTTCTTTTGTTTTCTTTTTAAAGGAGGAATAAGACCATTTAAAAGAAAAATCAAAGTTAGGTAAAACTATTTTATTCCAAAGAAATGGACCACGATAAGAAATGCAAAACTGGTCAATTTTTGTTTTGCAAAACGGCTCTTGAATATTTTTACTATCACGAAGTTCATATTTGTTTTTTGGTTTCAAATTATAGAGATTTATAAATACACTTGGAGATAAATTTTCTTTACATTTAAACATAAAACATAAAATATTAAAAATATTTAGTTCGTATATATTTAAAATCCCTTTAAATATTTAAGATTATAATTTTATTATTAACTGTGCAGAAATGAAATTTTCATGCATTTTATTTCCAAATTTTTGACATTTAGTGGAATACTTATTTTAATTTTATCTTTTGAACAAAGCAGACATAGCTTGTTTAAATAAAAATGATGACTTCTTCCTATGATGGCATACTGACGAGTTAGGTGTGTTGCAATATTTAGGAATTGAGAAAACCTTTTTTTCTTCATAAAAACAACATATTTGTTAGTAAAGTAAAAAGGAATTTTTACTTCACTAAAAAATTTTTGGTTCAAAAAACACATATAACGCAATATCTCTTATGCGCATGCGCGAAATTCTACGTGTTGCTGTGGAGCATGAAAAGGTTAATTAGGATGATTTCCCCTATTTTCTGGCATTTCTGAGAGAAGACTCTTAGGTTAAATGAAATCGTCAAGTTACCCCTAATGCTAACCAGCCCCATCCTCCCCTATGCCATCATAGAAGCAGTAGTTGCCTATGATGGCATACTTGTGCGTTTTTTTTTAAATAAAAATAACTCCTAGGGTTCTTATTGTTCTACATGTAACAAAGCATGTATCCATATCAAAACTTTTGTTTTTGGTCTTCCTAATACTGAATAATGAAGCTTCAAAGTTAAGTATGCCATCATAGGCGCCTTTCTCCTATATAAATTTATTTTTAGATTTTTAAAAAAAATTTACTTTATAAAAGTTACAAATTATTTTTGAGCTATTCATTTCAAATAAATTTAAACCCTATCAGATTTAGTTGTCGAAATTTAAATATTTTATAAAAATAGATTTGAACAACTTAACAATACTTTTGTAATATTTTTTAACCAGCCCCTTTAGTCAGAACTAAAAATGATGAAAGTGGTGCGATAGTTTCTAGCGGGAATATATATTTTTTCTTTCAAAAATAAAAACATTCTGAGAAAATTACAATTTGCGACAAAAGGTGCGCTTAAAACGAATTTAAAATAGAGGAAAATAAAAACACTTAAAAAATTAAACATATGCTTACAGATAATTATGGGTTGAAAAACTTCAAAAAAAGGAAAAACACTTATTGAATTTAAAACAAAAAAGAAATAATGGTGTAGTTAATAAAACAAAATTATTACATGACTAATCCTAAGATTATAAGATTTTATCTATGTTTAGAGTTAATGTCATGAGCAGGATTATTTTGGAAAAACTAAAACACAAACTAAAACACAAACTACCTGATTTTACGGCATAAGCTGACTAAATTATTATTTTTTTTAACTTAATATATTTTTATTCAAAAGTCGTATGCCGTCAATACTCGTAGCCCGTGGCTAGATTGCTTTTGCCTTGTGGCTGTACTTACTTCCCAGTCTTTTTATGCCCAGCTATTTTCAAATAAGCAAAGCGCCTTTATCATTTCCTTAGTAAGTTGGTAATTATGCGTGATATGTTTTGAAAAAAAATTGTTCCAAATACTATTTATTCACATTCATAACATTAAATGTTGCGAAAAAAATTGTTTACAAAACGAAATGGTTTGAATATCTCACCAGTTTAATTTCGTAGTTAAACTTTTGGCTTGAAAATGCCCTGATATAAATGTTTTTATGCCATATTTTAAAATCAAGATCAAGGTTTTGACAAAACTTTTGTAGCTTTAAGGTATATTTTTAACTATGTTTTAGCTAGCTTTTTATAACTGTAACTAGTTTACTTATATACAACTGTTTCTGTGCTTATTGTTTTAAAATTCTTATAACATTTAACTAAAACATTTTTATTTTATTAAACAGTTTAATACTATAAATAATAGTTTTGCCACAGAGTTATTTAAAAAAAAAATTATTTTTTGTTGCTATAAATGTAAATAATTAAAATATTACATTTTTATTTCTTAAAAAAAAATTTAATCTTCAAATAGAAGCTTTAATTAAACAGGATCTTATAAGTTGATTCTATTATTAATTAGAATCAAATATAATACAATATTGGAGACTATAAAATAAGTGAGTCCTCAAGAAAGAGTTGAAGGAAATTTTTCTGAACTACTTAATTTTGGAATTTATGCGGGTGACACTATCTTATAAGATCATTTAATACCAGCCCCTAAAAATATCACATTATTTTTTAAACCACACAAAATCAACTTATGGAGTGTTGTAGTGAGGCTTTTGAGAAGATTCTTATTTCTGAAATCAATACCAGTAAATAATACTCAATTTTAGCTGATAAAGCATCTGATTGTGCCAATCTTAAACCGGTGCGTCTTAAAGACGAAATAACCCAAAATAACCCAAAATAACCCAAAATAACGTACAAATTAACTGTAATAAACTTAATCTATTCAAATATTTGGCCGATAAGACAATATGCGATATGATTGTAGAATAATTAACCCATAATAATCTTAGAATAACGCATGAATTAAATGTAATAAACTTAATCTATTCAAATAATTAACCAAATTTTTGTAATTAGTTCCATTAGTGGTTTTGGTTTCCAGTTAACTGCACATTTCAGAAAATGATTGGCTGATTCGGCATTATTGTTTGTCCAATTATCTTGGACTTTTCTGTCCAGACGAGGTCTCATCACATTTTCCTTAAGTATCGGGACAAGACGTTCATCTAAATACTTTAGAAATTTGTCTCCTTTTTTGTTTTTGCAGATGTTTTGGACAAACCTAATTCGTTCTTCAAATACTATCAAATTGTCTGACAACACTGCACCTTGACTTCCAAACAAACCGTTCATAACAACTTGACGCATTTCTTTTTCTAGTCCAACTTTGTCTGCCAGATATGACTCCACATTTTGTTTTATGTGTCGGATACACAAGACCTGATTGGATTCTGGAAAAGCAAACTTTATTGCTGACATCAAAACCTTTTCTTGATCAGTTCCAAAAATAAAATTTTCAGTTTTGCATGACACTTCCTTAAATTTATTCTGTAAGTGTGTGAAGAAATGGGCTTATGTACCATCAAATGCATCACCATACAGGAAAAATAGCCCAATGAAGATTGGATTCAATTGAAGTTCTTTGCGGACTACAACCTGCATCTTAAATACTGTAACAGTTACATACACTTCTCCAAGATTAAAAGTTTGATCAACCCCAATGATTGATGGACGAGCACTTGAACACATAACTTTCATTTGCTGTATTGTTTCTTCCGAATAAAGAATTACATTTGGAATCTTATTCTTTGTCTGCTCTAAACTCTGCACAAAGGGTGATCATGAAGAACATAACTAACTTGTTGAACATTGTCTGCGAAGTTTTTTTGGTTTCCTGTTGATCTTAATGTCGTGTTTTTCATCTTATCGTAATATTTTTTGTTGCGTATCTGTTTGGGATCCCTTGGAGCATCGTTTTCTTCATGGTTTAGCAGTAGATCCTGGTAAATCTCTTGAGGTTGTCTGGTTTTTATTTGCAAGGCAATAGAATCCATGGCTGATCTGGATGTTCGTACATAAGTAGATTGTGCCTTGTTGCTGTTTCCATGTGGACAGAATCCAGGATGTTTTCCAACGTATTCAACAAGGCAGACATATTCTAAGTTTGGCAATGTCTCTTCTTCTATCCAACTAATGCGTCTTTTAAAGGTATTGCTTGCTCTCAAACATGTATAGTGACGATGAAGCTGTATGACTTCAGATGGCGATGGTTGTGGCTCTAAATCAATGCAAGTAAACTTTTTGTTACGTTTAACAGCTTTACAATATTTTCCAGTTCTTTTTATGACATTTTTAAAATGACCTGAAGATAGACGAATGTAAAAAGAAACTGGCGAAGCTCCACTTTCTCTTGTCCATGCCCCACAGTCATCGACAAAGCAGCTTTGTAAACCATTTGCACGTCTGTGAATATTTTCTTTATTCTTAACAAAAAAATAAACATTTTCTTTTGGACCTTTTGGAATTGTTTCTAACATATGTTTTGAAAGATTGACCAATATCTTGATAATCTCAGCAGCTTCTAGAAATTTTAAATTCTGAAGGCTGTTGCTGGCATTTTGCAATGACATTATATTTTGGTCACTGGCATCTTCTGCTTCTTTATGTAAATAATGCTCAGTTTCATTGTCTAATATATCTGTGTCATTAAAAGTTATTGTGAGATTATTTTCATCGGCTAGTGGAGTACTGCTTCTAAAGAAAAAAAATGTTTGGATTAATTGTCACTCACTTATAACTTGTTTGTTTTTTAATAAAGTATATTGGTTTTGTATTTTGGTTGACCTAAATACGTTGTTTGTAAGAATAATTTACTGTGTTATTTAATCAACCTGATTCTGTCTGAAAGACTTTCATCCAAAATGTTGAAGTCAATCTAACTTGTAGGTAGACGCTTGGCAAGATAGATAATATGGTTGTATACTTTTGTTTCTTCACTGGCACAAGTCCACAGCACTGCAATTTCAGGATCCAATGTCTTTTTAACTCCTCGTCCATAAACAACTACATTGTAAGGATGTGCAAAATCGCAACAGTTGGAAACAGAGCGAATTGGCGTTGCAAGAGCAGCACTTAATGCATAAATATGCATTAGTTCACCATATCCGCCAATTGACACGGCAGAACGCAACAACACTGGATACGTTGGTGTTTCGATTCTGGTGTCCGTTTGTGCATATTTTTTGGATGATAAATCATAGCAATCTAAAAATAAACATTTATACATTCATATATGCAATTTATATCATGGAGCATTCCATAATAGTCTACCTTGCTTTTGATATAAATGCAAGTTACTTTTTTACAATTGTGGATTCTTACTATTATTTATTCGAAACCAATAAGAGGAATACAATTTTTATTTTTATAAACCATATTTACTTAATTAATCTATATAAATAATATATCTTACTTCTGTGCTGTATCAACTCAATGGATGTGAGAACCCTGAGATACAAATGATGATCTTCAACACCATATAAAGCTAGTGACACAGTCCGGAAGAGGCAGTTGCCGTCACCAATTGTAGATCTTGGTGTGTATTTCTGCAGAATTTGAGGTTGCATTTTGTTGATTAGAGAAATGGATATTAAATCTTCCAAACCTGGAATGAGATCTGATGGTTGAGGTTGTGGAGTAACAATATATGTTTTCAGCAACAAACGCTCGATCAAAGATTGACCTGAAGTTGGCTTAGATTTTAATCTAAAATAAGTCAGTATTAAAAACAAAAAAAAGACAGTTTTTACAAAACTTGATGCCAGTTGTACATATATACATGCACTCTTTGTTTTATTGAATGAAAGTTTGAAACGATTGTACAATAACATTTTTAATAGATTAAAATCTTTAATAAATATTTAAAAGCCCTGCTTTACTTTGCTGGTAGTTGCTTCCATGGGTACCCTGTATTTTAAACAAACCTAATATATAGTACTAATAACTATTAAAAAATACCTTGTAAGACTTTTTTTCCAATCAAATTCATCTCCAACATGACAACAGGGCTGGCAAAAAAAACTCTATTTCGGGGTTTTCCATTGATTTAAAAGTTCGTCATTCATCTCAAGGCAGGTTTTGTGAACCCAATTTTTACATGTTCCACAACAAATTGTTCCATCTCCACACTTTTTGGACCACATTACACAAGGGTATTTGACTTGACCTTTCTTTAATTGCTTCATATTGAAATAAATACAAAACGAAAGTCGTACAAAATAGAAAAAAGAGCTTTTAAAAATTCTATCCGCAAATTTTGAAGAATTATTTTAAACAAGACGTCGACAAAAAGCACTGTCGAAGTTCGTTGAATTCATAAAAATTCGGTAAATAATTATACTATTTGCTTTTTGTAACACTATTCTTTAAAAAACTTAACTTTTCGAAATGATTTCAACACAAACATTTCTCTTAGGACATTATCATTAGCAGTATGTACAATACTTTCAGGACATTGGTAATGTTTTAAATAAATATAATTCCATTTGGAAATTAAATCCGCACAAAGGAATTCGCGTGAATTTGCACATAACAGCTGTTAAGTTAGAAGAAGTTTAAAACTTCATTTATAACTAACAAGTTAAACTGCTGTAATCTTGAAGTTTTTTCCGCATTATTTTATCATTTAAAATTAATCATTGTTGAAAAGTTCAATCACGTGTTTTGCAGATCAGTAGTTCTTCCAAATGGGCCCGTTTCCTACTAGGTGCCATTCTTTGTTTCCATAAATGTTCAATAAATCTTATTAATTATATAATATTTCAAACAGAAAGCAAGTTGGTTTATATGGGATGTTTGCAGTTCTAACTGTTATGTTAAGTTACTAGAAAACTAACTAAGATTTGCAAATCCACTTTCAGGAATTTCTAGATACCTATCATTCTAACTCTGCATTCAACCTTTATTCATGCAGAGTTGGATTATGGAAGCCTCTTTAGAAAGATCAGTCAAAACCCCCATCTAGTATTTTTTAAACAAAAGTCATGACTGATTTCCCCAACATTTTTGAATATTTTAGGTACAATACCAAGAAATTAAAAACTTAGTCAAGAAGTAGTGTGTTAAAAAAGTCATTGAATGACCTAGCATTTATGTCAATTTATACCGAAATGGTTCTAGATAAAGACAGGGTTAGCAAAAAATTTTCAGCTTCTGAAGAGAGATGTTTAAAGTTGCTATTTAAGCCTTAAATAACTGGCTATGATTGAATGATAATTATATTTATATGTGAATAAAATAATTGAATATCTCTTATATTTACAATCATTTTTTTATTTTTTTTCGTTGTTTAATTTTTTCTTAGAGCATCTTACTTTTTATTTGTTATAAATGTTTAATAAATGAATTTATTTTCTATTTTGTGTACATTTCATAATCTATGACATTTAAAATGTTAAATATTTTAAAAATTGTTCTTAACTAAACAATGTAAACCACTAAATAAAAAATTTAAATGTGTGTTAATTTCGTTAGAGTACGCTACAAAAAGAATGCTCGGTAATCATAAAAAAAAAGATGTAATAAGTTAGCTTCCTGAGGATTCTGTAGATAGTGAGACTGTTCAAATTTTTTTTTTTTACTATATATTTATATGTAGTAGTATACAACTTTAAAGTAAATATCTTTTGAATAAATCACGATATCATATTATTAATGCAGTAATAGTTGCATTTGTTTTATTAGTAACAAAATTATAAAGGAAAGAATCCAGATTGAAGAGCTAACTTAAGGCAGCGTTACAACTTACATATGGAGTGCAAAGTCCTATGGCTTACCTTCTAGTTGGTGCACTTCGTTAAGTAAGTTAGACATTATGTCTAAATAACGAACAGAATAGCCAAGGCAAATTTTATATTTTATCATTAATTTTTTTACTAGAATCCATTAAAAATAAATGAAAAATGTATGTGTGCAAAAAGTGAATTAAAGACGCTCAGATAAAAAAACTGTCTAGCGGCGTCTACATGACGTAATTATCGGACGTCTTTTTGACGTAGACAAACCGACTTATTAAATAGTTGCAATTATGACGTAATTTTACAAATTTTAGCTACACCTATATAAAATTTTAGATCCGCCCCTGATATATATATATATATATATATATATATATATATATATATATATATATATATATATATATATATATATATATATATATATATATATATATATATATATATATATATATATATATATACATATATATATATATATATATATATATATATATATATATATATATATATATATATATATATATATATATATATATATATATATATATATATATATATATATGAAAATGTAGTAAAATTTTTAGCTTTATTATCTTAAACTAAATTTAAATTTATTAACAGATTTTAAATTTTGTTGAAAAATATTTTAAATTATAAAAGTTATGCCTATGAAAAATATCCTTTATTCCCCCCTACCCCCCAAAAAAAAAGAGGGGTTGTTTATTTATTTTATTTTATTTATTATTATTTTTATGGTGATTTCCGTTATATAAAATATTTAAAAATATTAAATACAAATATATTTCATCATATATAGCAATTACAAGAAGGAAGAACCTAAAGAAGAAAATATCTTATCATCAGTAACCTTTAATAAATAAAAAGAGGATAAATGTGTATTGTTAGAAAAAATCAAGTAAAGTATTTTGACTTGCAACAAATTCAATTGCGATCTTTTTGAATTTTTAAGCGGTATTGGCTACTCTAAGTTTACGACTCAGGCTTGTAAAATGATTTATTAGCATTGGGCTACGATAAGAAATGGAGAACCTTGTAAGTTTTGATTGCGGAAAGGTTTTATAAATCTTCCTGTAGATCGAGTATTGTATCGGTTTGATATTTTAAGAAAAATATTTTTCAAAACCTTTGGTATTATTTTGGGTTGTAAATTTTGCAAGGTTATAATTTTGTAATATACAATATTTTTGTACGAATTTTAAAATCTGTGGATAAATTTAAATTAGTTTAAAGTAGTAAAATTAAAAATTTTACTATATCAGTGCCCTCATGTTTGGGCGGGATTGACATGTGTGGAGTATCAGGAAAAAAGCCATATTTTGAAACCGTGTTGTCTTTTATCGAGAGAAGGTAAATACGATTTGTCAAACTTTGCAAAAATGGTATCGGAAATAACTGGAAAAAACTTTATAACAAGATTAACCACAAAGGCAACCAAAAATGCTAAGAAAACATTAATTATGGAAAGACTTGGTGAATGCTACAAATGATAGAAAAGGCATCAACAAAGATTTGCAATTTTGTATTAACACAGAAAAATCCTTTGTATATTAGTGGGTATTACAATATTTTTACCAGAAAATTATTTTCCATTAAGAGGAACACTCTCAATGATTGATCAAGATAACTGTGGAGTTTTTCTTTCTGTAGCAAAGTTGATCAGTCACCATAATGTTAGATAATCATTTAAACAATGTTAAAGAATATTGAGATAAACTCTAAATAAAACCGGTGCCCTGATCCGTCCTTTAGTGATTATAAGAAAAGATAGTGCAGTTAGGCGCATTATCTTTACCTTCTTTGAGTCCATGACTAAAAATATTAAACCAATCAAGTTTATATAAAGGTATATGTTTGCGGTATCTTTTTTTTGTATGAATCTTTCGCATTAAAATTCGACATTTTTTGACTTATGGGGGAAAACCCCTCAAAAACTTATTTTCTAAAGTAAAGCATTAATAAAGTTATTACATGTTCCAAATAAAAGTATACTAAATGTTAAGAAGATCTATCATAAAAAATGGCACTCTGTTGCCATGGCAACGTGGTTACTAAGGGAAAATGTCAAATTAGTCTCTTCACCCTGGCAAAGATTGCAGTCAATTAGAATGATACTTTGAGCTGATTTTTTTCTAACTTATAGTTAAAAGATAGATCTATGCAATAAGCAGACAGTTTTTGATAATAACTTTTCTGTCAGGTAGTAGGCCTGTTTAATTTTGGCAAAAATTTTAAGCACAAAAATAATAGATGTTTTTTTTAATTTCTTTAGTTTAAAAAACATTTAAAAAAAGTTGTCTGCTCATTGCATACATCTTTATGAGAGGAATACTCCCTGAAAATTTCATTAAAATCGGTCAAGCGGTACTCAAGATACTTCTGCCGGGAGATTAAAAACACGCGTTCTGAGAAAAATGCCAAGTTGAAATTGTGATGAAAAATATTATATAATAACAAAGATACAAAAAATATAATATAAAAAGAGCATACTGATTGTATTTTTTAATCATGAACACCAGCCCCATACAATTTCCCTTCTTTCTGTTCAACTTTGTCAAATTTTTTAAGCTTGCAGCTTCTTAAAATCTTCCTTTTTTTTTTGATGGTGTCTTGATTTTTATACTCTGACATCATAACTCTTTTCTGGTTCAGGTAATTGCATCCAGAAATGGTATGTTGCCCTGGTATCATATTAAGTCTTTCAAATATAAGTATACTAGACTTTAATCCTATATTAAAGGCACCAATAGCACCATAGAGTCCAAATTTCAATTGCGTAAGCGAAACATACTTTGACTTAGGTATTTTAGACCATATCATTGCATTAAAACTTTCATTTTGATTCTGTGTTCTTCCATGAAGCAAACGATTTAAATAAGCATCTGATCTTAGTTCTACATAAATGGACTTTAACTTGTGTACTATTTCAATAGGAAGACCTGGTCCGGGTTTATACTCTTTGGTTCCATTAGCTTTATCTCGATTGTATTTACACCAACTATCTTTTCCTGTGGGACAATGCGGGTAATGCCAATTATTTTAATTTTTATTTAAGCCAATTGCTTGAAGATGCTACATGAAATAAGCTAGCCAAAGCTGAAGATCTCATACCTTCAAGGTTGCCACAATTTTGCCTAATGCAAATACCAAAATAATTTTGCAACCAATCAATTGTAGCGCTTGTTAAACCGCCTTTACCATTTAAACCCTTGACTTGCTTTTTTAATTGTCTACAACGAGATCCAATGCGCTTTTGAAAATGTCCAATACAATCTAGTTTAATTACTTCAATACCCTTGTATGTGTTTTTGACAGAAGTGTAGCTTTTACTATCACCATCACCCAAGTATTCTGTGTATCGTAAATTAAATCGCAAAAAGCGATTAAATATCTTTATTGCCCCAACTGTTTCCATTCCACTGGCTGATCCTTCATAGTTTTTATTGCAAATATGTGATTTTTTTGCTGTTAGCTGCTGCTTTGAATTACCAACATCTTGATTTTTGTCACATATTTTACACTTTCTAGATAATGCTTCAACATCTAAAACCTTCCCATTTTTAATTAATAATGCTGCCGTCACCCCATTGTGTGAATTAAATCCTCTTTTTTGCCATGTTCCATCAACAGAAACTCCAATATCTAAGATCTCATTAAGAGATTTGCCTTCTCTGAGTTCTTGTACTGCTTTATTTATAGTTTCAACAGCAACAGTTTGTGCTGCAGTTGCCAAATTTTGAACAATAACATTATAGCTTTTATTGCATAATCCTTTTGGGATATTCATAAGAGCGGCAAACCGATGTAGGCCAGCTTGGCCTTGACCAAGTGTTCTCATGGCATACACTAATCTTTTGTTAATATCAAACCCTGCTACATTTTTTGATGTGTCAAAGTCTAACTTGAAACCACAAACACAATTTAATGATAAATTTGATGCATATCCTTTGCAAGACTTTTTATTTTCGCTTAACGACAACTGTGATGGTCGCAAACATTCTGGACACCCAAGTTTATCAAAAATGGAAGCAAGAATTTCTAAATCAATAAACCTGTAGCCACTGACACATTTTGAGTTTCCACTTGGAACCATTAGTTGCTTTACTTTTTTTTTTTAATGCACTTTTAAATACACTTTCACTTTCAATATTTACAGAGTCTACCATATTCTTGCGGCGAACGTGACGTCACTTTAACTAACTAAACGGCTACCATTATGGTATGGGGGCAAACAAAGCGCTTGAAAATGGAGAAATGTGTTTTTGATTGTTCACTTAATGTTAATAGTCATCCGTACTTGATTTTTTATATTTTGTTTCCTGATCCAAAGAGAAGAAAATCGTGGCTTTATGCTTTATATAGAACTGATTCATCTTGCTAAAACAAACTTAGGTCGCAAAACATGTCTAAGTATGCTCAAAACATTTTGTATCTGGTTTTGTATTTGAATCGTCAAAATATTTGAGCACTAATTTTTCTTAAACTTATTAAGTTTTTTATTCATTGTAAGTATGTTTCTCTTTTAGGAAAAAAAAGAACATAGTCCAGATGCTTTTCAAAATTTTGAAAAGCATGTTGACTATGTTCCATCAGTAAATATGTTAGGTGCTAAAAAATATATATAGTGAAATCATCCCTCCAACATAACCAATTGTTATGTGAAATGAAAGGAGAATAAATAGATTAAACAATTCAATTAGTATATACTATATAGTATTATATGTACTGTATAAACAACAAGATAAACTATATAATATAGTTTATCTTGTTGTTTAAAATGTTTTTGTAAAAACTGTTTATATAATAGTTACAATTTATTTTTGTTATGCATTGATGCATAACAAAAATAAATTGTATATATAAATATTAATGCATTAAAACTAAGCATTTATAAATCATGTGTTTATTGTTTTTATTTTTAAATAAATTAATGTTCAATAGCTTGTTAAGCACAAATTTTGTATTTACTATATACCTCAAACATGCTTATACTTTTTTAGAATATTATGTACAAAAAAGTCATTGCAATAAATCTCAAGTTATTAAAGTCAGTTAACAAATAAGTACTGACAATTCATTGACTGGAGTGGAAGATGTTAGTGTCTTGAACCAACATGAAACAAGTTAACTTAGCTGAGAATGATGGTAGTTTAAAAATAATGCAGCATTGGCTAGGTAAGTGATTATGTGTATGTTGGCTCACTCATAAGTCAATATATATGTGTTTATGTTTTGTGTCGACCTCTGGTGTCGTGTTGGCTCACCCTTTAGACATTATATGTGTGTTTGTGTTCTGTTTCAACCTCTAGTGCGGTGTTGATTCACTTGTAAGTCATTATGTGTATAATTTTATTTTGTTTTATTGTGTTATTATAGTGATGTTATTGTTGTGAGGCTTTGTGTTGATAGACAACTTTGCTTACTTTCTCGTTGGTGTCTCTTGCTACAAATGATTATTAGATTATTAGAAATGATTATTTTTACTTGAACTCGTTACTTCTAATCATTTACTAATAGGCAAGAAACATGTTTTAAAGTAAAACATACTTTTAATGTTGTCATTTTTAATCTTTAGGATTGTTCCTAGGTCACAAAAACAATCTTACAAAGTAAGTTTCTTCTTTATTATTTATTTAGTTATATTTTTAATTAAATTTTTATTTTTCATGTTAACATGATACATAAAACATTATTTTGTAAATGCTTTCAGCATAAATTGGTTCTATTTTCTTTAGTAGAGTTTCTGCTGCTGTCACTGGTACCTTTGCGAATAAAGATAAAAAGTCATTTATGTTATTTTTTAAAAGCCAAGACATAATATTGTTAATCCTCATACCATTTACTAAAAAGCTTTATAAATATTGTTACGATGTTATAATTTAAATTGTTGTAATTAGTAATTTTGATCATTTCATTATTATACTGTAAAAAATATTTTTTATTTATAACATTTATTTCACATATATTAAAAACATGAAGAATAAATATTACACTGAGAAAAATTTTAAGCAAAATATAGAATTTTTAAATGTTATTAGAATATCAATATGTAATATTTTTGTTTTATTTATTGACTACATCTGTAAACTGTGCAATAATTTCAAAATGATGAATTAATTAAATTCCATGTTTCCTTTAAGCATTTGCACAGATTTATTTCAATATAACGCTAAATATTGTTCTGGTAACGTTCAGCAGCTTTTTTAGATAACTTTTCTTGATAATCATAAGACATTTTCAAGGCGTTTAAGTAATGATGTACTGAAATCAGCGCGTTTGTTTGCCCCCATATCATAATGGTAGATATTTTTGTTTTTAATTACGCAATGATCACGTGGTTTTTTCGCCGCAAGAATTTTCATTATTACTATTTACATTATTTACACCAATATTTACACATTTTTCTTGCTTTCTTAAACCAGAAAATGTACATTTACGTTTTCGAAGACGTTTTGTAGAAAATTTTACTCTATCACTTTATATTCAGTTTTAGACTTGTCCATTTTTTTTTAATTATATAGAAAGCTTGAGTTGATTGTGTAGAAGCTTGAAAAGATGACTAATTTTAGCACTACCAGTCAAATATGTGGTTTTAAAGTATGGCTTTAGAGATAATGGGAAGCATTTCAAACTAAACTGCAAAAAAAAAAAAACGGATAAAAAGCTATACTAAAGCTAGATGTGTTTTATTCACAGTTTTTCTGTAACTAGGGGCGTTGCTAGGTAATTTTGAACTCAGGTGGTTGTACAAAAGTGCCATTTATTGATATAAAAAATAGCGATTTTCGAATAAGGTTTTTACCATTTGATTTCTTAATAAATTTACTTTTAAAATATCTGGAAAAAAAAAATTGAAAAAAAAATTTTATTTTGAGAGGTTTTCCCCCTTATACGCGAGTATATAATTTTTTACATTTTTATTTACATTTTTACATGTTTACATCTTTGCAATTGCAAAAATGTAAAAGCACTGATTTTAGACCAAAATTTATTTTCTAACTAATCTTATTCAAAGTTTTATCTTTTTTGAGTGATAAAAAAATTAATTTTTAACTACTTAATATTAATATACAAAATATGGTACATTTATTAATGTACCGTATATGCTCGCGTATAAGTCAAAAAATGTATTTCGAAATTTCAAGTCAAAATAACCACTTTGACTTATACAAAGGTAATAAAAAATACTTTCTAGTTTTTCATATATAACTTTTATTTCATTTCTTACTTAAACCTAAACGCGGGTTTTCAAATTATTTAAAAAAAAAGTGACTCGAAAAAAATAGCGGCGACTTATCCGGATGGAGTAATTGAAATATTGTCCAAAATACGTCCGTCAAATAGTAAATAGCGCCAAAACTATAAATAAATATAGTAAGTATATAAAAATGTGATATTTATCGTTTTGCTAGCAGAAGACTAATAAAAAACAAAAACAAAGATTATAGTTAAATGTTGGTAAAAAAAAACAATTTTTATGGTTCAGTTAGATTTATACAATAATCTGATAGTAGCACTACTTTCTCAATGTCTTCAATAATTGTAAGTAACTTATTTTTTTTTAATTTTTAATTTAATATATTTAGCTCATTTAAATGCTATTTAAAATCACAATAAAAATCTCAATAAAAATCACAGTAAAAAGAGTTCAAATTCCGCGAAACTATTTATAAACATCCCTTTTTTTAAATGTGTTTCACAACTAAATTCTTGAATCCCTTTTTGTCAAGCAACTTCAATTCATTTGGTAATTTATTGTATAATTTTATACCGTTGCAAAGAATTGACTTTTGTCAACTTTTCTTTTATCAAATTTTTAAGTGATAATTTGCTGCATTTCTTATGCAATTATTATGTATTTCACTGTTTTTTATACAAAATTCTTGAAAGGCATCCATTTTTTGTAGTTGAATTGTATTGTGTATAAAAGTCAATATTTTCACTTGAATATTTTCTTTTACAGATAGCTAGTCTAATTTAAACAACATGTCTTTACTATGTGTGAACCAGTCACATTTCAAGATTGTTCTCATAGCTTTATTTTGTAGCTTGTGTAGTATTTTTACATCATTTATACTTGCATCTAAGAATAATGAGGCACAATATTCAAAATGAGGTGCAATAACTGTATTAAAAATTAATGTTTTTGTCCACCTTGACAGATATTTAGCAACTCTGGTAAAATACCCAGTAATCTTAGCAACTTTATTTGCAATAAATTCAATGTGTTGAGAAAAATTCAAATTATTGTCGATTTTAATACCCAGGTATTTGACAGATTCACTAAATTTAACTCTTTCATTTTCCAAAATGATATATATGTTAGAATATTTTACAGTGATACTCGAGTATTTCATTTTAGAGCTTGTAATCAGCATATTCATCGACTTACTTGCATTTAGTTTCAGTCCATTTCCACTAAACCAGGTAGCAACTACTTCCAAGTCAGAATTTAATTTCATCATATAGGTACGTGTGTAAAAATTTCAAATTGTTTAAATATTAGATTGTTATATATTTTTGGAAAGAATTTTAAAAAAATATTCCAAAACTGAAAATTTTATCAAAATCGGATGATTCTACAAAAAGTTATGAGCATTATAGTGACGAAATTTGATTACAAGGATTCCTTAACAAAAATGTGACCAATTTATAATGGTTTTGTAACTTAAACCGCTTAACATTGTCAAATCTTATCTAAATGCATATAACTTGGTATTAAAAGATAGGTGTAACATTGGGCTACAAGCTTCTTTTGCTTTTGACACCTGTGCGGATTCAGGGGGCTAGAGGGGGGACAGAAGAAACATCTTTGCCATTAAAAAATTCACATTTCTTCCAAAAAAGATTGTTTCTTTATATATAAAACTAGTAATTTATCAGTTTAAGTTGTTATTTTGTTATTCCAGTTTACAAACAAATATTATAAATGTATTTTATGAAGGAGGTGGATGTGGTGGTAATGGTACACACCCTAGTATTGAAAGATTCATTCTAATAAATATTTTTATCATTATTAAAATGAATGAAAAAAGTAAATAATAAAACTAATATATAAAATAATACATAATAAAAATTATATTTTATTAAATTATATATTAGTGACATAATAAATTATAGGATGTGGGGCGTCACCCCCCCATCTATCACAAAAAAAAAGTTTAAAAACAAAAACTAGCATTATAAAAAGTGGTAGAATACGCTCCTTCCAAATCTTAAAACTTTAAATTTAATGCTGCTTTTAAATGCTCTAAATGCTAAAAAAAAAAGAAAAGAAAAGAGAATGTATACATATGTATAATAAATAAGAAACTTACATAATGCGATTGTTTATGTGAACTAATAATAACGCTAAATTTGAAAAAACGATAATGAAATAAAAAATTATGTTTTAATTTATAACTTATTTTTTGACTTTTAGTAAATGATTAAAAACAGTTCGGATCACCTTTAAGCAAAAAAGTTATATATATAATATAGAGAAGAAAAATATGTTAAATTAAGGCTTCTGATACTTTGTTAGATATTTTTTAGAGTAAATGGTTAATTTATCTTAACCACCTTGTAGCGTAGTTTGTTAAGCTGTATAACAATGTTTGCTGCAATACAATCCCTGCCAAACAGTTTCCCTTTTAATGTTTCCAATGCTTTAAGTGAAGACTTATGCAAGCAGAGGTCATTGTATCCAATGGGTGAAGATGGAAGTTTAGTAACTGTTTAACAATTACTGCCACTAAGTATTTAACTTAGTGATAGTTGCATGGTTTGCTACCACTCGGTCACTCTTATATTACTTATATTAGGAATAATTACTATATCTTATATTACTATACACTCATCTTAATATTACTTATATTAGCAATAATTGTACTTCGTACTTCAATATATTGTTGCTCGTAAAAATTACTATACATCTTAGCAAGGTGATCTACAGACTGTGTAACATGACTCTGATAATCATTAGCTGTACCCCAAGCAAGTTGGTCAATAGCCACAACCATGCATCGTGTTTTGGTTGTAAAGTGCACAGTATTTATATGGCCACGCTCTTGTGTAGTAGCATCAAAGCTCGAGGTCATAATTTTTGTTGCAATAGCTATTTCAGCAGTCTGCAGATCTGAACTCCAAGCTCACGCATCATCTGCTCCACAGTTGTACGATGCGGAGTTTCAGTTGTTGAACATTTATTTTAAAAGTATACAAGTAAAACATGTCCTATAAGACATACCTGATACGAAAAAGGTAGTTTAAGATACTTTGATTTCAAATGATTCATCATTAAACATTTCTTTGACATTTTAAAAACTCTAGGTACAAGTATAAAAATTTAATTATATTATTTAGAGCACTAAGCTGTAAATAAATAAATTATATTTATTTAATATAGAGAATAAAATAAATATAGTAAATAATTCACTAAATTTTATTGTAACATGTTTAATAATATTAACGCTGCATGTTTAACATGTTACCCTTCTTGAAGGAGAGTTTTTGTAGACGTTCATAACTTATAGAATAACAAAGCAAATATAATATATAACTATTTATAATTCTATACAGTATATAATAATAAATGTAATTTATTTAACAAACTATTAAAATTAAATTAATTTTCATAGAATTTAATTACTATTGCAATAGTCTAGCAAAAAAATATATTTTGATTAATTATTTAATGAGTAAATAATGATGCAAATATTCAATAAAAATAATTTAATACTTTGAAAGAATAATCAAAAATACAACTAAAAATATAACTAAAAAATTATATATCTTCAAAAGATTCAAAAAGGATTCTTTTTAAGAATCCACAAATGCCACAAGGTTGTTTATAAAAAAACAGCAAGTTAATAATATGCATTTTGCACCAATCGGAGTTTCAAAAACTATCATGTGACTACAAGAAATGAAAAAATGCGAACGCAACGTAACAAGGCAAGAAATCCAGCATTTCATAGAAATACTTAGGGTGCTTGGGGAAACCCAAAACCAATGTGCGCTACACCTGATTAATATAAAAATTGTACCAATATTAGACAAATAAATGATCTACAATACCTTAAAGTTTCATAAAGTACCTGCCATAATTTACAGAGCTGTGATTCATAGAAAAAATGTGCCAACTTATGATGAAAAAATATATATGCTTTTTTTTTGTAAAGTAGTGTAAAAATGTATCAAAATTTAGACAAACCTTTTTCCAAACTACGTGCAAAATTTCAAAAAAATTGGTTCATAATTAGCGGTACAGTGTCGTTTGCCCTAATACGTGTCTTGGCCAAATTACAAAAATCGGGTCACAGATTTTAGCTTGCGTTTTTACGGCAAATTACGAATTTACGCACGTACCTACATCATAGATTCTTTGTAATTATTACCTTCAATGCAAACTAATGTGTCATCTACAAAGAGATTGATTTTTACATATATGGTACAATTGTTAATATCATTCATGTATATTATGAATAACAGGGGTCCTAGCACTGACCCCTATTATTCATAATATACATGACGAAAATGCTTATTTTCTTCAAAATAAGTAGACAGCTGTATATGTGCACATAGTTCAAGTATTTTTTCATACACTGCTAATATATTTAGTGGTCTCATATCTTGTGGTAACTTGAGAGATGTCACTTTCATTATGGGAATTATAGTAGATCTTTTCCAAGTTTTAGGTACAAAACCTGTTCTTAAAGACAAATTAATTATTTTCAGCGAATTTAAACAAATGACTCTGTAGAATTTTTTTTTAAATTGGTAGATTCATATCTTCACTCATACTTTTTTTTGTCTTTTAAATCAATTACTATTTTGTTCAGTTGGTTTTTAGAAATTTCTCTGAATTCATTCATTCCATTTACGTGATGAGGTATTTTTATGTGATCAGCAGCCACATATTTATTCAACTTTGTTATTGATTTTTCAATATTGATAATACTCTAAATGAGAAATTTATTGTATTTATTAGCAATGGATTTATTATTTGAATCCTCAAATTTGACATCTTCCCAAATATCAAATTGAGCTTTACTTTTAGTTTCAGTTAAAGTTTTTAAAGTCTTCCACATTGCAACACCATCGCCTTTAAACATATCAATTTTAGCTTTATAATAGTGGGCTTTAAATTTTCTCAATAGGTAGGTTTTGATATTTTTTAATTTTTTATAAATTTTGAATTGTTTAAAGCAACTTCCTTTTTTTAAACCAAGTAATCTCATTGTTTTAAATTTACTTCGCTCTAGATTTACTTTTTTACTTATTGCCAATAAATTTGGATTGTTCATCCATTTATTGTGGAAATTTCTATTAATATCTGTGATGGTTTTTGTTTGGACTTCCATTTTTATGGTTTCTTGAATACTATTAATGAATTGTTCAGCCATTTCATTGATGTTAAGTTTCCTAAATTCCTTTTCTTTAAGTTTAAATAACAACTCTTGATTTATTTTATTATAGTCAATTTTGCCATATAATTTAATTTCTTTAAAACGAAGAAGCTTATTCTTCACATTACAATTTGTTTTTACATTGTATTGATACATAGACACAACCATTTCATGATCTGAGATTTTATGTGATTCATTTTGTATAATTTCAAGTGGTAAATTACTTATAAACAGGTCGATTACTGTACTTGAAGTTGGAGTAATTCTAGTAGGTATAGTATCATTATTGATTATTCTTAGATTTGATTTTCTTATTACTTCAATGAAACTTTCAGAATAAGGTGAGCTATTTATGTTTCTAAATGGATAAATCTTAAAGTTAAAGTCGCCCATAACTATGATATCTTTATATTTATTTTCAATTCTGTTCATCTGCTTTTCACATAAAAGTTTATAAATTCAATGTGATTGTTTGTTGATGATGATCTATATACACAGCTTACCCAAATTATTTTCTTTAGAACTCTTAGCCAAACACTCATAACCCACCACTTCATTTCTACTACAATTTGTTTAAAATCCAAGACTTTGATATTTTCTCTAATCAAAAGTGTACATCCCCCAGTATGTGTACTAGAAGATAATACACTTTTGGATGTGTAATGATCAATTTTAATCTCATTATCAAAATATATATCTGTAACGTATGTTTCAGTTAAACCAATAACTTCGGGCTTATATTCTAAATATCTTTCAATTTCACTTTTTTTATCAGTAAGACCATCAATATTTAACAAAACACATTTAAATTCTCTAGTTAAATTTAGTTGCTATTGGATACTTATAATTAAAATTAATCTCTTGTTTGATTTTTTTCCAAACACTGATCTGAACTCTGAACAATTTAATTTTTTCATGTAAAATTATACAAGAATTTATTATACTTTTTACTCTGTAAAGTGATAATTTGAAAAAATTTCAAAATGTTATATTATTCAGAATATTGAGGGTCTGAAAATCAAACAGTATATCTGTTTTGATAGTATATTATGACAATTTAATTCTATGCTGTTGTAATATATTTCTTTTGAGTTTCTTAATTTTCTAGTTGTTTTTTCTAATTACTTTTTTTTTAATAGGACATAAAGACTTTATTTTACATACGACTTAAGTCCACATATGATATGTGAATTTATATTTTAAACTGATCAAATATAAAATAATTAAATATCATTAGAAAGAGCTTAAATACAGTATTTTAATGGTAGAAAAATTAAAGTCGAACAACTCTATGAAAAGTTATAAGGTTTTTAGTAACAAATTTTTGATTTATGGTTTTGTTGAAAAAACTATGGTCTAAATTTATTTTTTCTTTATCTAAGTTGTTATAACTTCTTCAATTCTTATCTAAATACATAAAAATTTGTATCAAAAGATAGGTAGCATTGTGCTACAAATTTGTATTGGCTTTTCACCGCTGGGTGTATCTTGGGGGATAAAGGGGTGCAGAAACACCACCTTAACCATAAAAAATGCATTTTTTTAATGAAAAAGTGTTTTTTTACAAAGTTTGTAATTTTTTCATGCAATAATGCTAAAAATTATTCCAGAAATAAATATGAGAATTATATCCTAGAGTTGCAGGAGAATGTGGTGGTGATGGTTTGACACACCCTATTTTCAAAAATGTTTAATTTTAAGAAATAAATAGAGCATTAATAAAATAAGTGAAATTATAGTACAATTTACAATACATTTTATAAAACTTATATTTTATAAAATTATCATGTATCAAGGGTTCTAGCGTTGTTTTTTTTTAGCAGTGCTGAGCAAAAGAGTGCATTTCCAATTAGTAGTTAACAAAAAAAGAATTCATACTTGACAACTCTTATACGAATCATTTAAATTTTAATAGTAAAATTATTAAAATAAGTTCACGTTTATATAAAAAATTTTAAATGATATAAAGAAAATCAACAAGTTTATAAGCAGAATAATATCTAGATTGTTTAAAAAAATTTAATTAAAAATTCATTTATAAAAATATTGCACTACAAGATTAGACACATTAACCTATTAATATAACTAGATGTGTGACTTTCTGTGTTTCCCTTGTTACTAACTAAAGTAAGTGTCTATCATTTTGTGGTATGTCAAAAACATAAAACATGACTAAAGACATAATAATCATAAATAATAATCATAAAAATCTGAATTTAGATGTTTGACACAAAAATTTTAAATTAACAAATATTATCATTATTATATGGCATTTAACTAGAAAGAGAATTAACAGTAAAACCTGGTTTTTTAATGTTTAAAGAATGTAAAGTTTGTGTTAAATTTCATGTTCTAAACTGTTAGCTTATGATCAATAAAGTAGAATAGTTATAAAATGAAAAACAACAAAAAAACAACAACAATTTTTTATTAAAAAACTTATTGTGTTTCAGTGCAACAATTCAAAACTTGTTTCTAATATGATCATTAAACAGAAACCTGAATAGATGTAAAGTAAACATCTAGTTAACTCTTGCTAAAATCATCTGTGTAGTACATATTACATTGAAATTCAAACACACTTGTATTACAACTCATTATAAAAATAAACAAATAATACTATAATATATTAGACTAATACACAATAACATAATACACTTAATAATATTGTTGGCTAAGACGTAATACCTCGTATATCAAAAACATGAATTTTTTGGGACATTTGTATTTATAAAATCAATTTTTTTGTTGCCATTTTGTAACTAGTTTAGCCATAATATTATAGATAATTTGTTTTCAAAATAATTTTTTCTGTTAATTTTAATGTATATATTTCAAAAAAACTTTTTTAGGTATTACACCTTAACCTACGATACACAATATATTTTTTTTTGATGTATATTTATACTTTCAAGACTTTTCCAGATTTTTCTAAAACATTAGTATTGCAAAGAATCTATTATAAACAGCACTGTTTTCATTAGAAAAAAGTAATTAAATCTAGGATGATAAATGGTTAAGAAAAAGAATAGTAATAACTTTCTGCTAAAATGAGGATTGAAATTGTTTTGGAATTGGTCTTGTTACTTCCAAACAGTGAGATATCACTACTAAAGTAACAAGAAACTGGAAAAATCTAGTGGCAAAGTAATAACCGTTTGCATTACGCACTAGTTCATGATTGAAACCCTTTTTTTCATTATTAACAGGGTTTATCTTTTTGCGGATATTTCCGGAATTCCGAATATTTTTCTCAACTTTTAGTTTTTCTGGATATCCAAAACGTTTTCTATACATACAAGTTTAGGAATATATTTTTGTAATATATTTGTTTTTTAAGCTTTTTCACTCATTACTCATACAAAACTTAAAAAAAAAGTTAAAAAAAAAAATTAAAAACAGCTCAGCTAAAATCAGAATTATTAGGAATATTAGGGAAAATATATTCCGGATATTTTACCCTACTGATTTTCCGGATTTTTAAAATATGACCTGGATGATCTATGTATTAATCATTAGCTCAAAGCATTTAACTATAGCAGGAAGTACCTCTATAAACACATCTAAACCATCAATTCTGGCAATCCATCTTGGACGACATGCATCTATTAGACAGTTTTTTCAGAACATCAAACACTTTAAACTAAAATTAAAAAACTGAGATATAATAGGAACAATTGCCATCATCTTGCTTACTATTTCTAAATTACAGGAGTCTGCAACACAAAGATGAGTACGTGAGATCCACAATGTACATGCAGGGCTTTTGGATAAATAGTTTTTATTCTTATTGTATCATCTGAACAATTGCCTGCCATGTTATCAGCACTGTCATAGCCTTGACAAACATAAACTTTCATATCTATTCCTAACTCTTTAAGAATATTTAAAATTTGCCTTGCTATAGCTTCTCCAGACAAGCCTAAGTCACTTGGAATAAAGCCAAAAAATAGTTTTTTACAAATTTCACAATTATCATTTACAAATCGTATCACAAGTGGCATTTGTTTCATAATGCTAACATCAGATGCTAAAGTTGAAAAAAATTTAGCTTTTATAATTTTACATGTCAATTTAGAAACTGGAATATCATTACAAATATTAATCAACTCATTTTAAGTAGTTTTAAGCCTAATGTAGCATTTTTTGGATTAGTAATTTATCCATTCACTAAATTGTTTTCTGTCAGATGTTTCAAAATTGTTCTCCTTTGATCAGGATTCTGCATGAGTGACTTCTTCCTCAATCAATTATTTACATTTATTCTTGATAATTATATTTTGATTTTTATATTTATAATATTATAGATATTCTTATTCTTATTATTTTTATTATTATTGTTATTGTTGTTATTATTATTATTGTTATTATTATTATTATTATTATTATTATTATTATTATTATTATTATTATTATTATTATTATTATTATTAAATTATTATTGCAATTATATGATTGTAATTTTTGAGGAAAATAAATATCTTATTGTTGTTGTGTTGTTGTTACAAATGACTATTTTCTCCTTGATATATTATATAATATAATATATTGATATATTAGTTATGTCCAGAAAGAATTATACAAATTGCTTATAAAGTCCCAAGGGCATTGTTTTTGCAGCAATTATTAACAAATCCAAAACAAAAAAGCTAAAGCAGTCTTGAACTTTCAATTGGATTTTAACAAATAGTTAAAGATTTTTTTTATGAATAGTGGAACAAATAGCAAATAGTATGTTTATTGGTTGAAGTTTTATGAAGACCAAGTATTGGATTAATTTTTTAACCAAAGTATAACAAATATTTGGTTGAATAAAGTTGACAAATTTAAATAAAGTTGAATAACTTTATTTAAATTCGTTTGGCTTTTAAATGAACTTAGTCATTGCTTGATTTATGGACAGTGGAAAATAATAATCATAATAACTAATCTAAACAAATTCTATTGTGAGATATGTTCTGATTTTTTTGTAAAACAATTTAATGAACTGATATAAAATTTTTTTAATATACTTTAAAAATCCCCAAGTAGTATTGTATAAGTTGAACTAATTTTCTAATGTTATTTCATCAAAAGGTTTTACGAAGCATTTGTAAACATTTACACACAGGTTATACAGGACATTTATAAATAAATTTTGTACATGTTTTTAATTGCATTTTAATAATAATTTAAATAGTGTCTTAAAAAGTTACTATTGAAAAGAAGTTGATTGTGAAGTATTTAAGTATTTCTTTAATGTTTCTCAAATTTAAGTCCAAAAATTCTTTACTGAGTAAAAGTTCAATAAGTTTGAAAAAACAAAACAAAAAACAACAACAAGAAAAGCATTTCTAAAGCAACAAAACTTTTAAAATTACATTTTTATAGTAATGAATCTACACATTTATGGTCCCTTATGTTAAATTAGTTCCTGAGAGAAAAGTTAAAAAAAAAATTAACAATTAAAGTGTGATATCACTTTTTGTTATAAATGGTTATTTTACTATATGTTATAAAAGTGTATTTAAACAAAAATTCAACATTTAATGAATGAAGTTTCACTATTTAATGAATGCTTTATGCCAAGTCTGGTATCATTCAATGTGGTAATGGTGTAGAGGAGCTGTTTCGTAATCAAGAAGTCAGTTCTACTCTTGTCGCATTCATAATAGCTCTCAACCTAATTTTGCATGTTGTGACTTTGTTTGCATTAGTGTTTCAGAATTATACGGATGATGATTGTAACAATGTTGTTTCCAACATAATTTTTTAAATAAGCTTTAATTATGATCTTATGGTCCAAAAAATTTTTTTTATCTCGATTATAGCAACATTAACATGTAGCCAGAAATCATCATATTTTATGATTGTGATGTAGTTTTACAATTGTCCTGTAGTCAGGGATGACTGTTTCTTTCAGAGGATGACTGAACTTTATAAAGACAAATGTCAGTTGTCTGACAAAACCAAATATTAGTCATAAATAATATTAGTAATTTTCTGATTTGCTGTTTGAGTTGTTCACTGACATCAAAATAAAAGAGGAGATTGGCTTAAAATAAGGTGATAAATCATGTAATTTAAATGTATAATTCCTTGCCTAATTAGGTGTTTTCTGGATGGTTGAGCAATAATATCAGCCAAGAAGTTACGTTAATCATTCTATGATGTCTGAAATTTTTGTTACAAAAATTTTTTTTTTGATAAAATATTTTTAGAAAATTTATCTTCCAAGCTTGAAAAAAGCTTTGTTGTGATAGTTATACTGATTCTTTCAAAAAGCATTCAAAGTAGTTGATGAATAAAAAAATTAAAAAAATTTATAAATAAAATGATAAAAATAAACAATTTGAAATTATGTATGATTTGAAATGCAACTTTAATGTTTTTATTTGAACTATGCCAAACAAAAGATTAAACATTAATTATGCACATGGTAGTCTTCTTCATTTTATTATTAGATAAATCATATGATATAAAATACTAAAACTCATATAAGTTATTTGCGTTTAAAAAAGAATTAATAATTTTGTAAAATGCATACATTATTTTTAAGATTCCTATATCCGGAATCTGATGAAATTAACAAGCTTCAAAAAAAAAAAAAAATTTGTTTTTTGGAGAAGCTTACATGCTTTTTTTTATATACTTTCTCGCTTGGTTTTGTTTTTTTTGTATACATTCATTATTTAAGTTTAGTAAGTACAATTTAGTTCAAACTTTTTTTTTTTAATTTTTCTGGCTTTTAAACATAGTTTTTGAGTTGGTTGTCTCTTTAATAAAATTATGCTTGATATAAATGTCCCGATCACGGCATTAAACTGATCTTATATTGGGGCTGGTAAGTCTCTTTAACAGTGGCAAAGCCAACTTATTTAGGAGAAGGAAAGCTCTGATATAAAATCTCTGATTTAATTGTTGCTATGGTTAGGAGAATCTCATAAATCTTTGATGGCAATCCTTCTAGTAGTATCACAATAGAAATACTCAGTTCTGACCTGCTAAACAGTTTAATGCTAAGAATGAATGTTAAGTAATTAATATTTAACATTTATGGGAAATTTTAAATTAAAAAAAAACTTGGTTTTTGCTCAACAAACAATATATGTTTGGGAAAATAAAGTGTTAGTGAAAGCATTCACAACTTTACCATCAAACATGGTTAAATCTAGTTTGAACTAGAATGCAATCACTGTATCAGGTTTGCCTGTGCAAAATATTTGAAAGAAGTAATAAAATGTTTTACATTTTATATTTTTTAAAAAAATTCTATTCTAAATTAAGGCAAGTTTTGGCAAAATGACCTTTTCTTTCTGCTTTCATCTAAATGTTTTAAACATGTGTCTTTAAATTAAAATTTCAACTTGGTGCTATTAGTTACAGTTATTCAATATAAAAGTTCTTTGTTTTTTTGTAACTTGGCTCACTGTGCAGTGGTTTCTGCAGCCTTGTTTGAACTAAATTTGTTTAAAAAAACATTTAGTTGACTTCAACAATCACAGTTCAAGTCAAGTTTAGTTCTATCATAGCAAAGTATAACACTATATAGTTAACTTGAACATGATTGTTGAATATTTTTTATATTGACTTTATAAATTATATTCATGTTATTTTTTTATTATTTTTTTTATTTCAAAATTTTCTCAAATCATTTTAATCTTAATCTTAGTCCCAAACTTTCTTACACATTTTTTTTGATGATTTTTTTGAGTGAAGTTTTTTCATTGTAATTTTTACTTATAAAATCATTCAAAAAACATAAGTTGTTGTATTGTTAAAAAAAATTGTTTTACACATTTTTGTTCTTTATTTTATTTATTTTGACTATATAATACTATTATTATTGTTATTTACAATATTGAAGCTTAAATTTATATTTTTTAATGCTCTGCATGGTTATTCAACACTTAGGCCATGTGGTTACACAACTTTATGCTTGTACATTATTAAAATTACACACAATGTACTTTTTGTTGATAAGTCTTGCAATGCAATTGAAATTTTTTTTAGTTTTTGGAATCATAAAAGTGTAATCAATTTTCATACTTTTGTAATGGTTTATTGAATATTTTTTTTAAAGGAAGATCCTGTGCTTGAGCGAACATTCAAAGGTCATAAAGATGCTGTTACAAGTATAGATTTTAATAGCAATATGAAACAGTTAGGTATGTTCTAATGTTCCATTTTTTAAAATATAATTTATTACAGGTGAGAATTTCTTTGTTAGATGGAACAGTGCTATCTCTTTGTTAATTAAAAGATAAAGTGTAAATATGTGAAGTTTGAAGGTGAAGTGCATATGTATGTTTGTTTTGTTAAAATCTCTGGTGCGGTGTTAGCTTACCTATAAGTTACTATTAGCATTTTTATGTTCTGTTGGAATCTCTGGTCTGGTGTGTTAGCTCAGTAACTGACTAGTGTCTAGAAATTAGTCAGTTACTGAGACAGTTTCTAATTTCTATCTGTTAAAATGTTTTTCTTATTTGTTAAAATCTCTGGTGCGGTGTTTGCTTACCTATAAGTTACTATTAGCATTTTTATGTTCTGTTGGAATCTCTGGTCTGGTGCGTTAGCTCAGTAACTGACTAGTGTCTAGAAATTAGTCAGTTACTGAGAAAGTTTCTAATTTCTATCTGTTAAAATGTTTTTCTTATTTGTATCCAAAAGCCTTGTGATAGTACTGCTTACAGAAGTAACTTCTATTTCTGGTCAGGTCAGGTTCAGGATCATTATGATCACCCTGCTTATGGTAACATGTTATCCAGTACAACCTGCTTTGTATCCTGCTGTTTTGCAGAGATCACTTTTCTAGGCAAAGGCTAGGAGAAGTTAACCTTGACTTAATGGCCTAAATGCCCTAGCCTTAGAATTCAAGGTTTTGTAATGGGATATAAATTCATTTGTTATTTACCTATAGCAGTAATTCTATTTTAAACTTGCCTCCTAATGCTATACTTAGTAACAACACTAAGAGTCATTTTAGTATCACTTGAAGAATCCTATTTTCGGAACTGTTACCCAAAAGTGAATCTTAATTATTTAGCTACAACAAAGGTGATTAAAATTTACAAAATTTTATCCCCTTGATTAATAAAACATATTAAAAACCTATCTGAGCAAAAAAATCTACAAAATCATGTAGTGATAGAGACCTCTTTTTCCTTCTTTATTTTTAAACTGACATACATGTTAATTTGTGCTACATTGTTTCTTGTCTATGATGATGAATGCTGGATGTTCTTGACTCTACTACTTAATAACTCAACTCTTCCTGTTATCTTCTAATGAAGATACACCTTTAAAACTTATTTTAATGGTTTTTAACTGGTATTTCTCTCAGAGATGCTGATTCTATCAACAGCTACAAAACATTAGAGTTTTAACTGTGCCATGCGGTAGTGGTGTAGTGGTAGAGGCGCTCGCTTCATAAACGAGTGGTTCCGAGTTCGATCCCCACCATGTCCCTGGTAGTACCGCGCTCAACTCGTTTCTCGGCGCAGCGGCCTTGTTTGTCAAGGTTCGTGTTTCGGAGTTATAGAGTTGAAAGAGGGTTATAGCCACAAAACAAGTAGCCTCCTCGTCTGTAGTGGCCTTCTCGGTCTTGAGGAGGTGAAGTAAAATAAAAAAAAAAAAAAAAAATGTTGCGCACAGATGGTGTCCCTGTTAGTGCTTAAGTTATACATCGATGAGACCACAGCTCTTTGTTATGAGTTTAGGTTTATTAATGGAATGAGGCATCTGCATAGCTCATTGCTTAGTGTGCCAGGCATTATCTACTATTGAGTCAAGTTCTCTTATTATTAAAAACATAAATAATGTACCTCAAAATAATAAACATAAAATACCACCAATGCTTGTGGTCTTCAAAGTAACTTTTAATCTATTGAATCTTGCCTATTGTAAAATCCTCAGACAACTTTCTCTTTACAAGGCTAATTTGAGTTTGTTTGTTTCATCTTCAGATCTTAGTGTTGATGGTTTTTAATCTTTGATTCTTTATATAGCATATTCCTTTAAAGCTATTATTCTTTGACTCTTATAATCGCATGCTTGGTCTGGGTTTATACCTACTTATTACTTAACTGATATTAAATGACCCTAGCTTATGCTCAGTTTCTACTTTCAGTTTCTACTTTTTCATAATTTTTACTAGGCTTGACTAAGGTTCTTTTTGTGATGGCTCTAATTACAAAGACCTTTTTAAAAAGTTTCTGATGAGGGAACTTTTTAACTAGTGGGTTCATTTATTTAAAGGTGTGCTACAACTGATAATGGAGGATTGAGTTGATGGAGGTCAAATAAGAAACAAATCTAATATTTCTTTTAAAGAATGTTAAATAATGATAAATTGACGAATATTAATAAATTTTCATTGAAGTATTGTTAGAGAACTTTTAAAGAATTAAAATATTTATAGAGATCCTGAAGTCCTGGGGACAAGTTATGTTCATATTTTAAATAGAAAATTAGTTTAGAGTTAATTATACTTATCAAAACAAATTGTTTATCGAGATAGTTAAAGAACACTTTTTCATCGTTAACATCATATTGTTTTTTGTGAACGAATGTTTTGTTGAATGATTTGTTGATTTTTCTTTCAAAGAAATCTGGTCTGATTAAAGTGTTTAACTTTAATTTGGCAATAAAAATAGTTGTTAAAATTAGTATATTTTAATGTTTGGGTTTTCCTTTATTTAATATGTTGTGTAAAAAAGCTTTTTTAAAAGAAAAAACATACTATGATAACTTGGTAATTTGTTATTATTAGTAGCATTTTTATTATTATTATTATTATTATTATTGTTATTAGAATACCCTGTTAATTTAACAGAGAGAGGTAAATACAGATGCGGGTTGTTAAAAACAAAAAAATCATATTTTTGGTATTAAATGAAAAATATACAAATAAATTTGTTGGTGAAAATAATGTGAAAATAAATAAATGTTTTCTTTTTTCTTTTTTTCTTTTTTTTTTTTATAAAAGTAGTTATTTAAAAAAAACCACATGAAAGTTTTTGTTACATTTTTTATCAAAATTTTCACAGTTCTCAGACTTTTTTGTTCACAGTTCTCAGTTCTCAGACTTTTGATAAAATTATCATTTAATCAAAAGTGACACTGAGAACTGAAACACTTTACAAACTAAAATTTTTGAAAATTTTTTTTATTATAATTGCAAATTAAAAAAGATAAAATCCATTCTTCTGCGTAAATTAAATTGTAAATTAAGATCTCAACTGATTATTTGTTTTTATAAGTTTAATTAAATCTAACCTTATTTTCTAAGGTATAAACCTTAGAAAATAAGTTTAGATTTAACTAAACTATGAACACAACTTGTCCCAGCACTTCAGGAACCCTTTAAGAAGAAATGGTATTAAAAGCAGTGTGTAATAATGAAAGTTTACAATTATTAAAAGAATTAATTTGTGCAAATATTCATTAAATTAAATTAAACTATGCATCAAGTTATCAAGAAAATATTTTGTTTCAAAGCTCGAATGATTTGGTTTCAAAGCTCTAATGGTTTGGTTTTAAAGCTTGAATTATTTGGTTTCAAAACTCGAATGGTTTTATTTCAAAGCCAAAAAAAACTTCAAAAAAAGGGAATCAAAGTTATATTAAGTTGAATCATCCATCTTATGTTAAGCTAGAGACTGAGAACAAGTGTAAATATAGCTGAGAATATTGAATAATTGCACGTTGTTATTAAATAAAACCCTCATATATATAATCAGACTGACTACACATATAGTATTTTGTTGTGGAAATTTAGAAAAGGCTTTGTAGATGTTTACAAATCATTTACAAAAAAAAAAAACAATCGAGATATTTACAAAAAAAACTTTACTAAGGAAAAAAAAAGAAAAAAGTTAAACTAAAACAAAACAAAGCTCAAAAAATTATAACTGCTCAAGAAAATTATTATACATTATGTTTATAATTATATTTGGAATTATTAACTTATTTTTAACAATGGTTTTATAAGGAAAAAAATGTTATTCAATTTGTCAAAGAGTTATATATTTATAAGAATTATAATATTTGGTTACATTTTTAATTTATTAAATTTATTTGTTTTATTTTATTATTAGTTTTATTAACTTTTAGTTAAAAAGTTTACTGAAAATGCATTTGTTGCTTAAAGTCTTGTGTTTTATAAAATCACTCATACATTGTTTTAAAAGATGTTACATAATGGTTGCATTTTATTATGTAAAAATAGTAATATGTTAGCGGTAAAATTTTATTGTTATTAGGTATTTGACAAGAGAGTCTATCAAGTTTAATACATTAAATCAAACAAACAATTAATTAAAGTATTTAATTTGTAGAGCCATAAATTGAATAAAAAATTATACAAATTTTAATGGTTGTTATGCTTTTTTCTCTAGGGAGTTTTAAACCTTTTTTTCTGCCCACAGGCCTAAGGACTGAAGTTTAAAAGTTTTCTGTAAGTGTGCTAATAATTTTTATTCTACTCAAGCCATAATTTTATCCTGGGAAGCATGGGGTCAATGTTCAGCTACCCGTCAGTTAATATTTGTATTACCAACTCAACTAAAATATGATACTTGTATGGGAGCAACACTTGGGAGAAATAGTGTAATATTTTATAAACTAATACAGTACAAGTAAAATAAAATTCTTATTATTTTTTGTTAGTTGTATGTAAAGAATTATATTGAACACAAATTAAAGCTTAGTTTTTAGGGATTTTTTTTAGGCGAAGGTTAAGAGAAGTCAACCTATATTTATAATACTCTCCTGCCTCAGGGCACTAGGTTCAGTAAAGGCTAAAATAATATTCAGTGATCATAATGATCCTGAATCTAACCTGACCTGAAGAACACTGTCTTGTAGAATTCTTTTTAGGCAAGCACTAACCTATGCTCTATAGTCAAGGCCATATAAGGATTTTATTGCGTATATCAAAATACAAGACATAAGGGGCTGTCCATTAATTACGTCAACAAAAAAGGAAGGAAGGGATTTGAAATTTTTTGTTTGTTAACAAGAGGGAGTGGGGGGGGGGGGAGGGGAGGTAGGTCAAGACAAGTTGATGTTAACAGTGCTACTTTTTTAAATAAATTTAATTACTTAAAAAAAAAAATTAGGCAGTGTTTGTAGTGTTACACACTTGCTCAACCTACAATGTTTTAATAAAGCTATTTATGTTACTACTTTTTAAAAATCCTAATATGATTTACAAAGAAATAACGCATACAGAACTAAATAAGCACACAAGATAAAATTGTCTAAAGATTGTTGATGTAATTAATGGACAGCCCTTAAGCGTCATTACTATTATGTAAATTTTACAAATACTATGCGATTTGTAAATATTGATTAAAAACTTTTCTAAGTGTTCAAAACAATTAACAACTACTTTAATTAAAACTACTATAATATAGTTCTACTAATATAAATGTAAAATAATATAAATGTTTAAAATACTCTAAACAATTTTCAATTAATTTTTACAAATAGCATATTTGCAGCTTGGACGTTTATTAAAATTTAAATAAAGTAGTTTTTCTTAGCGTAACTAAATTAACATACGCTTACATCCATCATTAAATTCATGTATTCAAAGAAATGACTTTTACAACAAGATGCTATTTAAATCAACTCGCTATTTTCAGATAAAACTGAACAAGGTTAATACGAAAAAAAAATGATAGTTAAAAATAATTGTTGCGGCACTGGTTTTAAATACAGGAGAAGTGAAGTAGAGAGAGTAAAAAAATATCATAACACATCACCCCTTCCCCCCTCTCTCCCACACACACACTTAAAGTTAAAATAAAGTTTGTCCATGTTTAAAATAATTTTTTTAGGCAACTTAACTACATTTTTATATAGCAGACATTTTAAAAATTTGCAGCAAAAAAAAAGCTATAAGTAACAACAGAGAATAAAACAGCAATATTCAATGAAAGGAAATGAATACTATACGAAAAAGAAAATCTAAATAATATAAACTGAAAGAAATTGAAAAATAAAAAAAGAAAATTTTGTCAAAAAAATAATATGCCTAAATATTTTACTGTTTTTGTTTACTTTTTTTTTTAAGGGCGTTTTTTATTTTCGACGAAGTGGAAAATAACAAATGCCATCGATTTACCAATCATCGCTGATATTGAATGAATTTGTTGTGAATAAAATAATGAATTACACGCCTTTACACTTACACTACCAAAATTGATACAAGTTGAGGAAAAAAGTAGATAAGAATATAACAAAAATAAAAACATTTTTTGATATATAATATATTTGCAACTTTTGTTTGTCAATATGTTAAGGAAATACGTTATTTTAATATGGACAGTTTTAAAATTAGTTTCTTAATTATAGAGCTAACGAAAGCATTAATAAATTGCATATCAAAACTTTCAATTGTTGTTTAACTGTTATAAATAATGTTTTTTTCCTCAACTTGTATCAAATTTGGTAGCTAAATATAACTAAATATAAATATAAAATATAACTCAACCACCCTAAAAATAACAACCACCCTAAAAATAATAACCACCCTAAAAATAAAAACCACCCTAAAAATAACAACCACACTAAAAATAACAACCACCCTAAAGAAAAGAATACAAAAGTTGTATAAAAATTTTATAAATTTTTTTATTTTATTATCTTTTTTCAAATTATTAAATTTTTCTAGTTTAATTAAAATTTAATATTTTGATACAAGTTTGTTTTCTTTTTTTAAGAATTTATACATAAATTAATTTAATATTTTGTTATAAAAATATGTTTTTTATAACTATTTTTGTTATTTTTATTTTATCATTATATATTATATTTCATTTTTTTAAATCTATTTTCAAAAGCAATTAATTATAGTATTGTAACCATATTTAAGCCTAGTCCTAACCCTACCTCTGACCTTAATTCTGACCCTAACCAAACCCTCAGTTGATGTAACAACAATCCTAATGGCAGCAGGCTAAAAAATTGTTGACGTATGTACTTTTTCACTTTTCCTAATAGTTGCTTACGCAAGCAACTTTAATGGGGATCATTTTTCTCAAAAAAAAGTATACTTTTGTGGACAAAAAATTTACAGGTACACACAAAAATGTCCCCGATAATCTATTTGTCTATTTAAATATATGTATATATTATTCTGAGATCAGTTTTTGGGTCTGCAACAGAAAAAATTCTCCTAAAAACATTGCTCAGACAAACTTGAGCAGTTTCAATTTTTAAATTGCTCTAAAATTTTTTTGTAGTTTTAGAATATTTTAATAATATATTTATACTTATAACTATTTCTTCTACTATAAACAACAGCAAAAATTTTAGATCACCTAAAAGGTAATGTTGTTTAACTTATTTTCTAGCCAGTAGTTCAATGGATTCAACATTATTAATATTTAGTTTCAAACCACATGTAAGAGCATATCGTTTATCTGGTCACAAGGTATGTTTTTTTAACAAAAAATGTTTAATAATATTTGAGAGTGTATTAGAAATTAAAGGAATAGTTTTTATAAGATTTATTTTTTGGATTTCAAACAAAATAATTTATATTTAGTTTCCAATATTTACTTCAAATCTCATTTTAAAAGTTATATTTATTCAAATATATATTTTTTAAACATTTTTATTTTCTTTACTAAGAAATAACTACAGTTACTAAGAAAGAACTGTAATTACTTAGAAACAACTATAATTACTTAGAATCAAGCATAATTACTTCAAAACAATTCTAGTTACATGAGTTACTTATAAACAGCTTGAGTTACTTAGAAACAACCATAGTTATTAACAACCTAAACAATTATAGTTACTTAAAAATATTGGCATAACACTTGCTTTGATTAATGATCACATGGTTTTATCCTAAAAAAATTCTCTAAAAATTATTACATGAGAGTTTGTTGTGGAACAAATTAAAGTTTTTTTATAAATTTATACAAAAGTATGTTTTTAATGTAAAGTATTTAATATCAAGCATTTTTATTTAGGATGCTGTTACATCTGTTGTCTTTTCTCCTTCTGGTCACCTTATAGCATCTTCATCACGAGATAAAACAGTTCGATTATGGGTTCCTAGTGTGTATGTTTTTGTTTTATTTATATATTAGTTTTAACAGTCAACTTTAATATGGTAGTGGGATGTGTTAATGTGCTTGCTTCATAGGGGAGACGTTCCGAGTTCAATCCCCACCAAGTAGTATTAGTAGTACCCTGTTAGTACCTTGATCAATTTGTTTCTCTGCCTAGCGGTCTTGCTTGTCAAAGTTTGTGTTTGAAATTAAAGAGTTGAGAGAGGGTTGTAACCACAACAAAGTAGCCTCCTCAACTGTAGTGGCCTTCTCAACTTTGTGGAAGTGAATTAACATAAAAAAAAAATCTAAAAACTTTTTGGGGGCTGAATAAGTACGAGTTTCATAAGTGCGAACTGGCATAAGTGTGAAGTGTTGCAAAAACCGGCATAAGTGCAAATTGGAATAAGTGTGCCAAAAGAATTTGCAAACATTGGCATAAGTGCAAACTGGCATAAGTATGAAGCAGTTCCAAAAACTGACACAAGTGCGATTTGGCATAAGTGCGCAGAACAAGTTTACAAACATTGGCATAAGTGCGAACTGTCATTTACAGTTACAAAACCTGGCATAAGTGCGAATTGACATAAATGCACCAAATAAAATTGCAAATATTAATATAATTACAAATTGGCTTTTCACACTTATGTCAATTCACACTTATGCTTGTTTGTACTTAAGCCAATGTTTGCAAATTTATTCGACCCACTTATGCCAGTTTGCATTTATGCTGATTTCCACTTGTGCCAATATTTGCAACTGCTTCGCACTTATGCCAGTTTGCACTTATGCCAATGTTTGTAAATTCTTTTGGCGCACTTATGTCAGTTCTCACTCGCATTTATGCAAGTTCTCACTTATGCCAAGTCGCACTTATGAAATTCACGCTTATTCAGTTGTCCTGCTCAAGGTTTTCAACTAGATCAGGCCCAACAACAACAAAGGTGAGAAGATATGTTAGAAGAACTAGCTCAAAAGTATTAACAGTTTTACATACTAGGATGAATTAAAGATTTATTGAGGTAGAGAATGGAATTAGGATTTAAAAAATTAGTGAGCAGGATAAAGAGAGGCAACCTTAGTAAATGTTAACTTTGCTATAGATTGTATATATGGTTTCCACGAGAGGTCAGTTGTAAAGGATAATATGAGTAGGCATAAAGTTAAATTTTGCTGTTTATCAGTATAGAAATATCAACACTACATATGGGTGTGTTCAGGTTTGATAATTGAGATTGATTAGTTAAAAGAAGTAAATTTATATATTTTATAAATCTTTGAAATCATGTGCTAGAGCGGAGTTGGGATGTGGTAAAGAATTAGTGTTGCTCATGTTACTATATTTAACTTTCCAAATATCCAAAGGGTCGCTCTGGTTAAGGAGGCTACTATTTTTTAATTATTTTTTATTTTTCATGAACAACATTTTTAATTGTTATTTCTCCCTATGTATATCACTAGTAATATTTTGATACATAAGTTACTTTTATAATTAATTTATAAGTAATTAATATTGTAATATAAATGACACACTGAAGTATTAGTAATTTATATCATACAAGTAATTTTTCAGTGCTTTGATTATTATCTTAATATATGTTCCTAATTTATTTAAGTTTCTTTAGCAAGCAATTGTTGACTTTTTCAGTAGGGTGTTTTATGTTTTTGTTTATCACTGTTGTACAGTATTTTCTGCTTCAAAATATACAGTAGTTGTAGTACAACTTTTTTAAAGTTATTTCTAAAATATGTTTTTTAGTAAAGGGGAAAGTACTGTATTCAAAGCACATACATCAACTGTTCGAAGTGTCGACTTTTCAAAAGATGGACAGTCAATGGTTACAGCATCAGATGATAAAACTGTGAAGGTTTGAATTTTGTTCTTAATTGTGTAATCTTACCATGCACTAATTTGTTTATTGGTTAGCTATGTTGTTTATTGGTTAGCTAAGTTGTTTATTGGTTTTTAATAAGAACATTAAAATGCTAAATTCAATGATGTCATCATTCTTAAACTTCCACAAAATTAAAATTATAGTGATTTTTTCTGATGTTTTATTTTGGCTTTGCAGCTATGGACTGTTCATCGTCAACGCTTTTTGTTCTCATTGACTGGGCATATGAACTGGGTGAGATGTGCAAGGTATATTATTTGTTAGACTGCAGGTAATATTAAATTATGGTTTGGACCATTTGTTGGACCATTTCTACATAGGGTTGGGAATACCAGAAAAAATCCACTACCAGTATTGAAAATTTCTAATCCCAGGATTCTGGTATTAATACCGGTATTATTGTTTTTCCTATAATAAAATGAATGAGTAAATTTAATTAAAAAATGGTTTGGCAATTTAAAAAAACTAGATTTATTTATTTAAAGAATAAAAAAAGTAAAGCAAAGTAAAATGTTAGTTATATATTAATCATAAGAAAAGGAAGGAAACATAAAATTTTAAGGTTCTACTTTTTCTGCAGTTGGTTGTTGATATAAGACATCAGAAAACATAGATTGTTGAGCAAACTATTTTCCATCCAACTGAATTCCGGTGCAGATTAAGCCAGTTGCCAAAAAAGCTCTCTCTGATTCTATGCTGAATCAATGATTCTTCATCATTGTTTGGATTTTCATTGGAGTTTCTATCATTTAAATATTGCTAAAAACTTGAAATTTCTGTTTGTCTTTCAAGAGTACATACTTTTAAAGCTGCTTTTAATTCATAACTCAATGAACATGGATAGTCAGTTACTGATTTTATCATAAGTTGAATAGCAGCATTTGCAGATAACAAAGTTGCATCCTGTCAGCAGATTGCTTCAACTGTAAGCTTAATGGGAAATAAAACTGAAAAGATATCTGACAAAATTTTAAACTCTGTACCTGAATACAAAATAGGTGATTTCAATCTATTAGACTCTTTTTGATGCAATTTTTTTATTTGATCAAACATTCTATCATAGACACCAAACTATTCCATTGTGTTTTTGATCTAAAACCAGAGACAATTCTTTCCTGAACTCTTCTTTTACATATTTTTGTAGGATTTTGTCATTTTTTGTTGAAAAAGATTAAAAATTTTTGACCACTTTATGAACTTTTTTATTTAATGGTAACATTTGCTGATGTACCAGAAAAGAAGAATTCTCGGCATTATTTTCAGTATTTTGTAATCTTTGTCAATTAATTCATTGTCATCTGTGGAATTCTGCTCTTATTCAAATCTGGGTGTAGAAACAGATGTAATATTGGCATCTTCTTCATTATGTAGACTAGCTTCATTATTAGGTTTTTTGTAGAGTACGCTGATAACAGCCAACTGAATTTCATTTGCTAAACATGGATGCTGATGTGCTTCAATTAACCTGCTAACCTTTGTCATAACTGCAGCGCCATCAGTGGTAATACCTTCAATATTCTTTATCGAAAGCTCAAAATCACCTAACCTATCATTCACAAGCTCAACGCAATTTTCTGCTAAAGTTGTTCCAAAAGTAGGAATCAATTCTAGATTTCAAAATTCTTTGTGATAGTGGATATATTAATATTTATGTAATGCCTATTTCTTACCGATGTCCATTCATCGAAAGTTAAAGAAGTTTCCATTAGCAATTCTGCTCAATGATTCTTTAATTACTTGGTCTTGTATATTTCTACTGTAATTTAAGACCACCATGTGAATTGTTTGTGATCCTTTGGTATGTTAGAAAAGCCTCTGGTTGTTAAGCCTTTTCTAATATTATATGACGTGCAGATAATGTTGAATGATAATCCATCACATGCAGTCATCCTAGCTAAAATAGCTGGTAACGAGTCAAGCATTTTATCACTTTTAAAAAAGTTGTTATAGTTATGGAAGATTTTAATTTCTGTCCAAATTCTGAAGAATCAAAAACAATGGTGCTACCTGCATCTTTTTTCAATAAATTGATTTCATGAATTGTTTTTCAATGGGTACATAGTAGACTCTCGATTTGTTTTTATTATTCTCTTACACAATTCACATTTAGCATACTGCATTGCTTTTTCTCTTAAAAAATGAAACAACAATGAATTTTTATCATTTGCTTTAGAATGCTCCTCGAAATTTTGAATATTCATATCAGTGTAAAATACAAATTTTCTAAAAGTTCGAAACACGATAATAAATCATCTTTGCTTCCAACAAGGCTGCAAGCAACCACTAATTGAGTGGTTGCTCTAATTAGTGGTTGTAGAGCAAGATAATGATTGACAGGCGACTTAAAAGATTGCATATTATATGAATCAGGAAAGCAATATGAAGGAAGCAAATCCAAAGAACTGATGTTCGAGGGAAAAAACTAGACGAATAAGAGTTTTTGGAGCACTTAAGAACAGTAACAGAAAAAGAATGAGGTTTAATTGAATTAACCTTTAGCTAATGCACGATAAAATCTATTGGTTATTACTGTTAGCAAATCAGCCGTAGAACAAGAATATCAAAATCCATATTGATGATCAGAAAGTAAATTATTAGATTCAAGATGAGAGATTAAGTGTTTGTTAATTAAAGATTTAAAAACCTTTCTTATGATAGGAAGAAGACTAATGGGACAGTAGTTAGACGAATCAGATTGCTCTCCAGAATTTTTGAAAATAGGGATATCAGATGCTGCTTTCCAGCAGGCTAGAAAACAAGATTCTAATAAGCACTTGTTAAATAGGATAGACGACAGCTCAGGAGAACACTTCTGCAAGACTACAACAGGTATGTTGTCCAGGCCACAAGCTATAGAAGAGTCTAAGCAGGAAATCACTTTAGATACAGTAGCTGGAGTGATACCGATGTCGAGTAATGGATCAACCTGTTTGACGGCCACATCAGGTAGAACGCAACTAGTGGAATCAAGAGATGATATTGATGAAAAGTTCTTAGCAAACAATTCAGCTTTGTCTTTAGGTGAGGTGACAAAGTCTGAATCATACAAGAGAGGTAGAATTACAGATTTGCCCTTATTATTGATACTATTAAAGATTCTCCAGAAGTCAGAGAGCCTAATTTTTGGGATGAAATACGAGATTTCATGATCTGTGAATAGCGGGCTTTGGCGTTAGACAAAACCTTTTTACAATGATTCCTAGCAGTATTAAACAGATGTCTGTTTTCTGGAGAATTGTTCTGCTGATAGATATGGAAGTAATGGTTTCGATTGGCAATTGCAGCAGCACAATGTGAGGAAAACCATGGAGAAGAGAGAGGCTTGACCTGGAATTGTTGAGAGGAAATAAAGGATTCCATGCCAGCCTGAATCCACAAAGTTATGTAAGAAGCACATTTGTCAACAGAAAGACGAGAAATTTCTACCCAAGGGCCATCACAAAGAAAATCACAGAAAGAGTCCCAGTCAGCTTTAAGGTAGTTGTAATATGCTTGATGATAGAGGGATTCTGATGATAAAGAAGAATGAGATAATAGTTTTAGAGAGACCAAACCATGATTGGAAGCACCTAAGGGTAAATGTGGAGAAACTGAGCACTGACTAGGATCAGAAACAAGACATAAGTCGATTAGAGAAGGTAAGTGTTTCGGGTTGTCTGGAAAACGAGTTGGAAAGTTGACTATTTGAGTTAGGGATTGAGAAAGGCAAAAGCTGTGGGCTTTAATGCCGGCAGAGTCACTGACACTAGAGCCAAACCATTCAGTGTGATGAGCATTAAAGTCACCGACAACAACAATATTAGCTGATGGATAAAAAGAAAAGGCTTGGTCAGTATTATCAGAAATAACATCAAGAAGAGTGCAGTCTTGAGATAAAGAAGAGTGATATAGAACAAAGAGAAAGGCAATGAATTGAATCCACAGAGTAATCTGTGGATTCAAACCTAGTTTCCTGACAAATGGGTGAATTCTTACGAATGTAAATGCCAAGTATGTGACTATAGGTGTCTTTACGAATTAAAGGAAGATAACCATCAACACTAAGATCACAAGATGAGACAGCTGAACTCAAATTAGTCTCACAAAGAGCAAGTAGGTCTGGTGAACTTTGCAAGAGATAAGACTCAACAGAAGAAAAGTTACTTCAAAGACCACGAATATTAGTGAATGATAGGTTTAGAGAACTTGGTGATGGCAATGGTTTTTTGTGTTCTATAGTTTTTGTTACTTTATTCATTTTTAAATTTGTTAAGGAACTTGACTCGAAGCATAGATAGTACTCAGTACACTGTTTAATAGCCCAAGCAATTGCCTTATTACTATTAATAAACCCTAAGCCGTAATAAAGGGCTCCAATGTAGCCTTAGCAATGCACACCAAAAGTACAAACAGGGACACCATCTATGCGTAACATGGCACTGTTAATACTTTGATATTTTACAGCTTTTGATGGAATAAGCCTCTCTGAGAGCTACCACAGAGTTCGCGAAACCTGACTACCAGCCGGCCTCAGAACCATAAAACTGAGTTTTAGAGCTGTACCCTCATTAGGAGATAATAGAATGAGTTGCCTAGTCATAAAAACAGACACAAGCAAAATCCATGCATCAAGTCAAGAAGATTCAACATCCTAAACTGAAAACATTCAACATCCTAAACTGAAAACTATGTTTTCATCCTAAACTGAAAACTATATTAAAAATACATCTGCGCTAGCCTAATAGATGAAGAAGGGGTGCGAGGCTGGTCAACAGATAAAATCTGTTTACCCTTTAAGTCTTTGCCTAGGAGGCCTTCTACAAGACAGCAGCCGGATGCATTTAACATCTGCCCAAGATGAGTATTTTTATCGAGACACTATCTCTAGTCTTTATTTAACTAAAAGCCCAAAGGCAGTTGGTGTTTTATGTCAGAGTTAGCATCTCCTAGCCTTTGCCTAAAAAGGCGTATCCTACAAGGCAGCAGGATATGAAGCAGATTGTACTGGGTTACATGTTACCAGTAGCAGGATAACCTGACCTGATATATGAATAGCTTATATCATATAACCACATATATATATCATATAACCACATATCAAATAATCTATATCATATAACCACATATCAAATAACCTATATCATATAACCACATTTAATTATGATGAATTTAACGATGAATTTTGTTTCCATTTATAAGATCAATTAAAATTTTAAACTTTTTAAAGGGATCCCAAAGTGCCGAGACAAGTTGTGTTCATAATAAAGAGAATGATAAAAAAGAATGATTGCGCAGATTTTTTTTTAGTATATAATAAAGGTATACCAAGAAAAACAAACTTTGTTGTTTTACTCAAAGCTCACAGTCTCCATGTTAGCCAATCTCTCAAAGTCTTTAATATATACGCCGCAATCTACAGACTTGATAGTTTATTCAAGCGCATTTAGTTTCAATGAGTTTTAGTAAATGATGTCATTGTAGAATTTGGATAATAAATCTGAAAATTCTTTATTTTAAATCAAATTATTGAATTTTTTTATTATTTTTGATTACTAAAGAATTTGTTTAGTTACTTCGTGATTCAACTCTACCACAAGCTGCCGACAGCAGCTTTTGATTTTTTCAAATTTGACCCATTGGCTTTTCAAGTATGCTTCACAATTTATCTTGTTTTGTACATAAATTTTCACTACAGACACATTTTAATTAATTTGTTTGTTTTTAAGGTTTAATTATTTCTTTACATAATCAAGAACAAATAAGAGCTGTATTGTATTATTGTAAAAAGTTATTTAAATTTATCACTTGACAAATTTAAAAAATCTTAAGTAATCCTTGATTAAAAAAAACTTTAAATTTAGTTTAAATTTAGTTCTAAAATAAAGCAGTGTTATCACTGTAAAATTAAACTCGTAAAAGTGTTTAAGTATTTAGCAAAGTAATTAAAAACATCTTTTGAAGAAAAACATTCTTTTTATACATTAAATGAGTTTTGTTTTGGACTTAAGGTTTTAATTACTATTCATAAAACAATGGTTTTAAGCGTTTTGTATTTCTTATTGTTTAATAATGCATGTTAAAAACTTATTTAATTAAAAAGTTCATTTGTTTAGCTTTATGTTGATATATAGTTTGTTATGCTTTTAAAGAGATTTGCTATTTGAATTTTAATTAGTTGTCAATGTTATCCAAATTTTATTCAAAAAAATGTGCTGTCGCAGGTTTTTATAAAACAGCTGGTTGCGAAAAAGTTTATGAAAGTTTAATTAACAGCATTTGTTTGCTAAACTTTTTCTTGAAATTCTTATTTAATCTTATTTTATTTTTAAAATTGAACAAGATTGCAAAAAAGTGTAGCATTATCGAATAAATTTTAAAATTGAAATCATTTACTGAAAAACTTTTTATTGTCAATTTTGGTAGTTTTTTGATTTGTAATTTTAAGAGACAGGTTTTAATGTAAAATACTTGTCAAATACGACATAAATTAGGAAGTATTAAGTATAATATGTTTTTTAATGAAAATAAACAGCTTAGATAAACTAGAAAAAAAAGTTTACATTGTTTACTTAAAAAAAAAAGGTTCAAAATATATAATAAGGTGATCAACGTCTTTTTTGAGTATTTATTATATTTAAGAGAATATTTATTATATTTTAATAAAAATTTTAATTTTATTTGGTTCTTGCGCTCTATAAAAAAACATACTTTTGTTTCCTATAAAATTTATATTATTGTAATATTGATTCAGAAGAAAAAAATTCTACAATTACATCATTTACTGAAACTCATTGAAGTTAAATGCGCTTGAATAAATTATCAAGTCTGTAGACTGCGGTGTTTATTTCAAAGACTTTGAGAAAATGGCTAACATGGAGACAATGAGCTTCGAGTAAAACAACAAAGTTTGTTTTTCTTGGTATACCTTTATTATTTACTTAAAAAAATTCTGCCCAATCATTCTTTTTTATCATTCTCTTTAATATGAACACAACTTTTCTGAGCATTTTTGGATCTCTTTAAACTTTCGAATGGTGAATTTATTTCAAATAGTGATATTATTTTAAATTCCGAAGTAATGGTATTTGACTTTTTCAATATTTGTATTTCGGCAACTATAAATTATTCCATATAACAGGATCCAAGTATTCTTAACCCTATTTCTACAATTCCCATTAGTCTAATTTATTAATAGTTGTATAATATATAATTAATTATATTGTAGATATTCATGCCTAAAACTTAAGAGTTTTGAGTTTTGTTTTATATTTTTCTGGTTTTGTTTTAGGTTTTTATACTGTTTAAGCCAATTTTATACTGTTTACAACCAATGCTTTTATTTTGTTGATTAAAAAAAATCTTTAAAGATTCTAAAGTTTAAATAAACATTTATAATTTTTTAGTGTTTCTTTTTTTTATAACTTCAAATTTTGATAAACCTGTGGTAATTAAGTGAGCTAGTTAGTCTTTTTGACTTGACTAAAGTCTCAAACATGCATAAAACCTCTGGCTCAAGTCAAAGATTTTAGTCAGTTTTAATTTATTGTAGGCAGTAGCTTACCTGGGCACATATTAGTTGGGTACATATTAGTTTATCACATTAGTTAAGCACATATTAGTTGGGTGCATATTAGTTTATCACATTAGTTAAGCACATATTAGTTGGGTTAGGGCAGTTCAGTATGCTAATTTTTGTCAACTTGGTACTCAAAAGTAGCAAAATTTTATAAGAATTTTAAAAATTAGATTCATTTTTTATAAAAAACAACTTAAAAAAACTTATTATTAAAAATGTTGTGAATATTACCTTTTTTTCATTTTTCGTTTAAAAACCATAGTTTTTATTCAAAAAAACCTAATATTGTTTTTTTTATAAAAAATACTTTTTGTTTTTGAAATTTTTAAATGATTTTGCTTCTTTTGAGTACCAAGTTGACATCTTTTTAAATAATTTTTTTTTCAATAATATTAGGGACCTGTCAAATGTTTAGGGGCTTTGAGGGACCTTCAGGGCAAATAATAAAATTTAGTAAAAAATATTTTTGAACCACAATATGATAGTTGAATGGGAAAAACTTCAATTAGCTATGTTCTGAAAACAAATTAGCATACTGAACAGCCCTATAGTTGGGTGCATATTAGTTTATCACATTAGTTAAGCACATATTAGTTGGGTGCGTATTAGTTTATCATATTAGTTAAGCACATATTAGTTGGGCGCATATTAGTTATGAACATATGAGTTAGGCACATATAAGTATAATAAGAAAGGGTTAGCAACCCTTTAGCTCCTTCTCAATAGACAATAAGCTGTAGCAACATTCCGGTGGATAATTATAATGCTAGTGCCAACCAAAGTGTTTGTCAATACAATTTTTAAACTTATTAAGATGAGGTGAGTCAATCACAGTTTGTGGGAGTTTCCATCGGCTGGCGACTCTGTTAGGGAAGAAATTAAGTTTAGTAGAGATGGCACACATGTTATTATTTAGGTCAAGTGCTTTAAAAAACTCTTTGAAGAGACACTGAGAGTGTCCTTGAGTTATTCGATCATATAGATGGCCAGTTTGTGGGTTAAGCCAGGAAATATTGAAGTTTTAACTTGAAGTTGTAGATTAAATCACTTCAATTGCATCTTTCATATAGTGAGGTGAGATAAAAATGTGATAATCTGGCTTTGCTGGTTAACTCTCTAAGAAGCGGAATTTCTTCAGTGGCACTGTTTTGAACTTTTTCAAGTATTTTAATGTTGTGTGCAGAAAAAAAATTCCATACAGGAACAGCATACTCAAAATGAGGTCTGATCAGCAATGTGTTAAGTCTCTTCCAGACTTGTGCATTTTTATAGATAAAAGTTTTCTTTAGTTGACCTAGGACAGAATTAGCTTTAGATGATATTATTTTGACATGCATGTTCTATTTGAGGTTGTGTGAAATGCAAATACCAGGATCTCTTTTGTTGTAAGAAGAATCTAGAAGCTGCATCCCTGGTGGAGTCAAGATGTAGTATTGGTGGTTAGGATTTTTGATTTTTTTGAAGTGTAAGATAAGGTACTTTTTGTAGTTAAGAAATTAGCGCCAGGTTGTATTCCGAGATGTGATTTGATTTATGTCATTCTGGAGCATAATTAGGCTGTCAGGGGTCAAACTGGTGGAAATAAATGTTGTCATTAGCAGTTATATGTTAATTCATTGGATTGCTAACTAGGTCTGTAATGTCATTGATGTTTAAGACAAATAAAAGAGGTCCTAATACCAGTCCTTGTGGGACACCACTAATGACTGGTAACCAATCTAAAGTAGCAGAACCCATGACAAATTGCTGTGTTTTGTTAGAAAGAAAAGACTTTATTCAATAAGTAGCATATAAGAGACTCAATAACCAGAAAGTTTGTGGAGAATAAGATCATGACGAGATGTGTCAAATGCTTTTTCATAATTTACATATAAAACATCTACACTATAGCCTCTTGCCATTGAATATTAGATCTGATCTACAGTTTCCAATAAATTGATAATACATGATTTATTTGGAACAAATCCGTGCTGATTTAGAGATAAAAGAGTATTAGCAGATAGATACTCAGTTAAACAATCTTTTCACAAAATGTTTGCACAGACAGGTGTTAAAGAAATGGGTCTGTAGTTTGAAGCATCATGTTAGATCCTTTTTTGTGAAGAGGTGTGATGTTAGCTTCCAGCTATGCAGCTGGGATTAGACCTTCAGAAATAGATTTTATAAATATATAAGTGATAGCACATTTAGAGAAGAACATTTCTTGAGAATGTGTGGGTGAATGCTGTCTACACCTAAAGATTTATGCAAGTTGAGTTTTAATAGTAGTGATTGTATGTAGTTCTCATTAAGTTTATTCAAGGCTGTCTCATTAATCCCAGAAAATGTGAGTTTTTTGAATGCTGGCAACAATTGACTTAGTATTATTGCTTGGATCAGTTGTAATGTTACTATTTGATACTTTCTTAAATTTTATTTGATTTTTAATTTTATTTCTTGTTATATATCAATAAACGAGTTTTGTATTTGTCTTGGCTTTTTCAGATATATATTTTTCATGTTCAGTAACAGAATGAACAAGAGATTTTTTTACTTTTTTGCAACAAATATTATAATTTTAGTGTCTAAATGCTAGTTTCATTCTTTGCTTCTATGATAATTCTCTTCCTTCCATCAAACTAAACAGGTTAACCCAATGTTAAACATTCAAATCACTCTAGCTTCCGTTGATGTGAGTGAAAGATTTTTTGGACAACTAAAAGTCTCACTGTCAATTAAAACTCATTCTCATTTGACTTCATCCAGCAAAGTCTCATTTGTTTACTATATCTGTCCCTACATGCTCTAAAAACTGTTATTTGTCTAGTTTTTTTCCCTGCACTTTAACTTTTTGGAACTCTCTCCTATCTTTATGTTTTCCTCATAAAACCTTTAACTCTTCTGTCAACTGTTTTCTTGGTCTATAACTCTATTCTTCTTTTCTAGTGACTCCCAACTTAACAAGTGGTTGCTTGGAGTCTAGTTTGGTTATTTCCAGGTTTATGATAAATAGATAATAAAACAAGACTTAAAAACTACAGTATTTTAACATTATACTATTTTATATTATGAAAAGATAAGTAAAGTTCTATGCTAAATAGTGCTGTGTAACATTACATAATGTCAACTTTTTTAGATTTTCACCTGATGGTCGATTGATTGTATCAGCTGGTGATGACAAAACAATTAAGTTGTGGGACCGAAGTTCAAAACAGTGTTCTCACACTTTCTATGAATATGGAGGGTTTGTTTTAAAAAAATTTTTTAAAACAAAAGCAAAAAATATGCTAGCATTTTTTTTATAAAAAAACATTTTCAATTTCAGAATTGTAAACCATGTTGAGTTTCACCCAAGTGGTACATGTATTGCTGCAGGTGGTGCAGACAATGCTGTCAAGGTATTTAAAGTTAATTTTAATTTAGATATTTTCAATTTATGCTATTTTTAATTTATGAAAAATTTAGTATTTGCAATGGCAGGTTTTAGGGGGGGGGGGTCATGGGGTAGCAGCGCCCCCCTCCCTCCCCCCTCCCCCTCCCCCTCCTCCTCACCCCTCCTTTCCTTGGGACTTTTTTTCAGAAATATTCTTTTGTAAATTGACTATTATACTGAATTGAACTATTATACTGACAAATGAAATTAATCATACATAATTATAATATTTATAATATTTATAATAATTGGTCATATGTATATAATTATATGTATATGAACTTGATTATTACACTAAAGTACAAAAAATTAAAACAGAAAGTTACTTATAAATGAAAATATGCGGATCATTTTTTTTTTTAAAGCCTATTTAGCCCCCTCCTTGACAAGTGACGAAACGCGCCCCTGAGTATTTGCCTGCATATATTTTAAATTTAGTTTCTTAAATTTGAAAATGTTATTTTGTTTGGGATTTAAACTTTTATTTTGTTTGAAAAATAAAGTTTCATTTTATTGGGAATATAAAATCATATTTGAGATGCAAAATGTTATTTGCTTAAAAAAGATCTCACTTCTGCTACAGCATGGGGCTCTTGATGGCTGTTGAACTTTAACTTAGATAAAACTATATATAATCTAAATATATGATTTAAATTAAATTAGCATCTGATATGGTTGCATCTCTTTATTGTGCTTTTTCTAATTCGCTCCTTTCATCTTGTTTTACCGATTTTTATAATTTGCAATCTTATAAGTTGTCTGTTAACCGATATCTTGCTTTATAAACTTCATCTTTTCTCTTTCAATGACTTCCAATTCTTATAGTGTTTGATTGCAGCCTTGTTGGAAGTGGAGATGATTAAAAAAAAAGTATTTTTGATAAAATATTAATTTGTTTGAGATAAAGTTTTATTTTGTTAATTGTTTTTTAGAGATTTTATTTTTTTAAACAATATAAGGATTAGCATCCAAAGAAAATAGATGAGTTTTTTCCAGGAAATCCCCGAATTCCGGAAATTGACTTATAACTCCTTTAATTTTCCAGAAATTTCAGGATTTTTTTTTGTTAATTATTTGAAAAAAAATTTATATATTTTTACATAAAATTTTAAATATGACAACTTTTGCATTTAAACAAATATGTTTTCTATAATTAAAATTTTCATGAGATCAATTTTTGTAACAATTTTTTTCTTTTCTTTTTTTTTTTTTTTGCTTTTTAATTCATTCAAATTAACTTTTTCAAATATTAGAAATTCCTTTTTGTAAAAAGTTAAATAATCTAAATTCTGTTTTAAAAGTTTACAAAAGTTTTTGTTGTCTGTTAATACTATCAAATTTTAATAAAATAATTTTCCGGGATTTTCATAGAAAAAAAGTCAAATACTCATCTATGCAAAGAACCAATAAACATTTTTTTAATTTGTATATTTATTAATTGGTATTTTCTTGGTTGTTTGTTTTTTTGTCTCATTAAAATTGTAAAAGTTTATTTGAGTACCTACTTTAGTTTTTATCTTATTATTTACAGTCATAAAAAAGTTTTCTACAATACATATGCTCAAGTTTTTCATTGCGCAGTCTTTTTCAAGCAATAAATTAAAAAAAAAAATACCATGTAAAAATTATTTACCTTAAAAAAAAATTGAAAAACCTAAATTATTTTTTTGTAAAAAAAGCTTTTTTATTTGTTTTTGTTTAATTTATGCATAAAGATGTTTTTTTTTTTGTTTTTTTTTTGAAGGTTTGGGACATAAGGATGAACAAACTACTGCAACACTATCAAGGTAATTGTTATCAATTTGAACAATTAAATGTTTATAAAACATGTTTTAAAAAATCTTTAAAAAAAATTAAATATATGAATTGTAGTGAAACAACTAATATTTCCATAACAACTTACTAACAAATAAAATAAATTGAAATTAAATAAATCAAATTATTTTTAGATAAGTTAAAGTTTTGTAAATTTTGGTGCTTGTTAATTTTTTTTGTACACAGTGGTGTTGTTTAATTTTTTTAGTACATGGAGGTCCTGTTACTTCTTTATCTTTTCATCCAAGTGGAAACTATTTAGTATCTGGATCTGCTGACTCCACATTAAAGGTTTTTTTTTCAAATAGTATTTATTATTTTATCTATTATAAATAAGAATTATGATAATATTTAAAGTAATAATAATAAAAGTTATAATTTATATTTCTAATTTTTTACAATTAATTAAATTGAATAAAAAAAATGAATATAAAAAAAAATTCAAGTTGATCAATACTTCAAAAAATGTTTAAAAAGTAAAATTAACCATTTTAATTAACTTTTGCAGGTTTTTTGAACATTAGCTGGTAATATTTTTATTTTTTAGGAATATTTTTTCATCAATACAATATTCTATAAAAAATATTCTATAAAAGTATTGCAAGTTCTTCTTATAATTTGTAATCACTAAAAGAATAAAACAAATACCATCTAAAAAATCAAGTTTATTTAGCAACCATTTTTGCATACTAATTTACTTTTAAGTGTGTTATATTAGGACAGTCTCATTAGTTAATGGCACTGTAGTTTGCAAGTTGCATTGACCAATAAATTTTAAAATATAAAAAGTTAGAGGAAAATATTGTCCTAAATTGTTTGGACAGGCATATTGTCTTGTCAAATTCCCACCTTTACATTCAACAAATTGTGCTTTTTTGATTTTTTAAAATTTCGCTCCAGGTGAACTTTTGCTGAAAAAAAATCTTATAATTATTAACATATTCATTTACAATCACAGGTTTATTTAAATAGGGTTCTAATGTTTTTTATCAAGGTTAGTGACAATTTGAGTTTTGAAACTTATTACAATGGTGCCAAAAATAAAATTCTAAAAAATCTCTAAAAAAAGGAGTTTCAAAAATTTACATTTAGGTTTAAATTACACTTAAAATTGCTTTAATCTGTTAATCTCATTAGTTTAATCCACATTTGTTTTTATTCAATTGATTTACCGGGAGCTCCAAATTATTAATTAGCTTTTCAAATTTTTAAAAGATAAATAATTTGCAGTACAGACAGAAATGCAACACTTTTTACACATATTTTAATGTATGTATAATTGTGACTATAGTTGAGCATAGTAGCCCCAATAAGATGCTGTTTGCAAGACCTGTAGTAAAGGTCACCATAATAAAAACAGAAACACCGGTCTTACTTATTGTTTTCTGTTAATTTTTTTAAAAACTTTTTTATTATAGATATTAGATTTAATGGAGGGTCGTCTATTTTATACATTACACGGTCATCAGGTATTAATTTTTATTTTTCCATTTTTTAAAATTTTCTTGCACCCATCTTTATTTAGAACTTTTTAAAAAGTTATTTGAATGTCATGTTTTTTTTTTTAAATCTACATAAGTATATCAATACAATAAAATGATTTTCACTTGTTTTTATACTGATATTTGTTGCTTTTTTTTTTATGTAATTTAATTTTTGTTATTGTTGTTTTTGTTTTTTAGGGTGCTGTTAATTCAGTAAAGTTTTCTAAAAATGGTGAGTTATTTGCATCTGGTGGCATTGATGAACAGGTAGGAATAAAAATAAGTTTATTTGAACAAGTGTGTTAAAATATAATACCTCATTAGTATTAGACCAAATATGAAAGTCAAATTTTTTAATTATTATTAATGTTTTGAGTTATGTAGTTAAAAAAATTATTAGCTGATCCAAAATTTTGGCATATTATTCTATATATATAAAATACTCAGTCAAACTTATATTGTTTGCTTTATATTGAAATTGCTTTCTGCTGTGGGCTTTAGTACATACATTGACTGACTAAATAGGTAAAACATGCAAGTGCTACTTCATCAACTAAGGGTTTGAAATTAATTATTTTTAGGAATGTTTAGTTCTATAATTGACCAAAATATATATATATATATATATATATATATATATATATATATATATATATATATATATATATATATATATATATACATATATATATATATATATATATATATATATATATATATATATATATATATATATATATATATATATATATATATATATATATATATATATATATATATATATATATATACACTGTAAAACTTTACAGTTAAAATCACGATATTATTCCGTTACCCATAAGTGCCGGTATTGTACCGTGATTATTTAATGGTAGAACACTGTGAATAAATCACAGTAAAACGCTGTTATTTTATGGTAGAATACCGTGATTTTTCTGTGATGAAACAGCGTGAATTTCAGCATAGTACTGTGATTACTTTACAAAAATGCCTCGTCCATTTATTGTACAACATATATTGGTACAAAATATATTTTTGCTAGTTTCTAAAAATTTTTCGCTTATTTCATTTGGTCATTCAATTTAATTGTATTTCAATTACGTTTTTTCAATTATAAATATCTATTAACATATATCCTTGTTTATATGCTTATGGCGACAAAAACACGTCAGATTTTTAAAAATCTTTTCAGTTTACATTATTACATAAATAAAAATAGTTACTCAGATAAATTAAAGGAATGTAAATAGGTTACAAAAAAACGCAAACTTAAACTATGTGACATATTAATATGGTGTTATATAAATATTTATATTCGAGTTTAAGAACGAATCAAATTCAAAAAAAAAAAAAAAGATATTATTGTAAAACTTTTGAAAATTTACAAATAAGTATAAATAATTACAAAATAAATTGTTTTTTCAAAGTTATATTTAGAAGTTTAACTAAGTTTAGAAATTCAAATATTATTAAATCTCGCAAACTTCTGCAGTATTGACAGCAAAATTTTGCTTATTGATGAAGTCTTCTTCGTTCGCCTTGATTTGCTCCCTTTTTCAGGATTGATGCCAAAAAATGCACTAGAACGGTCAATAATATATGTATTAGCAATTGACGTTTGAAAGCATTCTCATCAATAAATAAAAAATACCATTAAAGTCAAATACAATATAAACTTTAGAAAAATTAAATAAATTTAATTCAACATAACATAAATATAATATACTGTTGACTAAAAAATAAAATGCAAGTTGACCTAAAAAAAATCCACTTAAGTATAAAGAAAAATGATAGAATTCATCCTTTTTTTTACAAAATATGTTTCAAGTTTTTGATTTTCAAAAACTTAAAACATATACGAACTTGTAATTCAACATACCATAAACTTTTCATCATCTAATTCTTTTATCAAGAGTTCACCACCATTCACTCCACTCATTAAAACATCAAAGTGATGTAGCAAATCATCAACCTAAATATAAAAAATCAATTTAAATACATAGATATACTAAAACTAAATAAAATAAACTTCTGCAAAAATCAAATTAAATACTATAAAAATAAAATGTCTATTTATTTATCATTATTTATATTAATAACATAAGTTTATTTTTAAAAAAAAGAACTTACTTTACTGTAAATAAATTATAGAGTTTTATCAACAAATCATTTCACAAGATCTTTCCATTTATTTTAGTTCGTTGTAAATAGTAATGGAGTTCTTCAGGACTGTTTGAAATACTGAGAACTGGTTCTCGGTTTAAGTAACCATAACTATCTTTTTTTTTTATGACATCAACTAATAATTGGGATCCCTCTGTCATGACCCCAACCAATTACTGTGGGACCATATTCATCTATAAACAATTTAGAATATTTGGCAACCATAGAAGATGTAATTACATCTAAATGTTTTTAATGGCATAAGCAAACAGCAAGAATATCATTCATAATGCTTATAGTTGCACAACGATGTGCTGTTGAAGGTCTTTCTCCAGCTACAAATATATCTTGTGCCTCTTTAGACATTTTGGCCCAACAAATCTCAAATACTAATCAGCAGCACTTACATGTTTAATCTTTATTGCTAGACAGAATTAAAACTATATTTAAAATTGAACAATTAAATATTTAAAAAACTATTACATTAAATTTTTAATATAAATATTAAAATTAAATTAAACATTTTATTACTTACCATGTTTTATTAACAACTTTTTTTAATAACTTACTCAAATTAGTTGAGTTATTTTTCATATCAACTATGGCATCATTTGCATGCTGGATTGTGTGGCCACAATAAAATCTACAGGATATTGAGATTGTTCTGCAAAAAATATTATTAACTTTATAAATAAAAGTATATAAATGTATTTGATAATAAAAATGATACTTATTTTATATATATATATATATATATATATCATAAATCTTTATTACCAGAGCTTTCCTTTGCCCAATGTTCAAGGAGTTTGCGCTGTTTGATGAGTTTTAGCAAAACCAAGTCCTCAACTTTTATCAGGCAGAGGTGTTTCATTTTCAACACCTATTTCCAATAAATTTTTGACAACCTGGTTCAAAACACATTTATCAATATTTGGCAGTGTTTTTAAAATATTACTCTTAATAGCAAACATCTTAAAAAAAGAAATATATATGAACATCATGTGTATATAACAGATAGATATAGATAATATCTAAATCTATTTGTGATATAGGTATTATCTATATCACAGCTAAATAATCTAGCTGTGGTATAGATAATATCTATATCACAACTAGTTGTGATATAGATATCAGGCTTGGTCGGGAAGCGGGAGCGATTGCTCTCGATTGCTGACCACGTAAATAATATTTAGTTGCGACAAGCTGGGCAGATTTTTTAGTTGTTTTGAGAACATTTTAAAAAGCAAAAAAAAAATGCGACAAAGATTAATTGGACCGATGAGAGACAATTACAAAAAAAAAAATTAGGCAAATAAAATATCTTTAAACGCGAAAAAACCTAAAGCTAAATAAATTACATTTAGAACAAATATTTTCGAAACATCGCTCTTTTATATATTTTTTTATAAAATTAAGCGATGTTTTTTATATAAAGTAACAACTTACGATTGTTTAAAAGGGAAACAAATATTCTTTATTTAACAAAGTTTGCAAGTTTTAGTTTTACTTAAGCCTAATTTATTTTATAAATAAAAAAGTTAATTTTTTTAATACCTATTTTATGTTTCGCGTAGTTTGAAAAGTTTAACATATTTGAAGCGATTCTTCTTAGTAAGATAAACAAATGAAATAATTAAATCATTGAATTACTATAGAAATTAAATTATCAAGATAGAAATCAACTAAAAAGGTTAAAAATACTTTATAACAAGGAAGCGAAACTGCTTTACAATATCGCTGATGATGTTTAGTGCGTGGGCTTTTTAATTTTAATTAGTATTTAAAGCAGAAAAAAGTATAACGAGTATTAAAAATGGCAACTTAAGCGAAAATAATTAGAGTTAGTAAACCAATATCTAGAAACTTTTCTTTATATCTAATTATTTGCTATATATATTTGTGTTCTGTCGTGACCTCAGGCGCGGTGCTTGTTCATCCGCGAGTTACTTTGTATGCGTTGTTTGTGTTTAGTAACCAGAAACTTCTTATATGTTTGTTACATAATTAGTTTTATTAACTTAAACGATTATAACTTCATTGAAAATGCAATTATTTTTGTAAGTCTTTGTTTAAATCATAAAAATTGCTTTAAAAGATACATTACCATAAAAAACAAATACACAAAATTACATTTACATAAAGAATACAATCTCTTTTAAAATAAAAAATAAGAATTTACTAATAAAATCTATAATTTATAATAAACTTTTAAAATTTTAACAATTTAATTAATATATATTTAAAACATTTATTTTCGTAAACAATCAATATATACTCACCCCCCCCCCCCACGTGACACCTACTCGCCGGCGCGAGTAGGTGTCACGTGGGGGGTGCCATTGCAACTACAAAAAAAAAAAAAAAAAAAAAGGTCCTCGTTTTCCAAAATTTGCCGACTGCCATAACGACATTTGCCGACTGTCTAACCTATATCGAAAGGATCGACATTTTCAGACTAACTAGTCTAAAAGGATCTAATTTGCCGACCATAAATCATTGATGGGGGGGGGGGTGACACCCCACCCCCCACCCTCTATCGTGCCAGCCTTGTATATATTCTTAAAACAATGCTAGAAACCTCAAAACGTAACAAATCGTGAATAATACAATTTTTAAATCATTTCAACAGAATACTCTAGAACTTTATTTCGCCTAATCAGCGTATTTTTTGAACCAATAGTATTAGTTTGTTCGTTAATTTGGCGGGTTTTTAGTGTTCGCAAATATTCTTTTTATTCTTTCGCACAAAGATGTTTTGAGAACATTCAAGTTTTTTATGTTTCCATGTATGTCCGTAAAACAAAAATATTTTGTTTCGTATATAAACTTAAATATTCTCAAAACGACTAAAAAATCTGGCCAGTTTTTCGCAACTTAATATAATTTCCGTGGTCAGTATACAAGAGCAATTGTTCCCACTTCGCGACCAAGCGATATTATCAATGTTGCTAGCTGTGATATAGATAATATTTATATCACAGCTAGTTTAATAACCTAGCTAGCTAGGTTCTTAAGATATATATCTATATGATATAGTATATGTACTATATCATATAGCTGAGTAAAGTTATGATAGCTTAGATATATCTTAGAAATATCCTAATTACAGCCTGAAGCTTCAGACTATATCTTCGAAGATATCAAACACGCGTTTTATATATTCAATCTTGTATCCTTATATTATAAATAAAGTGCGACAAAAAATTTCATTTAAAAAAATGATACTTTTTTAATATTTGCAGGATCAATTATTAAAACATATACAAATATTTCAAATAGAAATTAAGAACTAAACATTAAAAAAAAACATGGCAACCCATACATACATAATATCTTTCCACAATTTCGAGGTAGAATACTGTAAAGTAGTTAAACAACGCCGTAATTAGTGTTCATACCCAAGGTACCGTAATATTAACGGTATTGTACCATAAAACGCATTAACGGTGCAATACCGTGTAATTCACGGCATAGTAACATGAATTTCACGCTAAAGTTTTAGTGTGTATATATATATATATATATATATATATATATATATATATATATATATTAGTATGTATATATATATTAGTATGTATATATACACATATATAAACAACAACAACAAGATATTTATTTTTCTCAAAATTTACAATCACATAATTACAATAATATAATAATAAATTTATTTTATTTGATTGATTCTTTTAATTGTTTTTATTGATTGTTTTTTCAATTGTTATTATTGATTGCTTTTTGTTTTTTTTAATAAAGTGTTGTTTTAATTAAACTTATATTTGCGTATTTCATTCTCCCCGAATGTCTGTGTGGAATGGAATAAATTTTTTTTTAATCAAATAAAGTTTCATAAAAAACTTTACAAAAAAAAATTGTAAGATTTTTATATATTTAAATACAGCTCAATACTCTCTACAACTTTAAAAAAAAAAAGGAAAAATCTTTCTTCTATAAAAAATTAATAATTAAAATTCTTAAATATTTCATTTGACCCCATACAATACATTACAATAATAATAATAATAAAAATTGTAATAACAAGAATATCTATAATATTACAAATAGCAAAACCAAAATATCATATAAATATAAATGATTTACAAAGAAGGAGTCACTCATGCAGAAACCTGATCAAAAGAAGGCCACCAAATAGTTATATTAATAATGTTAATTTAAAAAATATTAGTAATAACAATAATAACTTAATTCATTAATAGAGCAAAGGTGACAGCAAAAATAATAGTATTTATAATAATAATAGTGATAATAAAAATAGCAGTAATGAAAATAGTAAGTAATAATGACAAAAGCAATAAATTTTCTATAAAAATAGTAAGAAAAAAAAAAAAAAAACTAATAGAAGTTAATAATGATAAAAATTTCAGAATTTGTTTAAATTTATTTTGTTTTAAACAAAGAAATGAAAATAAATTATTTTTAAGTTGTTTTTTTTCAAACTCATTCACAATCCACACAAGACTTCAATTTCATTCACTGATGCACTGATGTGTAATTGAATACTTACCATACCTCAAAGTTTTATAGGGAGGTAGGTTTATACATATATATATATATATATATATATATATATATATATATATATATATATATATATATATATATATATATATATATATATATATATATATATATATATATATATATATATATATATATATATATACACACACACATATATATATATATATATATATATATATATATATATATGTACACACACACACATACACAGAGCTATAAATGCATGTATAGATAAGCATTCTGGCGTCGCGCTAAAATAGCCTGTTGCTAGGGGCTTCAATATATACATCAACTACCTTATAGCCTGTTGTCACAAAGAAGTGCCGCTATATTAAGAGTTTGGCTTGGGGCAGCAATATTTCCTTTCATTATTATTATTTTTTTTTTCTACTCTTTTTGAGAATATCTATATTCATTTTATATTTAATATCTAAATTTTCAGTAAATGAAATTGCAAAAAAAAAAAATTCAGTAATATTAAAAAAATTAATAAAACAAAAAGCTGTTATAGTTAACTAGTCTCCTGTGTCAAATAAAAATAGTTTGAATTTTTTCATGTTGACACTGAAATACAATTTTGTTTTTTTATTTAGTATGTTTTAAACATGTAATAAAATTTTATTTTTCATAGAGACAAAGGTGGCACATTTTTGTTGTTAGATTGTAGGATTTGCAACATTTTGTAATAGGCTTAATTTTTTGGTCTTTTAAGCTCCGTATTTCCTTAGAGAGTTCTGTAATGTTTCTATACTTAACTAATGCAAACGATTTCAGATGGTTTGCATATCATTATTTAAATGGCGTTTGACTAATGCCAAAATAAATTTTTTTATTATGTTCATGATCACTGAAATTTACAGTTACTTGATAGACAATATAGTTGGACAAACACTGGTTATTCAATGGGTAAAATGCTTTATCCATGCAATCACATTGCTTGTTTTTTAATTAATTTTCGTTGTGCAAAATTTTGCAATGACATTTATGCTGTATGGGGGTTTATACCAAATGATACTACATTTACGATGTTTTTTTAATATTATTTTTGATTTGGAATTATGGTAGGTAAGCTTTGCGTTATATCCTGATTTTTTGTAGATTTTTTTCATACAGTGGAGTTTTTAAGCTTCATAAAATAACCTTTTTTGTGCTTCATAAAATCTTCAATAGAAATTCTATTAAGATTAGCAACAGTTGCATGCATAATCTAAAGTCCATCATAAATTCACATAATTTCAAAATTTTGCACAACAGAAATCAATTAAAAAACAAGCCTTGTAATTGCTTGGATAAAGCATTTTGCCCATTGAATGTCCAACTATATTGTCTATCAAGCAACTCTAAGTTCCAGTGATCATAAACATAAAAATGTGTATTTTGGCATTAGTCAAACACCATTTAAATTAAGAAGTCATTTGCATCAATAAAAGAAGTATAGAAATGACACAGAACTTACTAATTAAATATTGAACTTAAAATACCTTAAACATAAAGCCTATTATAAAATGGAAAATTATCAAGCGTTGCAAACCCTAATATCTAACTACTAAATTAGATTGATGTAAATTTAGAATTGTGAATATGTAAAATGCATGTTTTTTTATTATTATTATTTTTTATTTACTATTAAAGTAATAAAATATATTAAAAATGTTTCTTACATGCAGTTATTACCCCTTCTATGTCTAGTAGAGTGTTAAAGATGTGTTTTCTATATTAGGTGTTGAAGTTTTTTTGTTTGGCTAAATTCGTTGTTTTGTTATCTTGCTCTACAAACTTCATCTTTTCTCTTCCAGTAACTTCCAGCTCTGATAGTGGTTGCTTGCAGCCTTGTTGAAAGTATTGAAAAAAAAAAGAAAAAAAAATTAATTTTAATTTTATTTATTATGGTTATAAAATGTGCAGTTTGATAATTATAAAATGTGTTTAGATTTTGGTTTGGAGGACAAACTTTGATTCAATTGATTACGTTGATGGTATTTATATTTTTATTTTTGTTTATATTTATCTTTAGTTCATTTTATGTAATAATTTTAATATTTACTTTCTTTAATTTTGTTTTTTGATTTTTTATGATTTTTAATTGATCATTTTTATATTGTTTTTAGTTTTAAAAGCACATCGACAAAACAGCAAGTCATCACACTGCCACACGCCTGATCATCCGCCCCCAATCAACCACGATCCACCCCCAAAGGAAGCAAAGGAGGTTTATTTTTCATTTAAATCGTAATTATTTTTTTGTTTAAATTTATTTATTAAATTCTTGTGTGTTTTTAAATTACCTATAAGTTAATGAATTCAACGATTCAAGAGCAGAAAATACTTTTAGTTAAAATTTTATGATAAAATGTTTAGATAAGTATTAACAGTGAACTTCCTGATCTTGAAACCTCTCATCCTTCTATTATGGAAGTTGGTCCTGCTCTTTTCTCGGTTTCTCAGGTGTGGTAAAAGTTTATTCCTTTAAGGAGCAGTCTAATTTAAATAAACTTTAGTTTGTAAAAGTTTGTTATCAATAGTTAAAAATTTTATGATTATTTAGATTTAATAGATTTTTGGTCTGTGAACTGTGCTACTAACTTTTGGTCTGTAAACTGGTTTTAACTTTTGGCCTGTAACCTCTACTATTAACTTTTGGTCTGTGAACTGTGGTATTAATTTTTGGCCTGTGAACTGTGGTACTAACCTTTGGTCTATGTAATTTTTCTAATATGTCTATCCAATTTACTGAAACAGTGACCTCTTTGTTAGTTTCTTTATATTCAATCTTTTTTATCAGATCACTGTAACTTGCAGGTTGGTAACAAGATGGCAAGTTTCAATTACAGTTGGTTCCTGAAATTTGCAATATGATAATGAAGATGACAGTTAAAGTAGACCATCAATCTTTTGATTCTAACTACTCAGCAAGTTGTTTAACAAAAAAAGAAAATTTTGTTGTATTTTTATTATAATCTTAAATGTTTGTTAAGAATGCATTACATTTAAAATTAGAAAAGTCAAGTCTAACTGCAATCAGTTTCGGTTGATACATATTAGTCACTATTTTAATTTCAATATTTTATGTTCTTTTCTTTTACTGATTTAAGATTTTTACTGATTTAAGATTTATCTTCAGAAAATTATTTTCAGTTCAAAAATTTCAATTTCAATTCTAATATTTTTTTGAATCTTTTTTGATATTCATGGATATCGTATAAAAAGAAAAGTTGTTGCCTAGCAGCGCATGTTAGCCGCGCATTTAATTTTCTCTTTTTCCTTAGTCATAATCTGTTTGTTCTTCAGCTTTGCTAAGGATTTATGTAAGTTGATATAAATGGTTGGTTTTCGTTAGTTTTTTGCTGCTAATAGCACAGGTTTGCTAAGATTCTAATAAATAAATCTTTTATTACAAATAATTTTTTTTTATTTTATTGTTTAGCCGAACGGCCGAGATTACTCACATTTGATAGCTGGAGATGATAGAAACTCTCCAGAACTTTTACCTGATGGTCGAAGTTCCACAACCCCTTTGGAAAGAAGAGATATACCGCCACAGCTTTCAGAAACTTTGGAGCATATTGTTGCCCAGTTGGATGTTATTACTCAGGTGAGCTGGGTAGTCTAGTTAAATAAAAAATTTAATTTATTTAATTATTCTATTAATCTCATTTCTGGTAATTTCTGATAACTTATAAGTTATATTGTAATTATTGACGTTTTGACACTTTAGACTGTTTCCATTTTGGAGCAAAGGCTAACCATGTGTGAAAACAAACTTCGCGAGTGTTTAAACAACCAGCAAAAAATAATTTCTTCAAATAAAACCTAGTAAACACATTTTTTTATTTCTTTTTTGTTTAAGAATCCGAGCAACTAGTTTACAAAACTATAAAAAGAAAATGTTGAATAATAAGACTTACAAAAATAAAACTTCTTTGTTAAGTTTATATGTTAATTTAACGATTATTGTATAATTTATGTTGTATTTAAATTTCTTATATTACTTGTAATTGTAAAATAATAAAGATGAAATATTTTTAACAAAAAATAACCTGTCTAAGCAAAATCTCACCTTTAGCTATTAACTATGGAAAAGAATAACTAATAATAAATAATCGCTAGAATCAAAAAATAGTGCAGCTATGTCAAGAAAAGATCGCTAAAAAAATTATTTAATTATTAAAGGTCCCGTGGAAACTTTTTTTATTGGTTTTTTAAACACCCATATGAAACGGTGACCGAATGTTTTTCTAAAAACCTTTTTTAAGGGTCTCACAAAAACGTTTTTTTATTGATTTTTATTATGCCAAATGATACGCTTATACGTTTTCAAAAATCGTCCCATAAACGTTTTTTTTTATTTATAAGTTAACTGAAGTAAATAACTTATGCTATACAGAAAAAAAAATCTTGAACAAATGCATATTTATGTGTAACAACAATGAGCCGGATGGAGACTTTTCTAAAAATTTTATTTATATATAAAATTTTGATTTGTTTATAATGTAAGCATACAAAAGTGTATATACATACGCAACGTAAGCGTATTCTTTGAATAATAGCCTATCAACTTATCGACCGAATCGAATTTTGTTGTTTGTGACACTTATGTTTCTTAAAAAAAAAATTGCCATAGAAATCTTTTGCGCCTTTCACTAGTACATATTTAGGTGTTACATAAACACATATTTTTACTTAAGGTAAATTCGATTTTTTTTTTTTTTTTTTTTTTTTGATTTATTGTTTTTATTATAAATTAATATATACTTATTCTTACATAAAACATGTATATAAATTTTTATATAATTATCTTATAAATTTATATATTTTTACATACTCAGGAAAAAATTAAGTATTAAAAGTCGTATCCATATAAATATATATATATATATATATATTATATATATATATATATATATATATATATATATATATATATATATATATATTAGAAAATCACTTGACAAAATTTTTTTTTCATTTTACACTGTTTCATCAACAAAGACTCATCAGAAAAATTGTTCTGATGAGTCTTTGTTGATGAAGCATAGTGTAAAATTAGAAGAAAATCACACAGTGTGATTTTCTACTAATTTATAATTGCTCTGTTCTTTTAAGAGCATTGAGCACTAGAGATGTGCCGGAACCAGTTTATGCCGAGTCTCCGATGCCGGGTACCCGGCTGAAAAAACCGGATCCGAGTCCGGGTACTCGGCACCGAGTCCATTTTTTAAAAGTTGGAATAAAAACTTGTGAAAACTGTAGCGCTGAACTATTCACACAAAATACGCTTTTTACGCTAATCAAAAGTTATGTGGCGGATGTACCATTTAGCAAAACCCCGCAATGCAGGGTAAGGGGCCTAAGTTGTAGGGCCTAACTTTTTTCAAAAGTTGTGCAATAGTTTTTTAATAACAATATTTAGTTTAAAGTTATTTTTCTTTCCTAGTGGAGCGGGTCTAAATAATATTTTTTGGGGAAGGGGGCAAAATTTGAAGTTCCGCCATTGAAAGTTATATTATGGAAAGCAAAAGAATAAGAAATATAAAGAATTGCAAAAAAAGGTAGATCTTCTCCACTGAAGAGTGATTAAAATAAAACAAATTTAAACAAATAAAAAGAACTTAAACAACACTTATTTGCTATATCTTATTTTAATTGTTTTATTAACTTTAGATTGTAATGCACAAACATTAGGTATTCTTCGTTATCTGCTTTTAGTCTGCTCCTTGTTGCTTCGTATATGTTCCCACCAGCACTAAATAACCTTTCACTTTCTATTGATGACGGAGGTGCTGTAAGATATTTTAATGCCATCTTTTTTAGTTTTTTAAATTGCATTCCACATTTACTCCACCACAAAAACGGACAACCTTTATTTTCTAAAAGAGGCAGAGATAAATAGTTGTCTATTTCTTGAGTAATTGCAGACCTTAATATTGTTTGCTTCTTAATTATGTCAGAGGTAACAACTTCAATATCTACTAATTCTCTTTCTGCCTCGGAACGTCTTTCACTCTGCTTTCTTCCGGTTCTCATAGAACTACATCTTTAATACAATCATCAATGCTAATGAATCCATTAGATGCTGGAGCTTTTACTATTGGAGTATCGTCGGAGTCAGAGTCAACAACATCTTGTGCTCCTTGCATTTCTTTCCATGCTTCTTCAACCCACTCCTTAATAACATTTTCATCAGCATGTTGATAAAGTAATTTAAATCGTGGATCCAAAAATGTTGATACACACAACATTTTATTAAGCAAAAATTTATCAAGTCTTTTAGTAACAGATTTCATTAGTTCATCAATCATCGTCATAATCCCAGCGTATATATCACTTGATGAAGCTTTTTGTAATAAAACTTTTAATGCAAGAACAGATGGTATAATTTGTGCGCAAGTTTCGACCCTCCTACCACATTTTTTTGTAAAGTTTTCAAATGGAGCAAGAATGTAAACAAGTTTTTCGACTATTACCCATTGATATTTAGTAGGAAGTTTAATTTTATCATATTCTGCTGCATAGGTGGCCAAAGAAACTTTTTATTCAAACGTTCTTTGTAGCATTTCAAATGAACTGTTCCAGCGAGTTGGAACATCTTGTTTCATTTTGTGAGGTACAGAACTTAACTGCTGCTGAATTGATTTTAATTTTGCACATGCTATTGGCGAATGATTAAAATGTGTCGTTATTCCTCTGCATAAAGTTAAAATTTCCTTGATGGTTTCTTGGCTAAATATAGAGTCATGAATGGCTAAATATAGAGTCATGGCTGAATATAGCTAAATGTATAAATGGCTAAAGTAAATATAGCTATATGTATAAATGGCTAAAGTAAAGTAAATATAGCTAAATGGCTAAATATAGCTAAAATATAGAGTCATGAATGGCTAAATATAGCTAATATGGCTAAATAGTGCAGCCTTCATATTGCTTGCATTATCGGTAACAATAAGATGAATTTTGCTTAACGGGATTTCAAAAGTTTCTAAACCTTTTTGTAAATACTCTTTTATATGAACACCTGTGTGCTTTTCCGGAAAATGAATTACTCGAAGAACAGCAGTTTTCTGGGAAAATTTAGTGTGATCTATTCAATGTCCAGTAATGCCTAAAAATGCGATTTTTGCAGTATCCGCTGTCCAAATATCTGTCGTCAGAGACAAATAGTTTACCGCGGAGATTTTTATTTTTTATATCTTTAAACAGTTCATCATACATGCTAGGGATTACGTTTTGACTGAAATATGTTCTACATGGTAATTTGTAATTGGGGTAAGCATCTTTAATCAGTTCATTAAACCCTGTATCTTCAACAATAGAAAATGGCTGAATTTTCAATGTGATAAGTTTTCCTATTATTTTATGGATTCGAACAGATCTGTAGTCATCAATATTCCACTGTTTTTTTTTGTGTAAAGCCTTAATAATGTTACTTTGTACTGTATTGGTGGTAGAAGCAACTGAGGCTTCAGAAATGGACGGCAATGATTGAACTTTTTTTTTTTTCTTCCGCAAGTTCAAACTCTTTGGAATGCTTTAAACGCAAATGATTTGCTGTAGTTCCATAAGACTTGAAAGATTTTCCTCCCCTCGTAACTATTTTATAATTATATGTAACTCATTTAGCGTTACAGTTTTTGTATCCGTATAAATTTTTGTGCAAAAATGTATTAAAAAATATTTTAAGTGAGATTGTTTTAAGTTAATAGAACTTTGTGGTTATCGACTACATAACACTCTTAGACTTATATCAAGAAGTTTAATGGTTAAAGTTTAAACTACATGAAAAATCAATTTGATGTGCCGGGTACCCGGCACATCACTTTTGAGCACTCTATTTTGTAGAATACATTTTAAAATTGTTTATATATATATATATATATATATATATATATATATATATATATATATATATATATATATATATATATATATATATATATATATATATATATATATATATATATATATATATATATAGGGGAAGTGGGGGCATAACCGCCCCCGTAACGTTTGGATTAATGTTATATGAAAATAAAAACGAAATGTGTTTTTTTAGCAGTTTATTTCAATAACCACATCATTATGCTTTAAATTGATGCATTTAGGAAAAAAATTGAACGGGTTTTCAAAATGTTATTACACAAAAATTACACTTAGTGAAAAAAACGGTTTTGCCCCCATTGTGAGGCACAACCGCACCCTCACAAAAATCAATGGGGTTACACCTTTCATGGTACATTTTTTTTACAATTTTCACAGCTCAGATTATTTGATAATTTTTTTGCATGTTTGCATATTGTGCAGGCATTTTTTGTATTTACATTTTGAGTTCTGCCCCAGAAGAGAGTTCTACCTCAGAAGAGAGTTTTTAGAAAAAATTCAGTTTCATAGTTTAATTATTAGATTATGGTATTATCAAAAATGGCTTTCACTTCATGAAATAATGCTGATAACATATATCTTTAACACTAAAATCAAATATTGCTTAACGCTCAAAAAAAAAGTTCAGGAAAAATATGATGTAAATATAATATTTTTATGAAAATGAACATTATTATTCACAACTTCTCAGAAACTTAACAGTCACTCTTTTTGACATATGCAAAATGAAGGAAAATGCTTTACTAACGCGTGGTATGTTTTTTTCCATATTAGAAAACATTTTTTGAAGAGAAATGTTAAAAAACGGTTGTGCCTCCATATGCGGTTATGCCCCCACTTCCCCTATATATATATATATATATATATATATATATATATATATATATATATATATATATATATATATATATATATATATATATTTTTTTTTTTTTTTTTTTTTTTTTTTTTTTTTTTACAACACAAGTATCCGTATATAATTCAATAAAACAAAATTACATATTTTTACATATAAGTACAAAACGTTTAAATAATTTTTGTACCATTAAAATTTTTACAAGACAAAAGAAATTCAAAATTCTGTTTAGCGCATGCGCGTTGTACAGTGTACAAAATAAGGTAACTATTCGTTGTTAATAATATAAAGTGCTGGCTATGTACTTGGCTATGTACTTGCTTGTGGACGTTGTTGAATATATATATTATTATTCTTAAAAGATATTTTTCTTTGTTGTAAGGAAACTCGCAGAAGACTAAAATAGCCTTTTCATCGAGAACCTTTAAAACATAAAATAAACTTTAATGAACTAGTTCAACAAATACACATAAGTATTTTGGTATCTACTATATAGTAGAAGTAGTAGGGCTTTTTATTATTACTATTTTTCACATATTGTTTAATACATTTCGATGAAGTTGGTTAAGTTAATTATGATATGTTTTAGTTTTTTTTTCAGAGAAATAAGGTTATCCATTTTATAAAGTTACATATTTTGAAGTATAATTTTGCTATGTAAGTATGGGCCACGGTATATTAAAGAAAATCGCGAGAATTTTGTTTTTTTTAAAGGCAGGGTGAAGTTGCCTGTTCCTCGTGTGATATATTTGTTTGCGTTGATATGAAAAAAGCTATCAGTAAAGTATTTCGGAACAAGTCCGAGTTTGTATTTTAGCATGAATAAGATATTTTGGTAAATATTTATTTGATAGATGCATTTAGATAGATTTATTTGATTTAATGCATTCAAATTTTTAAGTAAAGTGTCGGCATGAGTGAATTTATCTTTATTATAAATTAATCTTGATGTATGTTTCTGATGTATGTAGAGTGAATTTATGTTAGTTTTAAGGTTAATTTCCCATGCAATATTAGCGTATGTTAGGTAACTTTGAATATAAGAAAAGAAGAGAATTTTTAAGTTGTCTTGGGAAAGCATAGGTTTGGCTTTGTAGAGTACGCTGATACTTTTTGATATTTTTGTGTTTATTGTATTAATATGGGCTTTCCAATTAATATTCTGGTCAATAATTATTCCAAGAAACTTAGTTATTTCAGTTCTTTTGATGTTTATGTTATCAATTTTTAGTGAAGGTAGAGTGTCTGGTATAAAGTTTTTAAGACGGTTGGAGTGAAACAAGATATATTTTGTTTTTTCTGTATTCAAAGATACTTTATTAACTTTAAACCAGATGTTGAGGTTTTCGAGGTCAGTGTTCATAGATTCGTAAAGGTCGCTTATAGACGGCGATGAGTAAAATAAATTTGTATCATCAGCGAACATTATTACATCAAGTTTTTTTTAGGGCTTTTGGAAGATCGTTGATATATATTAGAAATAAAAGGGGACCCAGAATGGAACCTTGGGGAACTCCGCATTTTATTTCTAGTAGGTCTGAATATTTATTATGATCTGTAACAACGCATTGTTTTCTGCTACTCAGGTAACTTTTGAACCAATCAAGGGATATATTTTTAACACCATATCTTTCCATTTTTTTAAGTAAGATATTGTGATTAACTGTGTCGAACGCTTTAGATAAATCTATAAAAGTCCCTTATACAAATTGCTTTTTATCGAAAGAATTACTCATGCTATTTACAAGATCTAAAATGGCATGTTCGATTGAGTGTTTTGTTTGAAACCCGAATTGTTTTTTGTTTAAGAGGTTATTTTGAAGGAGATATTCGTATAATCTATTGTAAACTATTCTTTCAAGTATTTTAGAGAAAGTAGGCAGTATAGAGATTGGTCTGTAATTATTTAATAAAGATGTTTCGCCTGTTTTAAAAATTGATATAATTTTAGCTGTTTTCAATTTATCTGGTACAGTACCTGTTTTAATTGATGATTTAAATATTTCGAAGATCGGTTTGCGTATCTCCAAAAAGACATCGATAACGATATTGCTACAAATATCATCTATACCTGGAGATTTATTTATTTTAAGAGATTTTATCGCAACTTCAAGTTCTTCAATTTTTAGTTCGCTAAATGCTAATTTGTCATTGTTATTAGTTAAGTATGTCTCAAATGAGTTGTTTGAAAAATTAATTTTTGTAGCCAGGTTAGGGCCTATGTTAACGAAAAAATTGTTAAACATATATATATATATATACTATATATATATATATATATATATATATATATATATATATATATATATATATATATATATATATATATATATATATATATATATATACATACATATATATATATATATATATATATATATATATATATATATATATATATATATATATATATATATATATATATATATATATATATATATATATATATATATATATCAATAATAAAAGTAATTTCTCGGTAGAGAGTGCTCAATACAAAAGTAGAGCAAATATGTATTAAATTAATAATAAAATAAATACAATTAGATTTGAAACATAACTCGGAGTTTTCAGCTTTATGCGATCATCAGACGTTACAAACAACCGTAACAACAACAAAAATTATATACAAAAATACAATACAGTGTTAGCTTAGATGACGTTAAAGTTGCAAATAACAAATTTGTTTTCGTGGCGACATTTTGATATTAGTTCATTTCGTTTATTCAGTAGTTTCAAAGATGACGTGATGATATGGTATTTTTCGGTTAAGCAAAGGTTACATAACTTTCCTCCAGGTTTAAATGGTTCCGCCCTATCAATAACTTTCCACGTAAGAATAGGATTTGAAAATCCCTTTTTTTTCATTTCCCAGATATATTTCGAAAGTTCTGTGGTGTTAGCTTTACTTTCGTATTGAAAGGAATTTTTATGTTTGTACCAGCGATCTTTAAAGGTGTGTTCCGTTAGACCAATATAATTAAGACCACTATCCTGCGGTGATGTTTTTACATTGCAGACGTAAATTATATTTTTACTGAGACACATACCTTGCAAAGGACATTGAGAAGGTTGCCGGCAGTTACATGTTGGAACAATTGTGTTGGAAACATTAGATAATATTTTTTTATTGTGTGAATTAATAATATTGGTGATGTTAGGAAGGCAGCTATAACTAACTTTTAAATTATTCTTATTAAAAATTTTTCGAAACTTATGTGTTTTTGGAAAATGCTTTTCAATTAGATTTAGAAAATTTTTTGCGATGTTGGTTTTTACATTTTGTGAAAACGGAGGATTAAACCAAATAATGTTTCTTGATCTTGATTTTGGTTTTGATGAGGTAAGGTTTTTTTGAAAACTAATCTTTTCATTAAACCCACTTGCTGTTAACGCATTGTTATAAAATGGTGATGCTATATTAAAAACTTCCATGCTAGATGAAATATTGCTAATACGGTTAGATATCATAGATGGTATGGATTTAATAATACTAGGTGGGTGGTTAGAACTTGCGTTGATGTATAATGGGTGGTCACCTGGTTTTCTGTATGGTTGGAAAGTATTTTCTGTAAGGTTAAAGGTATATATATATATATATATATATATATATATATATATATATATATATATATATATATATACATATATATACATGCCTTATATATATATATATATATATATATATATATATATATATATATATATATATATATATATATATATACATATATATACATGCCTTATATATATATATATATATATATATATATATATATATATATATATATATATATATATATATATATGTATATATATATATATATATATATGTATATATATATATATATATATATATATATATATATATATATATATATATATATATATATACATATATATACATGCCTTATATATATATATATATATATATATATATATATATATATATATATATATATATATATATATATATATATATATATATATATGTATATATATATATATATATATATGTATATATATATATATATATATATATATATATATATATATATATATATATATATATATATATATATATATATATATATATATATATATATATATATATATATATATATATATATATATATATATATATATATATATATATAAGGCATGTATATATATGTATATATATATATATATATATATATATATATATATATATATATATATATATATATATATATATATACATATTATACATATACATAAAATTATATATGTATATATATATATATATATATACATATATACATATACATTAAAATTACTATGTTTTGATGATAATTTTGATATTTTCACTGAACTTTGAGATTCCAGGAGTAAAATTTTTGTTTTTCAGCGGTAAAAAAGCAGTAAAACAGACTTGCATTTCAAAAAATTTCTTTATTTCATTCTGACGTTTTTTTTATTGATTTTTTTTATCACTTTTATACTTTTTTTATAACTTAGCTTTTTAATAAATAAATAGTATCATAAAATTGGTATAGTATAATCAGTCTATTTAATAAAATAACATTAAAAAAAACTGTGACAAAAAAAATTTTTTTTGTCGCTCGGAGCCATTTGTATGCGTTTCACTTTATATTTACTTTTTGTACTATGCTTTTGCTTGAATTTGTTTCTTTACTCTTAACTGAACCTTATTCATTTTTATGTTCGTTTTTTTGTTGTCTTTATTTCATATAAAGTCAAACTAATAACTTGCAAACATCACAAAAAAAGGCAGATAAATAACCCTCGCATTTCTATGGTTATTTTTTCAATTAGCTAGACATTTTTCTATGATCTTAGAGTCTACGTTTGTGAATGATATAAGTCTTTAATGATCTATTTTGTTTTTGCTTTCCTTCTCTTAAAGATACATGTCTTTTTAATAAAATATTTTTATTATTAAATACATGTATTATCAAAGCTTCCTACATAAAAGTTTTTTAAATTTAAATAATATTTCATAGGGTTGAGAACTGATCTTACCGTCCGGGCATTTGTTTCAGTTATGCTTGGAGAACTTTTGCTCCAAATCTATCAAGCAAACATCACAGTTAAAATTAGGCATGGATCTAATATGCGTTATATTACTTTATAACAAGTTTTGATGCAGTCAATATTTCCTTGTATTGAAATGAGCTCGCTTTGCGAGCAGGGACGCAACACCCTGAGTGGGATCTTCTATCCACCAGCTACTCGCACAGCTAATTCAAGTGATCTCCTAAGCGATCCGACTTATTATTTGTCGTCAGCTGCCTTGACGACAATTATTTGTCGTCAACTACAGCTGACGACAACAAATACGCCGATCGCTTATAAATTTCACTTGAATTGGATCCACGTAGCTTAAACGAGTATGTCAAAGTTAAGTATGAGTTATAGTTTAAAATTTTACTTTGCTTGTGGTTAGGTAAAAGTAATGTTTTTTTTTAAATAATGCTCTTATGTTTATGTTGTTTAAAATGCTTAAAACGCTTAAAATGCTTAAAATACTTTTAAAAGTTTAAAATAATATTACGTCATCATCGTCATTTGTCATAAAGCCTTTATTTCTTTCACTTAAGCCTTCAACGTTCATATCTTAAAAAATTAAAAGAAAAAATTTTAATTTGTATTTAAAGAAAAAAATGAAAAAATAGAAAATAATATAATATATTTTATTTAAATCGAGATTATTATGTTTGAAAAATTATCAATACTATCTCAAGTTCGATCGCTTTACGAAATGGTTTTTTTTTAAGAAAAAAATCAACTTTTAGACGAAACCACTAGTCAAATGAAGTTCGTTGAGGTTGAAAGTTTGATTACTATACAACTTTTATTGCATGATATTTAAGACTAAACAAATGTGTATCATCTAAGATAAACTAATGTAATAAGCAACGATAATTCATGCTTATTACGTTTGCACCTTCTAACAACGTGTGCAACCCTGTCCGCTTTCTCTATACTATCTTTCTAACTCAACTACTTCTGTCTCTCACTCTAACATATCTTCGTTATTCTCAAACTCATCTTTCTCTTGGACCGTAGAGCGGGTTATGACGCTCCTTGAGGAGCCGAACTTGTCTCTGCTGGCCTTGTAAATTTGGCCTTAAAGTTGAGTATTTTATTAAAATCGTTACCTTAAAACAAAATAAAACATTGACAAAAATAAGCTGAATAAATCGAATTTACCCTGAGATTTATGTACTTTATATACATTTTGATATAAAATCTAAAAGTTTTAAATTAGTCGCAATAAAATAGGCTATAAAATATAACTTTATTAAAAAAAATTTTACACCATATGCATGCATTCTATCAAGTTTTCCTTGCCTTTCCATTAAGGCAAATTATTTTTGTAATGGCTAGTTATTGAGACAATAATTTTCAATGTGCCACTTCCTCAACATTGTCAAAACAACGTTTTATTAACGTTGGCAAAGTAACACTTTTTCAACGTTTTTTAATTACCACATTTTCAACCAACGTTGAAATAACGTTGAATAAGTGTTGTTTTTCAAATAGTTTAAATTCGTTGAAAAAGTAGCTAATGTCTAACGTTGATGAACCATTACCTTTGCGACGTTTTTACAGTGATTATTTGCGTACTTATTTTCAACGTTTAATAAACGCATTTTTTTGAGAAGATAAGATACGTTTACATTTATACGCTTATTCAACGTTGAAAATGTAACGTTTAAAAAGCGGTTTGTTTTTAACGTTGATAAAGCATAAACTTCGAAACGTTTTTAAAGTGGCTTTTTGCGTAAGTTGATTCCACGTTGAATAAACGTTTTATTTTGAGAGGCTAAATTACGTTACAATTTCAACGCTTATTCAACGTTTCAATTTACCGCGATTTAGTATACAAAAACAGACATTGATTCAACGTTGAAAGCACGTTGTTTTTGTGACTGTAACGCTTTTTCTACGCTGCGACTGGTTTTCAACGTTGATTCAACGCTTACATGTTAGCTGGGACGTCTTATAATAACGTTATTAAACTTAAAGTTTTCTAATGCATACATGTAGGGGAGAGCGGGGTTGGTTGTCACGCGGGTTGGTTGTCACAAAGTTTATTACAGGAAATGTAAATAAGATATAGAAATTTCAAATTATACAATGGAAATGTTATATAAAAAAAACATTTTTACAGTAATTTTTATCTTTTCTTAGCGTGCAGAAGAAAAGTTATTCGTTTTTATAGGTTTTTGATATGAAAAAGTAAAATTTCGCCTACTCAGAAATTTTCTTTTACCAAACGAAAATTATTTTATTGTGTTTTGAATGTAGATTTATAAAGTACTTTATTCATTTGAGTAACTTAATCCGTAAAAAAATATCATGAAATTCTCACGCTTTTAGGTAAATGTACAGGTGTCCAGTAACTTACTCAGAAGGGGTTGCTTGTCACAAATTATATGGGGATGGTTGTCACACTTGCCTCGACTCCATGCGCTGCAAATTAAACGCCGCTTGCAGAATATTTAGTGGCTTTGTTTATTTTCCGCATTATTCAGGAATATTTTAATGTTTAAGATATTCTTTAAAAATCTAAAGTCAAAGTGTTATATTTGTTTAACTAAATATCTGTAATCTAAATTATTTTTATTTCAACGTGCATAACTTTAGATTCCGATCCAATGTTTAGTATAATTATAGAAAAAGGATTGCAGAAGTTCAACTGTTTATTGTTTTGTTTACAAACTAAACAACTAGTAGGTACGTGCGTATCTGGCTTTTTACGGCACCGATTTGTCAGTAAAAAACTGGAACCGCGTTTTTCACAGTTTTCTTGAAGTCGGTGTGTTAAGGATGTATTTATTTATCTTTTTTTTTAGAATTTTATATCAACTTAGAATTTATTAAAAAAGTAGAATGTTTTATGTTGAATAAATTAGGTCTTTTTTTTACAGTTAATAATTTTTTCAGTGTTTTTATTGCTATTTGAAATGGTGTTGTTTTTCTGGAAGTGCATTGATATTGAAGGGATGTTGGTACATTTTTAAAACTTTCCTGTCAACTGTATAAATCAATTTTCTATGTGCCTGCAAATTTAAAGTGAAAAAAAAACATGCCCAGATACCATATTTTTCCAACTAGTGGAGGTACCATTTCCAGCACTTTTACTGTTACTGATACTGTTACATTTTATTAAACAGTTACTGTTACTGTTACTGTTATTTCTTGATATAAATTATGTTGTATTTTTACTGTTACCAGTTATTTTGACTTGATTTTAAAATTTTGTTTCTGCTCCGATGAGGGGGAAACATTGAAGGCATGTTGGTACACTTTTAAAATTTTCTAGGCAACTGTATATATCTATTTTCTATGTGCCCGCTAAATTTCATAAAAAAATATCAATGCCCACGTACCCTATCTTTCCGCGCAGTAGAAGTTTCTTTTTCATAAAATAAAAAAATTATTTCAAATATCGCGTTTTCTTTAAGCGTTTTCTTTAAGAAATCTTAAACGAAGCAAAATCATGCGCAAATTAAAAATAAAGTTCTAACAAAAATACCGTTAACCGAGCGCAAGTTTTTTAAGCTGGATCCATTTTCTTAAAGCAATCCTTATAAGAAAATATTGTTACTTAAATGGGCATAACTTTTTGTTGAATTATTATTTTTTCTTGGAATTTTCACCTTTTTAATACAAATTTAAAGGTCTTTTCAATCATATTTAATAATTATATAAATAAATGGTTTAAAATTTTTACACACGTACCTAATATATATATATATATATATATATATATATATATATATATATATATATATATATATATATACATATATATATATGTATATATATATATGTATATATATATATACATATATATATATATATATATATATATATATATATATATATATATATATATATATATATATATATATATATATATATATATATATATATATATATATATATATATATGTATATATATATATATATATATATATATATATATATATATATATATATATATATATATATATATATATATATATATATATATATATATATATATATATTATATATATATATTAATGTTTTGTTTACATTATTTGCAAATATTTTTATTTGCTTAGTAATAAACATGGTACGAAATTTTAAAAGAAAAACTAATAGAGGTTATACTTCTGGAGATGTCATAATGTGTGCTGTTAAAGATGTAAAGATTAATAACATTTCTATTAGATCAGCAGCAAAAAACCATGGCATTAATTACAGAACATTAGCACGTTATTGTAAAAAAATTATTATTACTAACCCATCACATGGTTCTATAGCAGATCTAATTGACAAAATTGAAAACCCCACCTCCCTGAATGTTATAGGATACAAAAGTCGATTGATATTGCCAGAAAAAGTAGAAAAAGAACTGGTCACCTACCTGTTGCGAGCAGCAGATATATATTTTGGTTTAACTCCTACCGAAGTAAAAAAGCTTGCTTTCCAGCTAGCAATTAAAAATAATATGAAGGTTCCCAATTCTTGGGTTGTAAAGGAACAAGCTGGTAAGGATTGGTTTACAGGATTTATAAAGCGCCATTCAAATATTTCCATTAGGCAACCTGAAGCTACTAGTTTAAGTTGAGCGACAAGTTTCAATAAGCAGAATGTTGCATCATTTTTTAGCAATTTGCAGCACTGTATGCAAAAATACTCGTTCTCACCAAATGACATTTGGAACATGGACGAAACTGCTGTAACTACTGTACAGCAACCTAAAAAGGTTATTGCGAAAAAAGGATTAAAACAAGTAGGAGCCATCACGTCAGCTGAAAGAGGAACTCTTGTAACATTAGCATGCACAATAAATGCTATTGGAAATAGTATTCCACCCTTTTTTATTTTTCCTCGTAAAAACTTTAAAGATCATTTCCTAATCAGTGCACCAACAGGAAGTGCAGGAGATGCAAATCCAAGTGGTTGGATGAAAGAAGAAAACTTTGTAAAATATCTAAAACATTTTGTAGGCAATACAAAATGTACTAAAGAAAAGCCTTGTTTATTGTTGCTTGACAATCACGAAACTCATCTTAGTATTGAAGGATTAGATTTGGCAAAAAATAATGGAATAGTAATGCTTACCTTCCCACCACATTGCACACATAAATTGCAGCCCTTGGATAAGGCAGTTTATGGTCCTCTCAAAAACTACATAAATACTGCTATGACATCATGGTTAGTAATGAATCCTGGAAAAACTGTTACAATATATGATATTCCAAAAATAGTAAACATTGCATTTCCAAAGGCTGTATCTCCCCACAATATTTTAAGTGGTTTTTCTGCAACAGGTATTTACCCGTTAAATCCTGATGTGTTTACTGAAATTGATTACTGTCCTAACTATGTAACTGATCGCCCTGACCCACCTTGTTCACAGGCTGATTCAAATAAAAAAGACTGTGAATCTTATTCAATGCAACCAGAACCATCAAATAAAAGATTTAAAGAATCTATTCAGATACCAGGTAATCAGGTAGACATAACAATAGAAGATCCAGTTGTATTAAATAAAACCCCTAATCAGAACCCAATCACAACATTAGGTTTTAACAATTCAATCATACCACCTGAGAGTATTAGGCCTCTGCCTAAAGCAGGTCCGAGGTTAGCATCAAAAAGAGGTAGGAAAAAGCGGTAGGAAAACTATGATTCTTACTAACACGCTTGTCAAAGCATGGCTTGCTAATTATAAAAAGAAGAAAACTAATAAAAAAAAATTTACTAATGGAAGTAAAAAAGAATTAATAAAAGCAAATCTTGCTACGAAAAAACCTTCTATAGTCTTAAATTCATCTGAAGATAAAGAGTATCTGTGCATCTATTGTTTTGAATCATTTTCCAACAGCCGATCAAGAGAACAGTGGATTCAATGTCAGGTTTGCCAAAAATGGGCTCATGAAGAATGCACACCAGGCTTACAACAGTTTATTTGTGAATTGTGTTCTTTATCCAATAATTTTTAAAAAACCAAACCTAAAAACATTTATAGTGATAAACTAAATTTGTTAATTGTGTTATATTTAAAATATATATATTTCAGTTTATAGTATTTTATTTTTGTTTTTCTTAGTAAAACATAAACGAAATTAATTTGTACTCGTTTTACATTAAATTCTTATCTAAACTTGTCAAAATCCAAATGTGACAATCAACCCCGCACCATGTGACAACCTACCCCGTGAGCGGGGCTAGTTGTCACACAGAAGTGGTCTTTGAAAAATGATTTTACAGCAATAAATATTTCACTCAATGTCATAAAAATATTATAATAGTTACTGGAAATAGTTAAATTAGCTTTGTGCAAAGTTTGGCATTGATTGGATGAAAATTAAAAGCTGAGCAGCCTAAAATGTAAAAAGTGTGACAACCAACCCCGCTCTCCCCTACTTAAATGTATATTTATATACGTTTGTATGTATATACAAATGTTTATTCATACTTATAGTATAAGTATGATATAGATTGAGATATTTAAATGTATTGTGTATATTTATAAGCATGTGGTTTATAAGTTATACATATACAATATACTTTAGTTTTTTAATGTATGTCATACTTAACTGTACATTTAAATGTGATGAGATTACTTAAGATGAATTTTCAGCATTTATGCATCCAGTTTTAATAAACTTAACTGATACCAAACTGAACGAAATTATAACGGCTCTCAAAATAAGTTTGAAAAATAAAATTTTAAAGAACAAAAAATATAATTTTAAAACAGCGCATTTTTATATAGACAAGCATAAAGAAAAATATGCTTATAAAAGATTTACAGTTTTAACAAATTATAAACGCGGGCGACAGAATCTTTGGCAATATTTTATGAGGAACTCCGATGTTAAAAACTAGTTTTAATAAAATGTAAAGTTATTATGCAATGAAATCTTTTAATGCAAAATGCTTGCTGAGAGAATTTCAATGTTAATATGCGGTTGCTTATAAGCGAAAGACTACTAGCCATAAATAAATAGAAAGATAACAAATACTAAGATGAAGTAAAAAAAAGTTTTAAAAAAGGAATTTAATTTTAAAAGTTTTAAAAAAGGAGTTTAATTAAAGTCACGGATTTATGCGATTACGTTTTTAATAAGCCGCAAAGCTAGCCGTAAAGTTGAATGACGTACTTTTGTACACTTTTTTGATTGCAATCAAAACAATTGTTGTCAAACAAAGTCAAAAATTGTTGACTCTGTCTTAACTTCAAGCGTTGTCTAATGTTAAAAATAATTTATTTAGTTTCAATAATATAGAATTTTAATCATTAACTAAAAGCCAAGAAACAAATTAAATAAAATTTGGATTTCATAAATTTTTTCTTTCATTTTTATTGTCAGACGGGGAAAATACTCTTTTTCTTGGAAAAAAGGTATTTTTCCCGCGCTGATATAAAAAACGGTTTTTTATAATTAAAGTTTTAAATTAAATTAAAAAGATTCTCTTTTTAATTTCATTTAGAATGTTTTTTAAAAATTCATTTAAAAATAAACATTTTTTATTTATATTGCAGAAGGTAGGAGAGGGTTGAATGGGCACGCGTATATAGGAATTTAAAAAAAAAAAAAAAAAAAAAAAAAGATTTCTAAATGAAATTTACTAAATTTACTTAAATCATTTTTAAATTTTAAGAGTCTAGTAAAAATATTTTTTTAGAGTTTGATCATCAGTTTCTACATTTATTCGAAAACCAAATTTTACATATTTTTAGAAGCTTTCAACTTTTGAAAAATCTTCTATATAATATTGCCGAACTTAATAGTAGTAGTAGTAGTGTCCCTTGGAGCGTATTTGACACGAAACCCTTGGCAGCCATTGCAACCGAGGTATTGGCAAGAAAGGGTTGCAGCACTATAAGAAAACGTGAACGAATATCTAACGTACGTAAACTTTAAACTAAGTAATGTTAAAGCATATGTTAAAACATACTGAAACATTTGTCATGATTTTCACTTGAAAATTACATTGCGTCAAGATCTCCTTAATTTTAATCTCTAACATTTTTTTCCTTAAAAAAATTTCTAGATTTTTATAAAATCTATGCCGGTGTAGCTCGAGTGGATAAGGCGTCGGACTTCTGAACTTCGACTCCTACCAATGGCAGCAATTTTTTTAAATTTTTTAAAATTATTTTAAACTACGAAATACTTTTGAAGCTTTATAAAGATTATATACAAACATATGTAACGTAACGATATTATGCACTTAAAGAAGAAAAGATTTTAAGAAAGCTAAAAAAAAAAAACATCACCGGGAGAAAAAAATTGCTACGTATGTATGATGATTGAGAACTTATGTTATTATTGTGCTCAGGTAATTAGTCCTAATAAGCTGCGGATGGTCTGAAAAAAAAGTTGTCTGAAGCTTAATAAAGAAAAAACTATATTAAATAAATAAGAAAGTCCTGCTACTCAAGAAGGTGCTGCTGTGGAGGCAAAAAAAGAAAAGCCCGTACCTATAAAAAGATTTAAAACTTTCTTTTGATAATCATAAGCTTTTTTAATATGCTTATTACGTATTTCGAGAAAAACGCAATTAAAAAAAAGTTGTTTAAAATTACCTCTTTGTTAAACGTTTTTTGAAACGAATAATTTTTGTAATGTTTGTAGACATATAAACTAGCTTATTTTGTAAAAAAGTGAAAAATGATATTTTTAACCTTAAGGCGTTTTGAAAAAACAATATGGATGATACAACGAATATGTTAAAATGAGATAATTTGACACTAAATTTAAAAGCTCTTAACAAAAGCCACTAAACCAAAAAAATTAAAAATAATTGCTTAAAAATTTTAATATAGTGAAAAATATTATTTTAGTGAATATAGTAATTGTAGTTCAAAGTTTTATTATAGCACTTAAAAATATTATTATAGCGCGTTGGTTTTTGCAAAGAAACGCTATATAAATCATTTTTTAATTTTAATACAACCTAATTTTTTTTTAACTTTGTTGCGCTTAACCGTCTATATATAAACAATGTATATATAAACATATATGCTATTTGTTTATATATATATATATATATTGTTTATAAAATGTAAAAATTCCACTTATATAACGTTTTATTCAGGATCGTATGTAATATAAGTATACTTGTATTACATACGTTTCTAATAATTACAAGTCTTTTTTGCTTCAACTTTTGATTTGCTCCTCTCTCGATAATTTCTGATTTCTAAAATTATGCCATCTGCTTCTTAGACCTTTAAAAATGATATTATATTCATTTCAATTTTTTATAAAAAACTCTATCTATTAAAGATATATGGAATATATTTTTATGGGATATATTCTAATAAAGACAAAAGTGGTCATCCATAAAGGACGTCGTCCAAATAGGGAGAGAGGGGAGGGGTTTGAGATAAAAAGGACAAATAAAAACAAGAAGAGGGGCGAGTATGTCAGAGAAGGACGTCACTTTATAGATTTCTTATTTTAGTTTAATTAATATGAAAAAATATATGTTTTTAAGAAGATAATTTATGAGAATACTTTTAATTTATTTTTCAAAGGTGTAGCAGCAGATTTAAACATCATTGGGAGATAAATTATTTTTTGGGGGGTTTAATTTGGTGGATGGGGGGGGGCAAAATTTTATGACGTATAGGGAAAAAGAACAACTGGTGATAAAGGGGGGAGGGGGTCAAAAATTGGCTAAAATCGATGACGTCCTTTACGGATGGGTCCAAAACTATTTATTTATTACTATTGTAATAAATACAATCTCTTATCCGTGAAAAAGATATATCTGTACCAGTTTTATATATTTTAATGCATTTGTATGCAACATAATAAAAATCAATAAAAAAATGTAAGATAAATGCAAAAGGAAACTTGACGCAAAAAGGTTTATTTTGCCACTAACTGACGTCAATGCGCAAAATCTTTTTGGCTTAACTTTTAGATTAGCGCTTAATAATATTCTTTAGTTCTTAATCATAATCATAAGAATGAATTTTTTTTAATGACTATATTTTAGTGCTCTAAGATCTTCTTAGTTCCATTTGTATAACGTTACATACAAACGTCTGTAAGTGTAAATGTCTTTAGCATATGTTGAGTTTCCGCGCATTATATGGAACAATTGCGTCTATCTTTATATCTACAAAATGAGAAAACTTTAAAATTTTATTTTAAATTTTCGAAATCTTTTTTGCTATATTATTATTTTTTTGCTATAAATATATAAGCAAGATTGAAAAAATTTTAAAACTTATTACTCTAAGAGCAGGTCTTAAACCTTCCAAAACAGCACTGATGACAACGCACTTAATGACTGCGCTATCAATGAAATGCATTTAGCAGAAAAACAAAGCTAATTATAAGTATCTTAAGGTGAGTTTCCACTCATCCATTTTTTCACGGGGGATAGGAAAGGGAAAAATAATCACGTGAGCATGTGTAGTTTTCCTTCAGACATATTAAAACTTATACTGCGCATGCCCACGTGATTTTTTTTACCGTCCTTTTCCCGTTCCCGTGAAAAAACGGATGAGTGGAGTGTAAGTAATCGATACAAAAAAACGCTGGGTCTATAATGAGGTTTTATGTAGTTGGTTATTTTACTAATTAAACAAAATATTGGTTAATCTATCAATCCTTCATTGATAATGCAAATTTAGTTGAATTTTTTTTTTGTAAACATACATTTCTTTATATATTTTGTTTTGTTATTATGTATAAATAAATTGATTTCCATTTAATACATTAATACAATACAGATTATTTTTTATAGTTATTATCCTACCTCTTACTCAAATATATTGAGGTATAGATTTAGTATAGAAAAGGTCGGTTTGGAATACATTTGCAAGATCCATATTTTATGGGTCATGACAACAAAAATTAAAAAAAAGCAAGTTGATGATTTGAACTTGCCACGCGGCGACCTTAATTTTTTTTAAACTGTACGGGGATTAAAAATATATGTTTTTATAAAAACATAATTAAAAAAATTCTGATTTTATATTTAAATGAAACCATTATAAACTTAATACTTCTAAAAATAATTAAAAGTTAAAGTTTAACTTTTATATTTAATATTGATATAAAAAGGAAATTTAGAGTTATACTGCTATTAATTCACGCCCCCGTTAAACATACAAAACCAAGTGCGCAATGACAACACAATTTAGATAACCATTAAAATAATATTATACTCTATTATTTTTTAGCTTTATATACTTTTTGGCTTATCCTTTATCTAAACATTAAGATAAGGGATCGTTCATAAATTACTCAACGTTAAATTTCACAGTTGAAGAAAACAAAAATGATCTAAATTTTTAGAGCTCATTAAGTTCAATGAAAATCGTCATCCTAAAGAACTGAAGATCTCTTCTACTTTTTGAAAAATAAACTTAGTGTTGCATAATTTGTGGGCGATTCCATAGCGTTTTATAGTTTATCTAATTTTCTGCTCCTAAAGTAGTTTTTCAGAACAAAATTATTTTACTTAAAAGCATTGAAGTAAATAAGGAATAGGTATAGAAACAATCGGTGTGGAATAGGTATGTATAGAAATAGTAGGTTCGGTAAAGACCCGTATTTTACGGATTCGAAAAGCTAGAATATATAAGTTTTGTATTTTCTATATTTTAAGAAATTTAAATCTTTCTTTATAACATCATAAATCCACATACGATGTTTTACTTTAGGATTATAATTTTTAACTTCTTTATCGCAATCCTTCTATTTGAACCAACTGTTTGATCCTCTAGAACATATTATATTACGGCGAAAATTCGGAAAGTTTACTGCAGTGATTTGCAGTTTTTATTTAAAGAGATACTAAAAACAAAATATTTCCACTCAATTTGAATAGTTATATTCAAATTCAAATTGTCTTATATAGGGGCGCATTGATCGCCAGGGCAGTATGATCTTTTAGCTTTTGCTCATTTATTTTTGTCTTATTTTATTAGAGATTGCAACTTAATTAACCATTATACTATTCTTTATTGATTAATCGTAATACTTTTGATAAGATCAACTTCTGAGTTAAGAAAATAAAAAATACAGTTTCTCATCATAAAAAGTGATTTTTTGGAAGTAGTAAACAAATTCAAATAAATTTTTAATTAGTTTTTACTTCGAGAAGATGAAAAAAGTTTATCAAGTTATTTACAACTTGCATCAAAAATGAACTATGGACTTTCAATCAAGTCAACACGATTATTGGCATACGAGTTTGCTGTAAAAAATAGTAATATCTGCCCAGCATCTCGGATAAAAAATAAAATTGCAGGGATTGATTGGTTGCAAGGTTTTATGAACCTTGAGTTATCTTTACAAACTCCTGAAGCAACTAGCTTTGCTCGATCAACTGCCTTTAACCGACACACTGTAGGAGAAAATCTAAAAACAGTAAGAAATTGATATAAACTTGATCCTTACTGCATATATAACGTTGATAAAACTGGCTTAACAACGGTACAAAAGCCAGTAAAAGTATTAACAGGTTAAGAAAGTAAACAAGTAGAAAGAATCACATCTGCAGAACAAGGAACATTAGTAACTGTATGTTGTGCTTCAAATGCAATTGAAAACTCTATTCCTCCACTTTTTTTTTCCCTTGGGTCAAATTTCATGATTACATGATAAAGGAAGGTCCTCCTAGATGCGTGGGATTTGCAAATCCTTTTGGTTGGATGAACTCAGACATTTTTATAGAATGGGTAAAACATTTTGTGAGGTATTCAAATTGTTCTCATGAATCTCAAGTTTTGTTACTTCATGAACAGCCATAAAAGTCATATTTCTGTTAGAAATTTGGATCTTGCAATTCAACATGGAATTATAATGCTAAGTTTTCCTCCCTATTGCACTCATAAATTACAACGATTAAATAGAACTGTTTCCAGGCCATTGAAAAGGTTTTACAATGCTGCGTGTGACAATTGGATGGTCACAAATCCAAGACCTATGACCATTTACGAAATTGTTTCAATAGTTCGCGAACCAAAAGCTTTCTCACCATTAAATATACAGAGAGAAATTCAGGTAACTGGCATTGAACCATTTAATCCAGAAAATTTTGAAGATGATGAATATGTCCAGTCATTAGTTACAGATCGTGCTGCTCCAAATGTAGTGAACACGATTTCGTTTGTCAGAAGAAAAGAAAATCTTAAAACAAACCAACCAACAAAAAAAATTTACTTTTTTTTTTTTAATTATTATTTAGGTGCCCCAAGAAGTCCATTACGGTCTTGTCACAGAGCACCGCGGAAGTGCATTTAACCAGAAGTAACGCGAAATATGTCCAAAGCTCGTTTTGAACCTGGATCTCCTAACCAGGTTCGAAAATCACAGCTCTAACCACTGCGCCACGGCCACAGTGGTTTGAGCAGTGGTTATTTTGGGTGTTTTAATTGCCTTAAGCCTTTAATACTATTGATCATTAAATTCTTTTTAAAAAGTTAGAAAATTACTGGAAATATAATAATTTGACTAAAAGGTTATCTAATAAATGAAAGCATTATGCGGATGAGGCATGTCATCTAATTTGTTAAACATTACATGTGGAATTCCTCAAGAATTTATATTAGGACCTCTCCTATTTTTAACATATATTAATGATCTACTTACAGCTTCTAATCTAATGAAAATTGTGTTTGCTGATGATTTTAATGATTGAAGATTCTAGCTCATTTTTCTTACACTGTAACATTTAGCAACATGAACATTTAACTAGTCAAAATTTATAAATGGTTCAGATTTAAAAAAACAATCATTCAATTTTGAAAAAATATTTGGATTATTTTCCATTCTTACGGTATTAAGCTCCTGCTGCCTTCCACCACCACCTGCTGCCTTCTACCACCACCTGCTATCTTTTTATTAATGGTACGGTTATTAAGAGAGTTGTTGTGAAGTGCTATTTACATTATATGCAAATGAAATATGGACAAAAATCTTACTTGAAAAAATTACATTGTTGTGGTTTTTTCATGTAAGATTATACATTAGTTTGTGGTTTTTGTTGTGAAGTAAAATTTTAAAGAGTATTAAAAGTAAAAGTAATAAAAGATTGTTCACTCGTACCAGGCCATTCTTATTTAACATTACCATTTTTATTATTTATAAAGTTAATATTTTTAACATGCTTTGTTTTATGTTTAAATTCAAAATTAACTCGTGCTCAGTTATTTTTGGTGATTTATAGTCAGGTACAGAAAAAAAAAACAAATTGCGAAATAATAATTTTGTACGACTAAAATTAAAATCAAGTATTGGCAAATTTTGCATTTCATTCTGCGTAGCATTTTTATGCAAAACGTTTTCAACTTTCACATACTAATTGAAAAAAGAGTTTAAAATCTATGTGAGTTTATATCAAATACGTTTGTTGCTTCAAGGCCATGTTTTGCTCGTCTAAAATCTGATCAGATCTTGCTCTGAATAATATTCTTGATTATTTTATATTTCCACAAATGGTGACTTAAATAAATCGAATATGTTATCGAATACAGGCATGAACTTTGCTTCCACACTTTTATTCGGAATCTCCTCACTGCCATCTTCACTTTTTATTTTTACTATTACTATCCTCAATTTCCATTTCAAATGATATTTTTTGTTTTTTGCGTGCTTTCTTGGGGCGTTTTATAGTAGCCTCGATTGCCCAGTATTTTTTGTACTTGTCACAAATTCCGTTTGTAATTTTTTCTTTCAACGAAGGGCAAATCATATTTTACAAATCATATTTTACAATTTTGTACTTTATTCCTTCTGTAGGTATATCTTGAAGCAAAATGCAATGCGTCAGTGGTGCAAATGTTGGTTGGTTTGATACATTTTTAAAACATCAAAAGTGTTCCATTGCTTTTTAACCATTCTCACATTATTCGTAAAAGAATAAAACTTTTCGGGAAGATTTTTAGCCAGTTTGTTTCAATCGTTAAACAACATTACTGTTCTTGGAACTTCACGATATGTAGGTTGTATCGCAATTGCTGGCAATGTTTGTCTACCCAAACAGGATCAGGAGCCGGTGGCTCATATGTTTTCCCCTCTGGTATAGCCTGGTAATGAACAGGATAATTGCCAATAATGGTTTTTTTCCAAATTTGGGGTAAAACGTCAGTCACTTTTTTTTCACAAAATAATCACGAGATAAAAAACAATTCCAGCCAAATCACGTAAAGAAAGTGCCATTTTTCTTTCGACTGGGTTAAAAGTCGAAATGCATCTATATGCATCAGCAACTATATCTATATGCATCAGCAACGGCACTTAAAAGATTTCTGCAGCAAGACCCAATCGCATACTAGCTTTGTCATCGTTGAAAATAAAAAGCACAGCTATTGGTCCAAACAATTTGCAAACAATGTATGATTGATTTACCAAACATTCTATAGTCATTTTTTTTTTTCACTTTAAGGGCTTTGGACTGAACGTTTCGTTTTTGGGTAACCCCTCTTTCCTCCATACCTGCGTACGTACTTTATGGAAGACACCTTTTGCTTTATTTTTTGAATGAACCAATTGCAATGAGAGTGTTGAATATTTACTGACATCTTGACATTGAAAGAATGCCTCAGGTTGCCAATCTGGGGTCGGCAACCTGCGGCTCGTAGTAGCTCGTAGGTAGATTGTGTATTGCATAAATCTTTTTTGTTTGCATAACATAATAACCAACAAAAACTTTGGAAAAATAATAATGTTAATAGTAAACATCTCGTGTGTGCTTATTTAATTCTGTATGTGTCGGGTCTTTGCATTTATTTTACAAAATACACAACACGGTTTTTAAAAAGTAGGAATATAAATTGCTTTATTAAAGTACTGAAGGTTGAGCGCGTGTGTAACATAGGACTGCAAAGGCTACCTGATTTTCCATTTTTTTAAGTAATTAAGTTTATTTAAAAACAACATTGTTAACGTTAACTTGCCTTAACCTAACCCGCCCCCCCTTCCAATGCTAAAGTTGTATGAGTTTTAAAGGAGAGGCAAGATTTCGATCTGTTTTTTTTATCGCGGTTAAACGGGATGATTTTTATTTATATGAACAGCCCCTGAAGATCGATCAAGGCGTAACAACCTTAGGATTGATGGTATCCCTAAAAATGACAGCAAAAGCTGAAATGACTAAGTATGTTGTTTTAATTATTATATAATTTTTTGCAGTAATTTTAGAAACTCTATACCACCAAGTTTTAAAAAGAAGTCTTTCAAATAAAATATTCCCAATAATAAGCATGGCTAGAATTAGTGATACTGAATTGCTTAGCTTTAATCTTTTAGCAGATTGTTCCTATTATTTTTCTAATGAATTAGAAGATTTTCTTTTTAAATATTTTAATGACAGAAATGCACATAAAGTTAAAATTGTTCACATAAATATTATAAGCCTCAGTTGCAAATTTGAAAAATTACTCAATTTACTAAATGTAACAAAAAATATTTTTAATGAAATTTTTTTCAAGTAAAAAATATTTTTTAGAAAATTTTTTTAAAAAGTTTAAATTACAATAAAATAAAATATATAATATTATATTATAACACTAATATATAATACAAATCTTTGATTTTTAATTTTATGTTAATGGCTATGTTCTTTAAACAATAAAATATAAATCGTATAGCTATAAATCTATTTTAGTATGGCAATAATGTGCAGAAAATAAAGTGGTACGACGTAGGACGGTACAACGCTTCAATTTAGAATTGATATTATTTTAAAACCTTGCATTCGGATTTATTTTTTAAACATGTCGAATAAATTGATAGACGGAGTGCATGGTCAAAGGTATAAAATTTGCATGCACATTATAAGAAATTTCTATACCCTTATAACAAAAAAACTTATTTTTGATAAATTTTTTGCTACCATAAAAGCCACATCTATGTCCCCCATCCTGGGCTCCTCAGTGCCAGTCTTATGTAAACTCAGATCATATTGAAACAAAAAAGCTTTAATCCACATTTATTCAAGTTATAGATAAAATTAGCGTCAATGTAGTTAAATCAGTCTTTGATATTATTGAACCCTTATTGTTTCACATTTTTAATCTCTCATTAACGTCTGGTATTGTACCAGACAAACTTAAAATAGCCAAAATCACACCGATTTTTAAGTCAGGTGAAAAAACAAATGTTTCAAACTATAGACCTATTTCTGTATTACCTTGTTTCTCTAAATTGCTAGAACGCATTATGTACAATAGGCTTTATAATCATCTAGTATCAAATAATATTCTGTACAACAAACAATTTGGGTTTAAAAAAAATCATTCTACGGATCACGCGGTAATTGAGCTAGTAAACCATATATCGGATGCTTTTGATAAAGATTATTTTACCTTAGGAGTTTTCATTGATTTATCCAAAGCATTTGACACTGTCAATCATGAAATCCTTATAAAAAAATTAAAACTTTATGGAGTAAATAACTTAAACTTACTTTGGTTTAAAAACTACTTGACTAACAGAAAACAATGCATAACCTATGAAACAAATGAAACCAAAAAAAAGCTTATAAATTGCGGGGTTCCTCAAGGATCTATCTTAGGACCATTATTGTTTCTAGTATATATAAACGACTTATTTTTAGCATCTAAAAAATTATATCTTATATTGTTTGCTGACGATTCCAATCTGTTTTATTCACACAGAGATATAAAAATTCTCTTTAAAATTTTTAATGAAGAATTATCTAAAGTAAATGAATGGTTTATAAGTAACCGCCTTTCACTAAATGTAGATAAAACTAAATTCATCCTGTTCCACAAACCAAATAAAGTTGATAAAATTCCACTTATACTGCCAAATCTATTATTCGATAAAACAGATGTAAAAAGGGAATCTACTGTTAATTTTTTTAGGCGTAATTCTTGATGAAAATTTGTCATGGAAGTTTCACATCCAATCTATTGAAAGTAAAATCTCTTATAATATTTCCGTACTTTATAAAACAAAACCATTTTTAAACGCAAAAGCTCTAATGAAAATTTATTTTTCATTTATTCACAGCTATCTTTCTTACTGCAACATTGCATGGGGAAGTACGAATTAAGGAAAACTCTAAAAACTTTATAGCAAACAAAAGCATGCTTGTAGGATTGTATTTGGGGCAAACAGAACTGTTTATTGCGAACCACAATGAAATCGTCTCAAGGCCTTAAACATTTATAAACTAAACATTTACCAAACATTACTTTTCATGTTTAAAATGAAACATGGAATATCTCCACTTATATTTCAACCTTATTTTAGCGAAATATCTCATAAGTATACAACAAAGTTTTCAGAGGATAACTTTATTGTTCCGAGAATAAATTTAAAAATAAGTTCTTATCAAATTAAATATCGAGGACCTTTTTTATGGAAAAATTTTATTTAAAACTTTAATAAAGAACACTACTCTTTAGAAAAATTTAAAGCAGTTTCTAAAAGAATCTTACTTCAATTAGATTTTAATTCAATAGACTTTAAGTATTTTTTTTAATAGGAAATTTTAAAATAGAAACAAACGCTCCCATTATCATTAAATATATTTTGTTACATGTATCAAATATATTTGTATTAGTATACAAAACTTTCTTTACTTTTAAATTTTAATATAAATGTCATTTTATTATTTGACAAAAGTTATGTACTCTTTAACGTTTTTTAGTATATTTTATTTATATTTGTTTATAAACACGGGCAATTTGTAAACGGGGCTCGGCGATAAGACAGTCATTGTCTTCTTCTTGCTCCGGCCAATTTTTATAAATGTAATATGTCTATATTGTAAATATATGAAACGGCAAAAAAAAAAAAAAAAAAAAAAGTTATGTAACTATAGATTGAAAAAACGTTACAGTGCCTTTAAAGGCTTTTTTTATACACAATATCCAAAACTGGAAAAGTTGTATGTGGTGTACCTCAAGAATCAATATTTTTTACTTTTTGTTATTTCCTTTAATAACCTTGTATCTCGTTTGAAGCATTAAAAATCTATTTATGCTGATGACACAGCCGAATACGCTCATTGAAAATATATGTTTATTATAGAATCGCGTCTTTCATCCGATATAGAAGAAATCTCAAATCGGTTTATAAAAAACGAGCTGATACTCAACCTTGGAGTCGGTAAAAATAGTCCATACTGCTTGGTATAGGAAAATCTCTCTTAAGACAACAAAACACAATGAACGTTTCTTATAACTTCAACTTAATATATTTCACCTTGAGCTATTAATACCTTGGTATTGACCTAGAGCCAAGACTAAAAAAAAATTAGATATTTGTTAAAACCTCTTGCTACAGAACGCATTTACAAGTTGACTATTACACCTGTTTTAACCTCCTGTGAAAATCTTTACTTCAATCTACAAAAATAAAAAACAGATAAGCTAGACTCTTTGCATACACGTGCATCTTGTATAATAAATGCAAACAGCAAGCACGAAGTGTACACAGAATCACCGTTCTCGCAAATTCTTATTGCATCTTGTCTACTAACGAAGCAATGCATTCTTGGTTTATCATGCTCAAACTTTACAAACTACTTTTAAGTTATCAACCATTCAAAAGCAACAAGAAATAACAGCAACCTAATTAAAATTCCAAAAATCTTGAATTTGCTAAAAGGTCTTTCTATTACTCTGGTGCAAGAGTTTGTAATGATCTACCACTAGAACTTAGAAAAATCAACTCGTTAAATTTAAAAATAAGTTAAAAATTTATTTTAAATAATGATTTTTACAATTATAAAAAAATAATGATTTTTATAATTAAAAAAAAAAAAAATAAATAATAATATTCGTAATAGTTACTTCAATTTTTATTGGGGAAAATAAATTTTATTTTATCTATTGATGATATATTTAAATAAATTTGTCTCACAGAGTCAATATTTGAAGTTTTTTTTAGGCACAAAGTCATTATTAAATCTTATTTATCGCTTTCAAAAAATCCTAAAGGTAAAAAACTGGTGAATATTTCACCTAATATTCTTAACGATCTTTTTCTTTTATAAAATTGTCAATCGAAATTTTTCAATAAACGTTGTAACTGTTTTTTTGTTCATGTTCGTTCAAAAACTCTAAGAATTGTAAAGATTCCATAACTTAAATTCTCATTATTACTGAATTTTTAAATTTTTTTTTTTCGACGCAAATTATTAAATTAACTCGTTTTTTACGGACTTACTAAAGAGTGATGCCTGAAAAAAACGTCCGCCCTTAGTAAAGTTTATTTTTATTTGATTCGTCACTAAAACAAATTTTCGAGAATTAAAAGTAAATTATGTCTTGTCACAGATTCGATCTCCGGTCTCCAACATGGAATCGCATTAACCTCTCAGCCACACACATATACAACTCTGCGAGTAAATTAATTTTATTAAAATAAGTATTTTTCACGTGTCATTTAAGTTGTGATCTGATGCCGAAACCCAGGGATTTGGGGTCATATAAAGTATCTTAGGGAGATTAGGGGGAGGTGAGATTAGCAAAAAGCATTCAATAAAGTAATAGAGGGGGGGGGGGGGGGGATATGATCAACATTAAAAAATGCACGCTTTAATTTTAAAAAAATTTCTTAATTTACACAACTTTTTCTAAATTAAAACTTTTTTAATTATCAAAAAAAAAAAAAAAAAAAAAAGGTGAGGGGTATTTCAAAAGCAAATGTACTTTTTAGGGGCGAGAAGGTCGGGTAGAATACGCGTCGAAACAGGTCGCGTCGAAAAGAGTCAAATTTCTAAATATTTGGAGTACGTATTTTATGGACTATTCATCATTAGTTTCCGCGTTCTTTATTTATTTAAAAAAAAAAGAACGTAAGAAACTTTCTTTGAGATGCATTGCATCAACAAGAAAATAACTTATGAAAAAAAAAATAACTTCGGTTATTTCGGTTATTTCTCTCCGCATAACAAAAGGTTTAAAAGTAACATACAAAATTCTTTGAAAAAATTACTTTACGATTGGTTTCTTCAAAAGCAAAACTCTATGTCAACTTTTTACAAACGTCGTTTTTTAAAACCCAATAGAATTTTGAAATACTTATCGAACTTCGGATCGAATATCGAATTTCAGAATATCTGATCGAATATCAAATTTCAGAACAGCGTGCAAAACGAACTTTTTACTTTTTTTGGAATTGCTTTTACATCTTCAGACTTCAAAGATTTATTTACTTTTAACCTCCAAGCAAACGCCACAGCTTCGTCAACAGCTTCTGCAGCAGCTACAACAGCTTTTGCAGCTTTTTCCGAATCTCCGTTCGCAACTGCATCAGCAACAGCAGCCGCCATAGCTGCTGCTTTAGCACCCATTGTCGGACAAGATTGTTTTGCAATATGTTCTGCTGTAGCTAGCGCAACTGCAGAAGCAACAGCAGTAGACGCAACTTTTCGCATTTCAACGTCAGCCGTAAGCGTCGAACACTTTCTTATAATTTCAGAAATATGGTTGGCTGGTTTACGAAATGATGAATCCAATGTTGTGTCTGGCGGTTTTAAAACGGAACCTGAAATAAAACTAAGTTTTAAAGAATAAAAAGTTTCAAAAAAATAGAAATGAAAATTAATAATAAAAATTTATAATAATAAAAAAAGCTTTGAAAGTTTTGTAATACTTTTCCTTAATAAAATTTAAAACATAAAAATTATAATAAAGATTTTTTTGAAACAAACAACTTATAACGTAGTTGATCACCAAAAGATTTTTTTTTTGTAATTAGGCGGGTAAAAAAAAAAAAGAAAAGAAAAAAAAAGTTTCTCCGATTTTTCTTATTAAAAAAAAAAAAAAAAAAAAAAAAGAAGGAAAAAAAAAAATACGCATTAATTTTAGAGATTAAAGAGCGGTTTAAACCGCTCATTTAATACATTCGCAACTAAGCAAAAGCTTTTCTTTGATCAATAAAGTTATTTAAAAATTGAAATATCACCTCGTTTGTTTTCTTCACCTAAAGTACCGTGGCCGAACATTGTAATGTTGCACATTTCAATTAAACTTCGGAACTGAGTGTAATCAGGAACATAAGAAATTCCATTTCCAACACCACCACTTATGTCAACAAACGGTCGGTCACAAAGTAGTTCATCACTACTTGAAATAACAAAATCTTCTTCAAATATAGCCAAAACAATTCGCTTACCGTTTGCGTTGTTCTTAACAAAGGAAAGGCAGTCCCCTTCAAAATATCTACAAAAAAAAAACCGTTAAATGATTTTATCGTCCTAGCGGTATACAAAGAAAGCATTCAATAGTATTTCATTATTATTAAAAGAAATCCGTATTATTAAAATTTTAAGATTTATAAGATTGTTGTAATAAACTTATAAAAATTTAATTAGACATCTTTTTATATATATCTACTTTTTTAATATATCTCTTTACTTAATTAGCATCATATAGTCTTTAAATTAAATACAACACACGGTCTTTCATTTATTTTCATTGTATGGTCATTACACACATAAGCATCGTATGGTCTTTAAATTAATTAGCATCGTGTAGTTTTTAAATTAATTAGATCGTATAGTCTTGAAATTAATTAACACCGCCACGGTCTTTAAATTAACTAGCATTGTGTGGTCTTTAAATTAATAAACATCGGTCTTAAAGAAAAATAAGTCTACTTTCAGGCTGATTTCTTTTTTAATTCAAATTATAAGATCATGATTTAATAATCATCACAATAACTTAAGTTCAAGTTTTAATAATCATTACAATAACTATTAAAATAATTTATGTTATATAATTTAATTTATATTAATTTAATTTATATAATTTATAATAAATTATACCGTATATTGTGAATCGATAATAATATTATTAATAGCAATTAAAGGGTTATGTAGACAAAGTCGTTAACTAGCAAATTGTTCTTAACAAAGAATGAGCGTTTAAAAATAATAATCAAATAAATTTAGCAATTAAAACATATTTTTCAAATACAATGTTATATTTTAAAAAAAGGTTATTAGTTTAAACTTATGTACACGCGAAAAAGTCGGAATTTTATCTTCGTCAGATAACACCTTAAATTAGCTTAAATATGACAACATTCCATAAAAGAACAAATAAAAGATTTATAGGGGGAATGGAATCAGAAGTAAGAAAATGGCAAGCATGATAAGGAGCGACGACCTTAATAGATGCTAACTTCGTAAATAATTGCATATATGGTTTCTATGAGAGTACTAAAAGGACTAAAATATAATCAGAGAAAATGTAAAATAGAAGAATCAGTAATTTATTTAGTGCTGCAATTTATCATTATTACTATCAAAATTATTATTTTCATTTTTATTAGTTTATTATCTTATTATTATTAATACAATTAATATTAATATTTTATACTTAATATTAAAATTATTAATAATAAGTAACAATAAAGTAATATTAAATAACAATAAATTGTACTTATTAATCAAATAAAGCATATATTATTTATATATTAATTGTAACAATACTAATGAATTAAATTAGTAAAAATAACAAAAATAACAAAATAATATAAATAATTATATAAATAAATGAATAATGACTAAAATAATTAAAAGTATAACAATAATTATAACAAACATTAAATAAAAAGTAATAACTTTAAAAGAGTATAACTAAATAGTAAAATAAATATTAATTTTATTATAGAAAGCCAAGGATTGATGGTGTAACGGATAAAGAAGTCTGATTAAAGAAGTGGCAACCTATAATTAAATATATGACTTATAATGAACATAGAAACATATAAAAAAGTAATCATTAAAAATCATATATTAATAAAATAATAATAATAATAACAATAATAATAATAATAATAATAATAATAATAACAACAAGAATAGGAGTATACTATTAGAGAAATAAATTTTTTGAAACCATTTTTTAAAATCAATTTTGTTTTAAATAAAAAAAAAGAATATAAAGGTGTTTGAAATTATTATATTTTGAACACTTTTACATGCGCACAAGACTCTTGTTTCATTCACAGACGCACAAATGAACAATAAAATGCTTACCATACACCTGAGTTTTATAAGATGGTAATGTTACGAAACTAATATTTCTATTAACTATATTTCTCATGAAATATAAAAAAATTGGCAACTTTCTGTGATAAAGTTTGTAATGGAAAAAATAAAACTTTTATTTCGAGAGCCAAAAACAAAGACTTATATCATGAATAATATTTTAACTTAGAAATATCAAAAGATCAACAGTATCAAGCGTTTTTTGTAAATTGATAAAGATGCCACAATAAATCTGACCAGTATGAGTTTTTTTGATTTACATATACCATTAAGTTGCATAAGTTTGGTCACTTAAGCTTTGAACATTCTTATCTCAGGCATAAATAAATGTTTTTTCAATTTTTTTTTTCTGAGTTATACAGACAACATATATTGTTAATTTATATTTTAAAAATAAAAAATAGTATTCGAAATTTTATTTTAAATGAGAACAGCAAGTTTGACTGAACTTTCAATACCATCTCATAAGTTCAGTCAGTGTATGCAATGTGTTGATTATAATATTGTGATACGTTGATTAGACAATCAACACATTACAATATTAAAAGTTTAACATCCCAACACAGTGGACACCAGACCTAAAAAAGACTTTTGGACGTCTTTTGAACGTTCAAAAGACGTCCAAAACGTTCAAAAGGCGTTCAAAAGACGTCTAAAACGTGTATAAGACGTTTAAAAGACGTCTTTTTTACGACCGTGCCCACTGGGAATACACATCGCAATATCACAAATACAACATCCAAATAACACATCGTAATAACATCACAAAATCACAAATTTAACACCAAAAATTATGAAAACTAGTTTTCTAATGTTACCTTATAATAAAAATATGTAAGAAAATCATTTAATTTAATTTAAAAAAAAACTCTTGTCTTTATTTAGCAACTTTGATAAATTTATTAAAAAAAAAATATAAAAAATTATTTTTAGTAAACAAATTTACTCAGATGACACTTAAATATTTATTGATAAATTAATATTAAAATATTAAATATTAATTGATAACTAATATTAAATATTAATTGCTAAATTTTATCATTAATTTCACAGTTCGCTTATTGGAAGTTTTAATATGCACAATTTTGAAATTTTTATATTCAAACAAATTACTTCAGCATGGTGCAATTAAATTTTTTTTGTAATTGAAATTTGTTACATACATTTTTAACAATCAACGTTTCACCACATTCCTGCTAATTGTTGTTGGCGCATCACACATTTTTTTTTTAATTTTAGAGAATATATAAATAACGGGTGATTACTAAAAATCTGGACAAAATTGCTTACATCATATTTCTATATGCAACTAATACTTATTTTTTCAAACAATTTGCAAATTTATTCTTCTTTTGAAATATATATTAACTTTTATATAAGTATTTTAAATTTAGTATTAAAAACGACGTCAAACGAAGAGCTCCAGAGAAAACGTGTTACCAGTTTTATCAAGAAAATTCAGATAAACCTAAACCATTCACTGTTTCTCATTTTGAAGCAGAAAACTTATCAAGATCGATTATATATGGAATTATTTAACGTGTAGAAGAAGATAAACCATTCGAAAGGCAAACTGGTAGTGGTAGAAAGCCGAAAAAAATGACTAAGCGTGCCATCAGTCAACTTACCAAGCTTTTTGACCATAAATGTGGCATTTCTCAGCATATAGCTTCAAATTAGTTCAAATTTTCTCAGTCACTTATTTCTAAGACACTGAAAACCAAAACAGAGAGCAAAAAACCAACGTTTGTGCGAGAGCCAGAGAGCAAAAAACCAACGTTTGTGTGGTCAACTTTATAAAAATTATAAAGATTTTATTTGGGTTCTTGATGACGAGTCTTATTTTATTCTCTCTAACAGCCAAATTAATGTTAATGATAATTTCTATTCAAGTTAATGTTAATGATTATTCTATTCGAATTAACACCAAACAATGTTAAATTCAAAGAAAAAAAGAAATTTGAAGAAAAATTATTGGTTTACGTGGTCATTTCGCCTTTTGGCCTATCAACTCCATACATTGTACAATCTGGAACTGTTATTAACCAGCATATTTATGTTGATGAATGTTTGACTAAAAAACTATCACCACACATCAAACAGCTTCCAAAAAATACCAAATACATATTCTGGCCTGATCTAGCAAGTGCCTATTACTCAAACAAAGCTGTTAAGTTTTTTAATGAAAATGGTATAAAGTTTGTAACAAAAAGTGAAAACCCTCCAAATATGCCTGAATGTTGTTGTATTGAGGATTTTTGGTCTTGTATCAAAGGAGATGTTTAAAAAATGGTTGGCAGGCAGAGAATTTGGATCAATTACGCTCTAGAATAATTTACTGTTTTAAGAAATTCGACAAAGAGCTGGTACAACACTTGGCAGAGTCTACTAGCAGAAGACTCGACACAATAAGTAGACAAGATCTTGTTGAATTAAGATAATTGTTTTTATTAATATTAGAATAAATTTGCTATTTTATTCTTTTTAAAGAAATAAAATAGGTCTTCTAGATTAAAAGTTATTTAATTTTTAGTATTGTGCAGATTTTTAGTAATCACCTGTTATATAAAAATCAAATAATTTTTTTTTTATGTTTTTTATGAAAATTTATTTGATTAAAAATTTTTTATTTCATTCTACATTGACATTTGGGGAGAATGAAATATGCAAATATAAGTGTAGTTAAAACAACACTTTAAAAAAACAAAAAGCAATCAATAAAAACAATTAAAAAATCAATTAAATAAAATAAACTTTTTTATTCTTGTGATGATGTTGAGTCGTTTAGAGGTACTAGAGGTTGAGTTGAGTTTTCAGTTCAGTGCGGCACTTTTTGGTGCAATAAAACTCAGCGCTTTTTCATATCGCTTTGGTATGTATGTTTGACATGCAAACCAAACCTTGCAATTTGAATTTTTTACTGGTACCATTATATATTTTGACTTGCTAAAGTTTCGCCTAAAACTTTTTGACACTTTTTACACTTAAATTGGTTTGCAGCTAATATTTTTGTTGGACTTGTTGCTTAGTTTATTTGCTGTTTGCCATTAAAGCAAAGATTACATTGTTTTTTAGCTTGCTTTGCTGCTTTTTTGCTCTCAGTATCTTTCAACCTTTCAAGTATTTCAGGTTTATTGAGACACTCCCCTTCGAATCTTGGCACATCTACATTTTTTCTTTTTTTTTGTGTCAAGGTGTTGGATACAAAACATTTGTTGCAAAGCAGCTGCAAATGATTGGACTGATTGCAGTTTCAAATGTATTAGCAATTTTGAACTTTGACTGATCGATTTTATTGATGTTGAGCGGAAACAAGCCAGTATTCTGAAACCATTTGGGTATGTATAAAAACTTCACCAGAGCTGAAAAGTTTTTTTTTGCAGGTAACTAAAATATTCTTTTGATAAGTTGCTGAACTTTTTCTCTGCATAATACTGTTGAAGTAGTTTGCGCCAAACTCTTTTGACATGGCAGTCATCTAGTGGCTGCAGAATGTGACGAGTGAGCTAGTAAGCAAATTAACAAGATATTGTTTTCAATACAAATAAGTACGACCCAATAAGTGACATGTGTCAAATGTCTACCTATAGTTAAAATATGAATACCTAAAATTAGATAACTATAATTAGATTGATGTATGTAAAATTGTAATCTTTTGTATGTAAATATGTAATCTTTTGTGAATGTAAAATTAGATAAATATAATTAAATAACTTAAATTAGATTGAACTAATTATCTGGAATTTTCTTAATCGCAGGAACATACACATTAGTGAGCCACTGCACAAATTGCTTATTTTCCATCCATCTGGATGGAGATATAGCGTATATGACACCATCTGGACCACTTAAACATCTATCTCAGTACAGACATTTTTTTGATTTAAAAATAATGTATGGAGCAAGACGATTACCAGCAGCATTAATGAAATTTCCAACTGTACAATGGATTTTTTAAATGTTACCAACCAATTTCAATGGTCATTTTGTACCACGCCGGCAAACTATATTTTGCTTACCTTGATCACCAGAGAAGCCAATTCCATAAAAATTCCACAAATGACATGGAGTGTTTTCGTTGATACCTGCTACATTGAATTCTCTTTGCAGTGTATTGAAATACTTTGCTACTATTTCTTGCGTGCAAGAAGTGGCTCTAAGTTATGAAATATTGCCTATGGCTCTGATGCTCAACCTATGACTCATCTTTTTATGAAAAGGTTATACCAATCTCTTCCTGATGTACCATTAGGAAATAAATAAGATCGACTTTGCAAATAGTCTGTAACTAGTGTGATGAAATTATTGTAAGTTCTACCATAGCTCCAATGGGATAATTTGATGAGCTTATCTACCAAAACTGAATTGTTTTGACAACCTCGTGCTTAAACCACTGCTAATTGTTTCACCTATGCTGTGGACACGCCTGTGAAGAGTTGCTACTGTATGCTGAATGATTTAGCAAATTTGTTAAATGAAAATTCACTGCTTTGTACTTTAACCACTGCAAGCGCAAATTGCTCTTTGGTGTATAGTTTTTCTTTTTTCTTTGCATGCAAGTTGTTTCGAGGCATATTTTATAATAAAATAGATTTAACAATAATCCATTTGAAAATAATGGACAAAATTTATAGAGATAGCTCGGTCACTTGAGACTTAATTAATTAATGAAAAACCCATTTAACAAAAGAGTAACTGGCGTATTTTATTCATTCATTAGAATCATTTAATAAAAGCAGTCAGTAAAAGTCATTCATTTAAATTCAAAAAAATTTCATTAAAAAAATTTTTTCAATACAAAAAAATTATAGTTGGAGTTTATTTGGTCACTTAAGATTTAATTTAAAAAAAGCCACATTTAAAAAAGTGAGCTATTGCTTCACTTATTATTAGCGTATTTCATTCAAACCCACAATTCTCTTTTTCTGTTTTTTACTCAAATAGCAAATTTAATTTTCATAAAAGATTCTTGACCAGTGTAAAACTTTTTAAGTTCAATGATATCAAATTTAACTTCCGAAACTTTCAAATTCATTTTTCAAAATAATAATAAAAAAATGTATTACGCATACGAAAACTTAAAAATTTATAACAAATTTTTTTTCATCAAAAATAAAATTTGATATCATCTTACTCAGAAAAGTATTCTCTACAACATGATTTAAAAAAATTTTAAAAAGATTATCCAATAATTAATTAAGAGCAAAAGAATAAATATTGTCATAACTATATCACTCTACCCGCTGTTTGATTTTACCTTGTTTTACTCGACTTTACATTTTAAAATCAAAATTTTGTTTTTCAAATTTAGTTAACAATACTCTTAATACTAGTGTTAAATTTGATCATTTTATTCAATGCTTAATTTGTAAATTCAATGCTTTGCTTATTTTAAACTTCAATAGTATGTATCATTTTAAAACTTTTGTTTTGAAAAAAAATTTCAGCAGTTTCAAATAAACAATATCATTATTTTACAATGCTTAAGCACAAAGTGACAAAAAATATCATAAAAGAAAAAAAGTTTGTAAAAATTAAAACACGCATTTATTTTTGTTACTTATTCTAAATAACCAATAGCTACATGGCAACCAAACTTAGCTGATTTTACAGTATAATTAGTTGTTTTTTTTCCACACACACACTCACAGACATATATTGAGTTAGGAATATATATATATATATAAATATATATATATATATATATATATATATATATATATATATATATATATATATATATATATATATATATATATATATATATTCTGTAGTACCAATTGAAGTGCGAAGTTTGTTTAAACTTGTCATGTTAACAGGCATGTGCTTTTTATATAGTTCCCGCATTTATTTGTATTGTTTGAATAGATTCCTGGAATTTATTAATTTATTTGTGTGTTTATTTGTAGATTTTTTCATAATGAATAGTATGGAAGGAAAGGGGTGTGCAGTTATAGCATTATTAGACTGGAAGAGAAAACCATATCAGATTTTCAAAATGCTGCAGCATAAAGGAATATCAAAGGATATTGTCTATCGTACTATTAAGCGATATAATGATCACTTCTCAGAGAATGGGATGCTTTATCCATGGAAACCCTTCGTAAATCAATCGAGGAATGGCGTCCAAGACTGGAGGTGTGCATACGAGCAAAAGGGGGTTATTTCGAGGACTCTATTAATGTGTACTTTAGCATTTTAACTAAAACATAACATGCATATAATATGTATATATTACATTTGTTCTTGCATTAAAAACATGTTCTCTTAAATTTTTTTACTGAATTAAAATTTTGCATTTCAATTGGTACCACTAGGTATATATATATATATATATATATATATATATATATATATATATATATATATATATATATATATATATATATATATATATATAATATATATATATATATATATATATATATATATATATATATATATATATATATATATATATATATATATATATATATATATATATATGTATATATATATATATATATATATATATATATATATATATATATATGTATGTATGTATGTATTTTTTTTTCCTAACTCAATATATGTCTGTGTCAAAGTAGATATACACACATTATATATTACCTTGAAGTAACTATAATAATAACCAAATCTGATGCAAAGATTGCTTGTTTATTATTGGAAACTTCAAAGCAAGCATCCTGCAAGGCTTGCATAACAACTTTGACTTCTTCAGAAAGATCTAAAGAATGACTCACGTATACCATATACTGGGCTAAAAAAAACAAATTAAACTTATACATTAAATTTTTTTTTCACCAGGCGCAATGACCAGCAATAATATTTAGCACCTTAAATATAAATTCTACATTATAAGTCTTAGAAAGAAAAAAGTGTAAATAATTTAAATTGCATTTCATAAATAAAAATTTATTTTAAGTATAACTCAATAACATAATTAAAATGTGGTAACACTAATCATCAACAAGGATAAAATTTTATTTAGTAATTCCCTAATGTAATTGTTATTTCCTAATGTAGTTTATCTGTAAGTAAAATCTAACTCCCTAATGTAATTTCCCTCAAAGTCAACATTTTTTTAAATTTCATGGTAATTTGTAATTTTCTTTAACTCACAGGTTTTTTTTTGTAATTTCCATAGTAATTTGAAATTTTCCTATAATTCACAGGGCTTATTTGTAATTCCCATGGTAATTTGTAATTTTCCTGTAAGTTTTTTTTACGAAACACTATAATGTTTATTTGTGTGTAAATAAAAAATTACATTTTTTCTGGAAAGTTTTTTTCTTGTATATTTTCATTTCAAACTTCATTTTAGTATAGCTAATTTATTATTTTTTTTATTATTGTTATTTATATTTTTCTATTATTATTTGTTATCTATATTATTCTGTTATTATTTGTTATTTATATTATTCTGTTATTATTTGTTATTTATATTATTCTGTTATTATTTGTTATTTATATTATATGTTATTAAGATTGTTATTAACATTTTTTATTAAGATCAGAAAAATTCAGTCACAAGATGTTATGAGTGTTAAGAATTTTTTATTAAAAGTAAATTTTTTTTTGAGTAATTGTTTATTTCTCTTGCTATAACTACTGGCTTTTCTATTCTGTTATTCTTATGTTATGTATTACTCTTACATTAGGTTTTTATCTACTATATTGTTTGTAATCTATTATATTGTTTATATCTACAATATTTTTTGTAATGTTATGAGATAACAATAAACTTTTGAAAAGTATATATATCAACAAAAAAATTACATAAAAACAAACAAAAAATCTCCTTTAGTGTACCTGCTATTGATTGAAGCCAGTTTAAACAACTTTGTGATGAAATTGGAGCAATGTGTGACAAATCATCTTTAAAAAAAATATGTTTTTAAATGAAATAAAATTTCAAAATATAATAGATATGGACAGATAAAGCATTTTATGATTTTATCTACATAGCGCGACGGTCGTAACACTTACTTTTTACCACTTCTGAACAAAACAACTTTGTCAGACTTAATGCAGCAAATGGATGGTTAAAAAAAACAACATTTGGTGTGTGTATTTAGCACATATTGATGTTATTATATGCTGAGTTTTATATTTTTACTTATAGTTTTACAAGCATTTTTATGTTTTTTTTTGTTGTTGTGATGGTCATAACTGTGACAACCATAACGAAAAATCCAATGCTTAAGAACAACAAATAAAACGACACAATCAATGATATATGAAAAAATATATATAAATCATTATTAACAACCATGTATATTATGTTAAAAAAATGCACCATAACATTATCAAAGTTTTCAATTATGGATATACGATACAATTTTTAACACTACACAACAGGACTGTAAACAACCCTCGGAATTAGGGTCGGCATTCAGCAATGCTGACCTAACTGCATATCCGAAAAGCAGTTTGAGGTGGGCAAAAATTGCCGACCTCGTTTTTATGTTTTATGGTCAGACCTTTGTATCAAATAATTTTAGCTGACCTGATGCTGACCTAAAAAAGATTGAGGTCGGCAAATTATTGCCGAGCTCATTTTTCCTAATTCCGAGGGTTGTGTAAATAAGCATCAAAAACATATTTATACAACCCTTACAACTTTAAAACCATGCTATGGTAGGATAAAATGATTTTTTTAAATAACTTTTTGCTTAAAAGTATTTTTAAGTTGTTAAAAAAAAGAGTTATAGAGTTTAGTATGTGTTTTCATAAGTTTTTTGCGTTCTTTTTTTTTCCCTCTTTCTTGTGGAATTGCCCACACACACACACACATACACACACACACACACACACACACACACACATATATATATAAACACAAGCCTTGGCAGGAGCAAATGAATGCAAGAGCGGAAAATTGCTCTCCTAAAACAAACATGGCAAGCAATGCGAGTTGCTCCTCTAAACAGCTTTCAGCTTAAACAGCTCTCAGTTTTTGTATGAGCTATTTGTATATTCATTAAAAAATTGCTTATTAAATACAAAACTTAATTTTATACTTGTTACAAGCTTTTCTTTGGGTTTTCACAGTAGCTATTCAATTATTTATTACCAACTTTACTTATTTGATAAAAAATATGACAAATAAAGAGCTATAAAAGTGTTTATTGCTTATAAAAAATGTTTTATATTTTCTTACTGTAATAGAATGCAAGTTTAAGAATTATTAAGATAATTAGAGACTCCACAATAAAAGTGTTTATATAATTACATTACAACAGCTTTAATAGGAAGATATAGCATTAACTAGAAAAAAGATTTATGACAAAATATTATTAATTTATTTTTTTATAATGGCATTTTCATAAAAAAATGATTTTAGATTTTAAAAAAACCAATCAGATCTAATTAAAAACATTTGCATTTAAATTATCGCTACTTTAATATTTTTTTTGCAATAACTGCATCTTTGCAGTTAATTACTTCATTGATTTATTTCGAAAATGACTTTTGCATTTTTAATTAAAACAATAATGGTTTTCTTTTATACTTTTACTATAACAATATAATGTTATAGTAAAAGCCAACTTGAAGAATAAATTAAAACACCTCATACTTAATACCAACTAAACACCTCATACTTAATACCAACTAAACACCTCATACTTAATACCAACTAAACACCTCATACTTAATACCAACTAAACACCTCATACTTAATACCAACTAAACACCTCATACTTAATACCAACTAAACACCTCATACTTAATACCAACTAAACACCTCATACTTAATACCAACTAAACACCTCATACTTAATACCAACTAAACACCTCATACTTAATACCAACTAAACACCTCATACTTAATACCAACTAAACACCTCATACTTAATACCAACTAAACACCTCATACTTAATACCAACTATATCGACAAGTATCAAACTTTACTTTTACTATAGATATAACAAGGTGTAACAGCCTGATTGAGTTGATGCCTAAGAGAATTGATAAAGTATTAATTAAAAAAATAACAAAAAATAATTTTTTGTCCAGATGTGGTAGTGGTGTAGTGGTAGAGCCCTCAATTTATAAGCAAGAGGTTCTGAGGTCAATCCCCACCACGCCCCTAGTAGTACTGAGCTTAATTTGTTTCATCACGCAGCAGCCTTGTTAGTCAAGGTTTGTGTTTTGGTGTTATAGAGTTGAGAGAGGGTTAAAACCACAATTAAGTAGCCTTTTTGTTTGTAGTGGCCTTCTTGCCGGGGAGAGGTGAATTACCAAAAAAAAAGAAATTTTTAGTTTTTCTTACCAAAAGAGAAATCTACCTAGTGTAGTAAATGTTTGATCATACACTTAGATAAAGCTTTTTGAGAGTTTACATAAGCTTTTAAGAGAGATATATAACAATTTGAGGTTTTGTTCATTTAATATAAAATTATATCCAAAAGTAGTTTGTCTTTGGAGAAAGACTAAAATTGTCAAGTAAATTTGGAGAAAGACAAAATTTGGTTTTTTGAATGAACAATAAAATTTAATTAATTTAATTATTTTAATGGTTTTTACAAGATGTACACTTAATTTAGAGTGTATACTTAATTTATAGAGTGGCAGTCATAACTTTTGACACTCTTAAAGCTATTAAAAATGACTGAAAATGGAAATGACATTAGAATTTCCAGATATGTGAATTTATTTTTTACCATGCCAATGATATTATTATATGCTAAATTATTGATATTTTTATATGCTAAATTTCATAGTTTTAGTTTGAAGTTTTATAAGCATTTTTTTGTTGCTACAGTCGTAAATATGACAGTCATAACAAAAAATCTAATATTAAAAAACAACAAATAAAACTACCCAATCAATGATGTAAGAAAAAAATATATAAACCATTATTTAAAAAAATATGATGTAAGAAAAAAATATAATATATTGAAAAATTTATGCATAAATTTAAATGATGTAAGAAAAAAATATATAAATGATTATATAAATTATGTTTAAAAAATGCTCTATAACATTTTAAAAGTTTTCATTTATGGTTTCATGATATAACTTTTAACACTACATAACAAGAAATAAACATAACAGGACTGTAAATAAACATCAAAACATATTTGTATAACCCTTACACCTTTAAAACCATGTTTGGTATAATTTTTTAAAATAAATTTTTTACTTAAAAGTGTATGAAAAAATGAATTTTTAAATAACTTTTTTGCTTAAATTGTTGAAAAAAAGAGTTATAGAGTTTAGTATGTGTTTTCATAACTTATTTGCTTTCTTTTTTTTCCTCCTCTTTCTTGCAGAATTCCCCATATATATCAGGGTGTAAACTAGCCCTGTGGGTATTCCCAAATGCTCATAAAATTCCCAAAGGTAAAAAAATTCCATTCTCCATTTAAAGTTTGCCATATAAAATTTAATAATAATACTATAAATTATTGAAAATTAATTATTATATTAAATACTAATAGAAAAATAGCATAAGAAAATCTAATTTATTGTGTGAAAAATAAAACCGCTGTTATTGGTATAACATGCAATTGCATGACTGTATAAATGCCTCTTGAAAAAAACTTCTTGAAAATTGGGATTTTCCCAGTGATTTTAGGATTTTTTTTGGCAACTTGCTTGTAAAATTCACTTCTCAATGTTTGCAAAAAATTCTTTGCAATGCCTTCCGACATCAGCAAATATTATATAAAAAAGTTAGCAAGTAATAACGTACAATCTAAAAAATTAATTTTTTTGATTTAACACCTACAAATACTATTTCTTTAAAAGCTTTGCCTATTTTGGATGAAAATTCAAATAGCTTATTAGACTACTAACTCTACTTCAAGTAGTAAACAAAGTTTATTGAAAATATCAAGAAAATAATTATATAATGGTATATTATGGTAAGTTCTTAGTTATTGTTTTTTCTTTTTTTTGTTTGGTATTTTATATCAATTGAATTAGGTGATCGCATCGACTATAATCTATTTTTACTTATCTACTATCATTTCTTGACTAATATTTTTAAAAGCCACCTCTGGAATATATGTTAAATACAAAAAAAGTTTAATGATTATAAAAACTGGTACTAAAAACTTATTTAACGACTTAGTGTAGTAAAGATGATTTATAAATTAAAAATTCTTTTATTTGGAATTAGCATGATTTTGTCAACGTATTATGTCCAAACAAGTTTAAAAATGTTTAAAGAAACTTTTCTCTCTTTTACATAATTTTCAAAACTTATTTTTTACTCCTTTTGTGAACCTAAAGAACACCACTTTTGAGTCTTTAGATCAATTCTTCTCAACAGCATTAACGTTTGAAAAAGTTTTGAAAAAGTGCCTTAATCTACTATAAAGGGAATGGGAAAAGAAAGGAAAGAATAATCATGTGAGCATGCGTAATATAAGTTTCAATTTTTCCTGAGTAAAACTGCGCATACTCACGCAATTCTTTTTTCGTTCCCTTTCCCGTTCCCGTAGAAAAATGGATGAGTGGGAAACTCACCTTAATACTTTAAAATCACCTCAACTACACCGAGGAAAATAGATTTCTTTACTTTGCTGCTTGCTTGTATTTAAAACGTAAATTAAATACATATATTAAAACGTTAATTAAATTCGTTTAATTATTAAACTTTAATAACAAGAATGTTTTTGTTATTACAACAATCTATTAGTAGAAATTCATTGCAATAGATTCACTGCTTTCTTGAGTTTAAAACGTAAAAGCAAATTTAAATATTTGAATGCACCGTAGTCATAATAACATTTTATGACTATGAATGAAAAAATTATTATTGGTATTCCTCATTGCAAAGATTACATGCAATCGCTTGCGATCAATATTCTTTTATAATTATAAACAACATTTATTACTATTTTTGCTGAGATTTTGTAATTGTAACTTTACTTTGTTATGCAATTTTTTAAAAAGATAATTAATATTAACATTTTAATGCCTATCAATGAAGCTCATTGCGCACCTAACCACTGGTCACATAATATAGATTTCAGCAAATCAGAAGCCATAATTTGAAAAGTAGTGACAGCACACAAATCAGTTAGCCTCACAACACTCCACATTAGTTAGTTTTTTTCATCTCCTTTAAAGTTGGTAAAAATGACATATCCGGTGTTGTTAGCTAAGGGACGATATTCATCTTCAATAAATGTTGTAAACAGTATTTCATTTTGTTTTTGGTACCGCCCAATCAATGTATGCAGCGCTGAAATGGAATAGAAGTGGAAGAATATAAGAAAAGAACCATACGCATTCCCAGAACACATTTTAATCTCAGGGAGTGATTGGGAAATATTTTGACAAATTCCCAATATCATCAAAACGCTGTATCAAATTTGTTCCTGGTTAACACCCTGTATATATATATATATATATATATATATATATATATATATATATATATATATATATATATATATATATATATATATATATATATATATATACACACATATATATATATATATTTATATATACATTTATATATATATATATATATATATATATATATATATATATATATATATATATATATATATATATATATATATATATATATGTAAATATGTATGAGAGTATGTATGTATGTTTATGTGTATGTATAATTTCTTAAGCATGCCTAATCCTGTAAGTTACAAGTCACCTGAATTTTTAACAGGTATCCACCACAAAATCTCTGGAAACTTGAGGTAACCTGTTTCATATTTATCAATAACTTCGAGTAAAGGAACATACTTTGTTGAGTGCAATGAAAGAATCTAAATGAAAGATTTTAGAAAAGATTTACATATATATATATATATATATATATATATATATATATATATATATATATATATATAAATATATATATATATATATATATATATATATATATATATATATATTTATTTCATTTACATATTTATCTAAATGAAAGATTTTAGAAAAGATTTACATATATATATATACATATATATATATATATATTTTATATATATATGTATATATATATATATATATATATAATATATATATATATATATATATATATATATATATATATATATATATATATATATATATATATATATATATATATATATATATATATATATATATATGTATATATATATGTATATGTATGTATATACAAAAAAAAAAAATTTTTTCAACGCAAATACACAAAAGCCAAATTTGGGGCAAATATATATAAAAAAAAGATAACAAAAAAAAATCCCAAAAATATTGACATTTACCTAGTGCTCAATCGGCAAAATATGCCCCAAATTGTTCCAAAATTATTTGGCTTTGAGTGCAAGGTAAATCTCAATATTTTGTAAAACGTTTTTTTTCTAATGTGATCATAATGGTTTAAAGTTTTTTTTTAGATAATTGTGTATCCTCATTTTTTCATAATTGTTGTTTATACTAAAAAATAATTTTGTGCAAATATGCAAAAAAAGAATTTTGTGCAAATATGGAAAAAAGTTGTTTTTTTGTTTTTTTGCACAAATTATGCGAAAACTTTTTTTATTATTTTAAACAACTATTTTTTTAAATCATCTTTACTTCCAACAAAGAACAAAGTGGCTGCAAGCAACCGCTATAAGAGTTAGAAGTTACTGGAAGAGAAAAGATGAAGTTTATAAAGCAAGATATCAGTTAACAGACAACTTATAAGATTGCAAATTATATAAATCAGTAAAACAAGATGAAGGGAGTGAATTAGAAAAAGCACAATAAAGAGATGCAACCATATCAGATGCTAATTTAATTTAAATAGATTATATATAGGGTTTCCAAGAAAGATTGGAAGTAAGAGTTGATCCTAGAAAACAAAGGGTAGATGACTCATCGAGTACGTTATCGTTCATAAATATATGAAGATCTAGATTGTTATGATAATGATTATCTAAAATAAATTGAGTTTTATCTGAGTTAAAGTTCACCAGCCATCGAGAGCCCCATGCTGTAGCAGAAGAGAGATCTTTTTTAAGCAAATAAAATTTTGTATCCCAAATATGATTTTATATTCCCAATAAAATGAAACTTTATTTTTCAAACAAATTAAAAGTTTAAATCCTAAACAAAATCACATTTTCAAATTTTAATTATGAAAAAACCAAGATACAGAACAATCTAAAAAAATAGTTTGGACCATTATGATCACATTAGAAAAAAATTTTTATATTGAGATTTAATTGATATTTTGTGATTTGAGCACAAGGTAAATGTCAATATTTTTGTAATTTTTTTTTTTTAATTGTATTTTTTTTATATTTGTCGCAAATTTGGCTTCTTTTGTATTCACGTTTTTTTTAAACAACCCTAATATATATATATATAAAATTTAAAATTATCCAAATATATATATATATAAAATTTACAATTATCCAAATAATTATTATTATGAATTAAAAGTTTAACATATTTATTTAACATATTTAACTTTATTAATATTATTGTTTAACATTTAATTATTTTTTAATATATACTTACTGTTTGTAATATAATTATTATTGATATCATTATATATAACAGCACAAAAAAAACATTTGAAATTAGCTGACTTTAAAGATGCCAGTTCTTAAAAAAAAATCACATGTTTTGGACTAATTTCTACATAGCAAAACAGAAGGTCATACAATATGTAAGATTTGTTCAGCAGTTATGAAACAATAAAGAAAAAAAAGTCTGATCTATCATCTTCAAGCAAGACATAAGATTTAAATTTTGTTGCAAGGAAGATTAGTCAAAAGAAAATCAATCAACATTAAAGATTTTTTGTACTGATGCTTCCTTTAAGAAAAGCTCATAACCTCTTGGTGAGTTGATAAGCAAATTGGTTGCAGTTAATAGCCTAAATTTCAACCAAATTGCAAAGAGTGTTTTCTGTTTTAGAAGTAATTCTGCTAGTAAAAAATTTATATCAGATGGTTACACTTTGTCAAAACGTCCACAAAGTGTTAAGGATCAATTTATGAATCAAATTATGGTAAAACTATTACAATTATTGGGTATAGAATATGAAAGATCGAAGAAGGTTGTTTTTTTATTATTTTTGACAAATCCACTTTGTCCAAAAATTGTAGTTACATAAATCTGAATATGCATGATTTGAATGGATTCAAGTAAAGTCATCATCTAACAATAACCATTGATGGTGTAAGTGTGATGATAAAATTTGAAAAAGAGACTAGTCCCATTCTCCTGTATATGTGATTCATCTTTGTGTTTGTGATATACTTAATAAACCTCATAAAATAAACAATGATGTAATTGATAATGTAAAGAAGAGGAAGATAATCATAATGAAACAGAGGGAAAATGTGATGAATTAAACAAAAAGTCTGATATTGGTAAGATTTGTAAAGTGTTAAAGTCTTGAAAGTGCCCCTAGCAAAGGGTGATGGCAATCTTTAACCAAAAAATAGTCCTTTAAGATAAAGAAAACGTTATATTTAAGTTGCAAAACACCATAGAAGATCCTTATTAAAATGCTTCAAAAATTTTAAAAAGTTTGCAAAAAAGTTTAAGTAGCAATCATTCACCCTGAGCAAGAGTTGGATGTTTCTGATCAAAATTAGAAAAGATTAAAGATTAAACTATGCAGTGTCCAGAAATTAAACTTTTCAAAAAAAAAATTAGGCTGAGAAACTAATCCCTTTCTGTAGAGTCTATGTTTGAAAATGATAAATTATAGGCTTCTGATATGATTAGAATAGATGTATATTTTGCATGTAATTTCCAACTCCTTTTCACACACACACCCCATCCTTTACTGTACTCCCTACCTTTTTAGTGTAAATGTAGCCAAAAGTAAAAAATAACCACATGTAGTAAAGCATTTGACATTAATAATACAATTTAACTGAACAAAAAAAAGGGAAATATTTATTTCTGATTATATAGTTCATTATTGAAAAAAGTAATAAATCTTGATAACTATGACAATATAATGTTACTAAATTTTTATTTTTATATGAAATTAAGCAGAGTTGATGTTAAATATAATAAATAAGTATTTTGTATATACTAAAAACAAAACTTCCCTTTAACTAGTTTTATCATTTGAATCAAATAATCTGAAATTTAAAAATTAAATATTTAATTTGTTAATAAAAAAAGCTGCTCAAATTTACTTACTTGTGTATAATAAAAATAAAAATAATAATAAAACAACAATTATTATTATTATGAGTTGATGGAACAATTTAATGTTATAATTTCTATAAATTTATTATCTAGAAATTATAACATTTAAAAAAGTTTTTAACTTGTTTCTGACAAATTTATATTAACTTGTTTCTGACAAATTTATATTAACTTGTTTCTGAAAAATATATATTAACTTGTTTCTGAAAACTGGGAATAACAAAGAAGATGGCAGCAATTAGTATGAAATAAAATCAAAAATTAAAAAAACAAACAGGCAGATTATTTCTTTTATCAAATAAAGTATCTGCTGAGAGAACTAAAAGACAACTTCCAACATATCCAACCGTACCTAACAGACAACTGATGATACAGTACAATCAGTTATAATTGGTAAAAAAACAAACAAATACAAAGTATCTGTGGATAACATAGGGTGTGAATTTAAATATAATAACAATGAACTAGCTTGGTCTGATGTACCTTCAAGTAAAGATTGTTCTTACCTTAATTTCGAACCTTGCTTTAAAAAGTTTAGGAAAAAGCACAATTTAAATAATTCAAAAGTTTGAGGTTGGTTTTACTCTTTATGATAAACCAACAATTGAATTGGTACATTTGTTATAATCACCTTTGAAATTTTTTTTTGACTTTGAGAAAATAATAAAATCGGACAGATCATTCCTAAAAAGCGCTACACAATTGAAACAAAATTTAGTATAAAAATAATAAATTTATCTAGGTGAATTCAACACCATACAAACCACCAACCAGACCATTAGATTTTAATGGGCTAAAAATATATTTTTGCCATTTGAATTTATTAATTGTGCTTTTATTTTGTATTGGAGAAATTGATGTTTAATACTCCTCTATTGCTATTCATTGTACCCATTTTCAATGTATATATCAGTTAAAAAAATAAATTTTTTTGTTTAACTGTTTTGCAAATAAGTTTTACTACAGATCAAGTAAGCACTGTGGAGAAACCCTTTATATATAGCAATTAAAATATTCTGATTGCGATTTAATTTGCAATTTAATCTGAATGTAAGAGATTGCTTCTTTTTGATATATTTTATTCTCATATTTTCCTGTTTTATTATTTATAATGGTTTATCGAGAAAGTGTTTTTGTCTTGTTTTCAACTTCAATTGCATATTGTAATTGTAAATGACTTGGTAGTGTTTTGCTCGTTTATTGTCAGGAAACCTAGCATTACTATCATCAACATATCCTAAAAATGATTTTAGGTTAAGTGCAGAATTTATTACCAATGCCATTTTAACAGCATTATTTCCATGAAATTGTAGAAAAGATTTTGCTAAAAACCACCATGAAAGAGAGTCTGACTAGGCCTGAGTTCTCTATTACCTGATTCTAATTGTTCCAATGAAAATAACATTGAAATAAGCAGAATAATTAATACTTTTAAAATAATTAAATAACAATTTAATCATATAAAAACTTAATCATAGCAAAACTAAGTATATACCTAAAACAAAACAACTCATAAAACTAATGTTTTATATAAAGTTGTAAACAATTTTAACATGGTAGAAACTTTTTATAAAATGTTCTTAGTATAAAATAACTATTTAATTAAAATATTGTCACATAAAATCTTACATAAAATTAAAAATGAAAAAAAAAAAAATTATCAAAAAATAACAATTTTGCAGTTAGCATTTTTGTTATATGAAATTTCCAGAACAACATAATTAAAAAAAAATAAAAACTTTTATTTTAAAAACCAACAAAATATTATTATAAAAAAATTATAGCAACTCTTGAGAAAAAAATGTATTAGCTGAAAACAGATCTTTTTATTTATTTGAAACAAATACTAATTTACTTAAAAGCTAAAAAAAACATTAATTGTGATAATATGCATAATGTGATAATTTACACAAGAATATTTACTTGCCTCATAATAAATTCCATTAAAAGATTGCAAATATTTTTCAATAGTATACAAATACTTAGCTAGGCAACTCCACCCACGATTGACTGCATGACGAGATCCATGTTGAAGTGGTACTCGAGCCAAAACTTGTAAAGAACTTTTTTCATTACATTGAGAAACATTGACAACAATGTCACAGACCTTTATGTACGAGCCAGTTTGCCAGTAGCCTAAAATTTGGGATTGCATTTTTAAAGGAATGCAAGCAGATATTAAACTTAAGAAAAGTTGAGGTGGTTTAACAGAAAGAAAACGGAATATCCATCCAACTTCAATATGGGAATTAGGGCATGTAGACAGCCAAGCATTTATCTATATAAAACAATTTTTTAAACCTTAAAATCATTAACAGGTTCTTTTTTAAATATAACTAAAAACAAATGTACTTGGGTAATATAGGGAAGCCTTCCTTGCATTGGTAAGTGATACAGTTTATAGATTGATAAATTCTTCATCTTTGGAACAACCAACTCCAAGTCATAGGCAGCATTTGTAACACTGGAGAACATTACATATGACAACTGAAGAGCTTCTATTACAAGTTCTATTTGTTCAACAGAAAGATTCCATTCCTAAACAATTCATACAACCATACACATATAAGTATATATATATATATATATATATATATATATATATATATATATATATATATATATATATATATATATATATATACATATAAGTACACACACATCCACACACACACACACACACACACACACACACACACACACACACACACACACACACACACACACACACACACACACACACACACACACAAATCAAATATATTTTATACATCTATATCTATACAAATATACAAATATATATATATATATATATATATATATATATATATATATATATATATATATATATATATATATATACAGCCTAGAAAATAACAGACGGTCAACAGTCAATGACGCTCGAAATGAAAAAAATTGTTATTTTGACCTTCCAAAATAAATTCTTGCCGGTCATGGTTGACCGGTTGAAAAAAAACTAGAGTTTTAAAAAACAAAGTTTGACTAATAATCAGGATGTTATTTGGAAAATGAATATTCTAAAATTTCATAAATCATTTAAGTTTTGAAAAAAAGTTTCATTGTCTATGATATATTTGTTTATGACTGTAATTGTAAGCCAGTTGTTAAAGCGAAAAGTTTAAATATAATTTTTTCTTAAATCCTTATTTTATCAATACTACCTGGTTTTTATCATGGTTTTTAAAACGTTGTTTTAAATGAATGTTTTATCAATGTTTTAATAAATAAAAATGAATAATTTAATGAAAATTTTATATTATTAATTTTACTACTTAAAATATATTTGAATATATACTAAATTTATTATTATTAAAATTTTTATCTAACAATGATTTTATGTTAATAGAAACCAGTAATTGTTTTGCTAATCTCTGAACTGAAAAATTCCTTTTGTTGACAAATACTTTATCTATATCTATTAAACTAAACTATAGATATTAAGTTATTTTGCTTCATTTTTTTTTTTTTTTTTTTGCTTATTTAAATTTCTTTTATTTTACCGATGGTGAAAATCTTCATTTCATAAATGATTGAAGTTTTAATTTTATTATTATTTTCATTAAAATATTTAATATATTATTTTAATAATATTATTATAATATATGATAATTTCTATATTTAACTACGAACATTTTTTTCTTTCAACTGCATTTAGTCAATTTGTTTTATTTCAAATTGCAAATAAATGAAAGAATGATTTATAATATAAATTTAAAATTACTAATTGCGCATTTACACCATTATTTTTTATAATAGAACCATTAAAAATAAATATATATTTAGCAAAAATCTCATTTTAAGTAACTTAGTAAAAATCTCAGTATTTCATAAAACAATTGTCTTTAATTTAAATATTCAGTTTAAATAATTTTTAAATATTCATGTGCAAACGAGAGTTTATAGTGAAAAAATTGTAAATCTAATCTTTTTGTAAATGTAATCATTTTTTATCAAATCAAATATATTAAAAAATATGTTAAAGATAACATAAATAGATATTAAAACACACACATATATAGAGTCAAATATATAAAAACAGGGGTAGGGGGGTGTCTAACTTAAAAATTTTTGAAAACCGTATTTTTACTTTTAATAAACAAAATGACACACAAAACTACCTGAAAATTTTTTATTTGTTTTTGGAACACCCTAAAATAAGATTATTTATTCTATTAATAAAAAAAGATAAAGAGAAAAATATAAGAAATTAAACAGCAGTTTTTCAAATAATTTTTATAATTATAAACTTTGATAATTATAAAAATTAGTCAATTGATGAAAATAAAATTTTTGAAAAAAATTTGGAAAAAAGTAAAGATGAATTCTTCAAACAAAAATACATTACTATTAACAAAATAACATTAGCTGTTTTTTTAATGATTTTAATGACCAAGAGCTAGTTTTACTTCTTTAACTTCAATGATTAAAGTTCTTGTTTTTTTATTATTTGAAATTATTGTGTGTAATTAAAAATCTCAACAGTACCTTTTTTTTTTATTCAACCTTTTCCATTATTTTTATAGTAGCTTTTTCTACCATTACCAAAGCCATTGCAATAAAATGAATTATTTTTAAATAAATAAAAATTATCGATTGCTCATTTGCACTTTAAAAAAAAGTATTGTTTTTATTTAAAATTATTATTATTATAATAATACGAATTCTTTAATTTTCAAGCATAAGTTATTTTTGTATTTATAAAATTCAATCATGAAGAACTATTACTAAGATAAAAAAAAAAAGAAAAAATTTGACAGCTCAAAAAAACTTTTGATATCTTATTTTCCACAATATATATATATATATATATATATATATACATATATATATATATATATATATATATATATATATATATATATATATATATATATATATATATATATATATATATATATATATATATAATGTATATATATATATATATATATATATATATATATATATATATATATATATATATATATATATATATATATATATATATATACAGGCCCGGCGGAAAGCGGGTACAACAGGTGATTTTTACCCAGGCGCCAAGGCAACAAAGGCGCAAAAATTTTATTAAATATATCTTTTTTTTCTTCTGAGAATATGAAAACATATAAATTTATTCAAATAATTATATAAAAAATTTGTATACTTGTTTATATAAGAATCAGACTAATATTTTATATTAAAAAAGAGAAGAGTTTAGAAGTATTTTTTTTAATTAAATACAAAAATAAACCAATTTAAATAAATAAAAAAATTATTCAATCAAAATTAATTTTTAAAGAAAGGTAACATTTCTTCAAAGAAGCGTTTGTGTTTTAAACAAGAAATTTTAAAAAAGCATTTATTAAAAAATTAAAAAAGCGTTTCTTAAAATATTAACTTAAAATTAAAGCTTTAAAAGTAACTTTTTTTTTTGCATTAAATATTTTTTTGTTTTCAAGGTGTTTGAGAATTTGAGAATTTCAATTATTTTTTTATTTTGATATTAAGTTATCTAATTATTGTTGTAAAATTATAATATTTATTCATTTCTTAAAAAAAATAATAATGGAGAATAAGAGTTTCGGGTTAGGAGTTAAAATAAAAACGCCTACGAAAAGACAAACAATTGAAATCAAATCAAACATCTTTAGAAAAATTTCAATTAAAAACTCATCATGATAAAATTGACAAAGAAAGTCCAATAATTCAAGATCTGGTTGATTCTGGAAATGAAAGCAAATCAACTAAATCAACTAATTCAATTGAAAATATTTAAACGAAAGTTTGAGTGAAAGTTTGATTGAAACTGCTGCTACTTCAGAATACTTTGACGATATTAGCGATTGATAGGAAAATTTAAACAAAGATTTCATACTAGATGCAGTTTTAGAGAAGATTCTAATAACTATTGCAAGAATAACCACATAAAGTGGGTTTTTGTGAACGTTGTTTTTATAAAAATTAATGCCATTTTTTTATATTTTAGACAGTCGATGTAGCTGTAGTGTGTGTCGTCTTTTTTCATTTTTATTAGATTTTAAAAATTAAGGGTAGTTTATATTTTGTTAAGAATTTTACAAGGAATATGAATCCGTAAAATTAATTAACAAGATATAATTGTATACAATTGTTTGTCTACAAGATAAAATAGGTGCATAGGAAATAAGGATATATTGGGGAAACATTGTTAAATAAAAAATTGTCATCTGTAAACAATATTTCATTTGAACGACGTTAAATTTGTTAATTGAAATTATATTACTTAAGTAATATAATTTTATTATCTAATAATTATTCACAACTACTGATAAATAAGTGACAAGTGTGATAATAAAATAAAATTTTGAGTATAAAAGTGATTAAATAAGATTATATATTATAAAAAAAATTTGATTATATATAAACTGAACAAAATATAAAAAATAGTAGAAATTATTATGGCATCCTTTAACAAAAAATTAACGATAAAGACAAGAAACATGAAAAAAACATACTACTAGAACGGAGTACTTGAAAGGAGTTGTAACTCTCTGAACTTCCAACATATAGAGACACACTTTGATATGCTGTTCTATTAAGAGAACAGTATGATAAAAACTCCAGAATCTTTTTAATAAAAAATATGGCAAAAAAAGGTTGCATGTGTTGTTATTACCCAGTGGCAAAAAGCAAACGCTAATTTTAAAGCTAATTTATTCTGAAAAGAATATACAAAATTAAAAAAACTTGGGATGTTGCCTTTTTAATATCAGTGAACAGAGAAAATAAAGAAAATAAAAAAGAGTTTACATTGAAATTGGATAAACTTTTTGATATTTTAAATTCTAAGTGGATAATTTCTGATTGTAAAGAATTTGATTGCAAAATTATTTGTAAACAACAAGCCTACATTAGATGCAACTGCTCTAAGGAATATAAAATTCCTATAATATAAACTTTTTATATTAAAACCGAAAGAGATAAAGTTGGTGCAAAAGGTTTGCTTCAAATATCTTCCAAAGATATACCTGAACACAACAGACAAGTTAAAACATTATATAACCATTCTAATAAAGAAGCTTCTAAAAGAAAAAGGGCAGACAGCATAACAACAAATAAAACGTTAAACGTTAAATGATTTTTCAATGACTGAAGATGAACTTACTTATGAAGAATTCAACACAGAACCTTGTACTTTAAGTTCAAAAGTAGAAAAGTCTATATATAATACTAAAAGTGTACGAAATATAGCAATACATAGTTGAAGGTAAAATATATATTTTTTATTTTAAATTGAAAAAAAAAATTCTCTTTATTTAAATATATCTAAAAAACAAATTGTATTTTTAGATACGAAGTTTCTTCTAGACCTGCTGCGGCTTTGACTACAGCTGCCTGGATTGATGCTGGATTGATTACTGAGAAAGATACGCAGTTTATTGTTGACCATAAAAAAATTGTAAGAGCTCAAGATAATGTAATGATTGAGTTAAAAAATTAATCTTTAAAATATATAGACAATCGGAACATCAATTGTATTTTGTTTGATAGTAGAAAAGACGTTACAAAGGTAAAGGTAGAAGTAGAAGGATCCAGTCGGTTATTTCCTAGATCTATTAAAGAAGAACATTATACTACATGCATGGAACCAGGCAGCAGATTTTTGTTTAATTTTGCTCCACAAAAATCAACCGAAAAAAAAAAGCATGCCGAAATAGTTGCCGATCATTTAGTTCAATGGATGATTCAACATGGTGTTGACAAATCGATTCAAGCATTAGGCGGTGATTCAACAAATGTTAATACTGGATGGGAAAGAGGTGTCATAAAATTTGTTGAATTAAAACTTGATAAAAAGTTGAACTGGCTAATATACGCTCTTCATACAAATGAACTACCCCTCAGACATTTAATAGTTAAATTAGACGAAAAAACACTTTTAAACAACAAAATGGTCAGGTGATTTAGAAAAACTACTGGATACAGATCATATTTACAGATCTGGAAATAAACAAATGGTAACTTTAGGTGAACCACTTATTGTTTTGCCAGACAAAACAGTTAAGGATCTTTCGGCTGATCTGGAGTTTTGCCTGAAAATTTAATTAACCTTGAAATTGGTCATGTTTCTCATTTAAGATGGCTTACTAAAGCCAACCGTTTCTGTAGATTGTAGGTTTCATTTTTTAATAGCAAAGAACCTTAGAAACCTTCGCTTAATTATTGAATTTATAGTTGGTGTGTATTTCCCTTGCTGGTTTCAAATTAAGGTAAAACATTCCTGGATAGATGGACCTAGGCTTATTTTATTCCAATTGAAACAACTAAAATGTCAAAAAAAAGATGTTTTAATGATATATTGCTATAGATGTTTTGTAATAAAAACTGTATAAAGATCTGCATGGTTTGCATTTAGTGAGTGGATTATTCAGACTCTTTTGTATTCCAAAAATGAAGAGGAACGAAAGTTCGGGGAAGGAGATGATAACACCCAGTTTGGAGATGATTCAGTAAGAATTCGCAAAACCTCATGCATAAACACAGATGCTGATAAATTGACCAATCTAATTGAGTGGAAAGATTCATTATACAAACCACTTACCACAAGCCTCACAACCCATGAAATCAGAAAATATTTTTACCAGCCTATGGTTGTTCCAGATTGGCCATGTCACAATTCATCAAACATTGTGTTAAGCAGGTTTCTTTTTTATATAATTATAAGAATACAATAATTTATTTAAAATTGTTCAATAACTAAATTATTTTTAATGTTTAATATAGGTTACAGAGGATTGTTCAAAAACATATTCGCATGAAAAGAGAGAAGGATATATAAGAGCATAAGAAGTCAGCAGAAGTTTCATGAGCAAAAACAATTCTAAATATAACAAACTTTAAATAAAATTTATATTATTTGTTTATTTACTTATACTATTATTTGTTAATTATATGTAAACTTAAAAAAGATTTTGTGAAATACTGAAATTAATCAAAATGCAAATAAATAATTTCTTATTTCTAATTTCTCTAATTTTATATTAACTTTGTATTTTGACATAATTTTGTCCTTTTTTTTAATAATAAAGCAGATCTTCCAAGCAAGACAGTTATGATTTTTTTTTTTTACGGATTCGTATTCCTTGTAAAATTCTTCAAAAAAATAAACTACCTTTAATTTTTAATATCTAATAAAAATGGGAAAAGACGGCACACACTACAGCTACACTGACTGTCTAAAATATAAAAAAATGGCATTAATTTCTATAAAAACAATGTTCACAAAAACCCATGGTTATTCTTACAACTTTTTAACCAAATATGAAATTTTCATAAAGTTCAATATTGTTTATATTAAGTTTATCAAAAACATTACAATTTTTTTTTTTATATATATATATATATTTTCTCTTTAATTAGTCACATTTTAGTCAGTTTACCGTTCAAAACTAACTATTCCCCCGTTTACAATCTTATTATTATCATTATTATTTTTTTGCAGATTCGGATTCCTTATAAAATTTTTAACAAAAATGTATGCCCTTGATTTTTCAAATATAATAAAAAAAGGAAAAAACAATGCATTTAATGTTTAAAATATGAAAATGTGGCTTATTTTTGTAAAAATGCTCTTCACAAAAACTAACTTTCTGTGTTTATTTTTATGAATTTTTGCACCAAATATAAAATTTTCCTAAAGTTCAACATAATATCACAAAAAGTAACCTTGCCGTTTTTCAAATTGTAAAAATATATATATATATATATATATATATATATATATATATATATATATATATATACATATATATACATATATTAGGAAATATATATAGAACGCCGCTTTGGTGCGTTCTGGGAGAAAAAAAGCACTGTATATATATATATACAGTGACATTTTATTGAATAAATGAATTTACTGGTGGACGTAAGCATATGTTACTTTAGTTATGCTAAGAAAAACTATTTTATTCAAGACTTTAATAAACGCTCAAGTTACAAAAACTATTTATTGAAAACTGTAGTATCTATATTTTAATAGTTTTAATTTTAATAGTTATTAAATGTTTTGAATAATAATAATAATAATAATGATAATAATTATAATAATAATGATAAGCTGCAGCAAGAAAATAGTAAAGACTAAGCTAAATAAAAGTACTTAATTTAGCACAAAGTAAATATGTTTTTTGTTTTTTCTCACTCTTGCTTGAAAGGAGTAGGAACCCTTGAGCTCCTTGTGAGTAGATAAGCTGTACCAGCATTTCTGTGGATAATAGTAAAGCTAGTGTCAATCAAAGTGTCAATTTTTAAACTCATTAAAATGAGGAGAGTTAATTGCAGTTTGTGGGATTCCATCAGCTGATAAATTTTCTTAGGGAAAAGAAATAAAGTCTAGTAGAGATGGCTTGCATGTTATCGTTGAGGTCAGATGCATTAAAGAACTGCAGACACCACGATGAGGATTAGTTTTTTGATCTGTTAATAACATAAATTTTTGAGATTAGAAATATAGTTTTCATTAAACCATTTTTCTGTTATAAAGTCAAGATCTGGTGGTGCTTTTGAAGTTTGAATAAGGCTTTGCAGCTCAGCAAGTTTTACAGAGTTTTAAAACTATTATAGTTAGTTAGATTTTTACAATTAACGTATGAAATTAAATGCTTGTAAACATTAGGTTGTTTGTCACTTGTAAGATGCTCATAAATCCTTGTTGTTCATTATCTAGAGGTTTCTTTAATATAACTGGCATTACAGCCAGCACAAGAAAATTTGTAAACAACATTAGATTTGAACAGCTTAGGGACTGGATCTTTTATAAACTATTTTGTAATTTGTTGGTGGTGAAAATTAAATTAATTATAATATCTTTACAATATTTTTTAATGATTTTATTAATTTTAGATTTAGTGAAATTTGAGTTAAAAAATAAATAAATGGAAGTTTATAATATCTTATATTAGAATTATCAATACTATTTATAACAGATGGGTTCAACTTTTTATCAACAAATAATTCATTTCAGTTTTTATAATTTCAATTATTTTTGGTGGAAATGGGTTATTTTTTAAACAATTGATAGATATTTTATCTTCTAATTGAATCCAAGCCATGTATTGTTAACTTTAAATGTTCTATCAATCAAACAACACATAAAACTAATTTTATAGCAATAGAAAAAAAAACTGGTAAGCTTTTGTAAAAGACCTGCATATGTTTTTTTGTGATAAACTGATATGGAAAGCGAAACAGAATTATTGATAAAAACATCTAAAAATGCAACATGATTATCTTGCTTATTTTTCATAGTAAATTTAAAGTTTTCATAACATTTATTAAGATGTTTATAAAATTCCTGAGCTTCAAACTCTGAATTAAAAATAACAAAAATATCATCCACATAACATTAATAGAAAATGGGTATACAGGAAGTGCAGTTACTAACCCATTTTTGTTTGTTAAACCCAATAAAAATATTGAGCTTTAGAAAAATAGTTTAAATACTTTTAAATACTTTTTAAATACTAAAGTATAAATCAGTAGCTATATTTATAGTTTCTTTAAGTGGATTATTAGTAAATAAGCTTTCAACATCATAGAAAACTATATATTTGTTAGTTATCGACTTGTTTTAATTCTTCAACAAAAGAAAAAGAGTCACATGTAGAATAAAACTTTGGTATATAAGAAAACAGTAAATCAGAAAGATATTTGGCAAGTTTATAATTATAAGTCCCAATTGTTAAAATAATAGGTCTAAAATATGGTAGAGAAAAATCTTTACTGTCTTTGCGCATCTTAGGTAAAAATTATTAATTTATACTTTTTTTACTATGTATTTATGTTTTTGAGTTCTATTTTTGCAATTTCTTTTAATCTACATAAAGTAGTATTGATTCTTTTATATTTTAATTAAAAAGATTGTATAATTTATGCTAATTGAATTTTTTTTTTGTTAGATTAAATTTTTTTTTCATTTATTTAGTTTGACCATAAGGTTCTGCGCTACTTCATTATTTATATTTAATTTGACTAATGTTGAAATATGGTTTTAATTTAGTAAATTTTCATGAATTGAAATTTACTTTATTGATCATTAGCCAAAAGTTTAAGTAATAAAATTAAATTCAGCACCATTAAGGTGTAACTGTAACACCATTAAGGTGTAAGGAATAACTTTGTTTTCTGGTAAAAAATTATAAATTCTTGCTGTTTGTGAACCAACAGGATAAATGTTATTGTAAACATCATTTTCAAAACAATGTTTTAAGATACCCTTGTAAATATATTATAAATATAGTTCTCTTTTAGTAGTTGGATCGTCCACTAACTCCTTAAATTTAGTTTTATCACTTATAAGAATAATTAAAAATGTAATGCAGTCAACCTTATTAAAAAAAATTAAACCATTCCCTTTGTCTGGTTTTGTGATTACATTGCTTTTATTTTTCTTTAGTCTCTTTATTATTCTGTGTTTCCTTAGACAACCTTCAGATGTTATGTTTTTATATAAAGTTGGCTTTTATGTTGAGGTTCCGAATCACTACTTCTGAGTTGAATATTGAGAAATTGCGCAATCCTATCAAACCAAAGACGGACATTTTCGCTCAGTATCAAAGTTTATGATTGTCATAAAAAATTGTACATTTAGGTAAAATAATGAAATAGATCACTATTTCATTATTTCACATAAATGTACAATCTAAGGTCTTGTTCAACTTCAAGTGTGCAATAGTTTTTGACTGAGTGATTTTATAAGTGTGTTGGTTAAAACTAAGTTTAAAAAAAGTTGTTAAAATGTCCAGCATGTATTACTTTGCATTAATTAAAAGATATTTATGTGGAATATATGAAATTTATCAAATTTTTCAAAAAGATATATCAATTATAGATTATTTTAGGGTAGAACGAGGCAGATAGGGACACTTAAAAAACAAATGCTAATTGTAGATAAAATAAACATAGTTAACACTATTTTTTTAATAACTTTCCTAAAATTTATTTATTTATTTATTGATATAAGAAAACAATAAAACAAAAAAACAACTTCTAAAAAGAAGCTACAATATATATATATATATATATATATATAGATATATATACATATATATATATATATATATATATATATATATATATATATATATATATATATATATATATATATATATATATATATATATATATATATATATATATATATATATATATATATACGTGTATATATATTTATATATATACAGTAGAATCCCGTTAACTCGGACCCCAGATAAGTCGGACTTTTACTAAGTCGGACAAATTTTCAATTTCCCTTGAATTCTCTATACATACCAAAAGCTTTGCTTAACTCGGACATTCGCTAAGTGAGACAAAATATATATACCCGTTCAGAGTCCAAGTTAACAGGATTCTACTGTATTTACATACATATATATTATTATATATGTATATATATATATATATTACTATATATGTATATATATATATATATATATATATATATATAATATATATATATATATAAATATTATATATGTATACGTGTGTATATATATATATACATATATAAATAAAACTTTTTTGCAGATTTGAAAACAGTGTAGTGCTGGGTTTCAGAATCTATTGTTTCTTAGCTGTTAATAAAAACTAAACTTGCTTGAGAAAAATTTGTTTGTCCAAATATTTATCCCACGAACATACAGGTTTTTAGGAAATTCTATTGTTTCTGGGCTGTTGTTTGCCCAAATATCAATCTCAAAATGCACACTATATAAAAAAGATCTATTATTAGAATACAGAATTTTTGTTATTTGCGACAGTAATTTTTATTATATCATTAATGAGTTCTTATTATAAATGTTTTAAATTCAAAATTATAACTTAATTGATATATTTAAAAAGTGATATAAAAATATCAGTTGAACAAAATAACGCAAATCTAAATATGAAAAAAATCATCAGCTTCTTCTCGGTTGACTCTCCAGTTCAGAAAAAAATATAATTAAGTGCAAACAAAACAGGAGAAATCAAAACTACAATGCCAATTTAAGGTTTCTTATTATGGCAAAGATAAAACAAATAACAGTTAAGTTTGCTACGTAAGACAATAATTGATTATAAAGATCTGCAGATTCTTTGTGATCAAATAATTTCTTACAGATTCACCTTCTGCAGACAATTACACCAACTACAACTGGCTAAGTTGCAGGAAATTAGAGCAAAAAACAGAGTATTGTTCTAAAAACAAGTGTTCTGTTTTTGACAAAAAAAGCTTGATTGCATTACCTGCTAAAAAATGAACCATAGTTGTTTTCCAGCATGTTGGACATCAAGCTGCATTAAAGATAATAAAAAAAGCTAAAAAAGAGACTTTTTCAATCAATATTTTATAGTCTTTAATGCGTGAGAAAATTGTAATAGCAAACATATTTTGAACGGCATATAAAAATGCAAAACGAAATCAGTCCTTTAATAACTTTGAAACGGAAATTGATCTTCAAGAAAATAACAGAATTGAAAGGGGGCGCATTCTTAATTTTAAAAACGCATGCATTAACATTGTCAATCATATAGGTAAAGAAATGAGAAAAAAAAATCTTGCAGAAGTTATGAAATCAAAGATTTCTTTATTGATTGATAAGTCAACCACAATAAAAGTTGGTACTGTTGATTATCATTTTTATGGGAATATTATTCTGATGTTATTTGATGCTTTACTCAAATGTTTTCATTTTTATGGGATGACAGAAAATTTGAAAATTTTGAAAAAATTATATATATATATATATATATATATATATATATATATATATATATATATATATATATATATATATATATATATATATATATATATATATGTGGCTGATTCACACACACACACATATATATATATATATATATATATATATATATATATATATATATATATATATATATATATATATATATATATATATATATATATATAATTTTAAAAAAATTATAAAAAATATAAATTTTAAAAAATAAATATCACCTCACCGCAAGTAATAAAGGAATAATGGTTTCACGCAATAGTCCATTCTCTATAACCTGATCAAATGCTTTTCTTAATGTCCACTCATAGGGCTTTTTTCCAGGCCATACTGATCGAATATAATCTTTTTGTGTTAATTCATTTAACAACTGTTGTGCACTTGTACTATGAGAGTGAATTTTTCCAATAACATCTGCAAATAACTGCAGATTGATGCATACAAGATTATTATTAGTGGGGTCTTTTAAGTAAAACTTGCTTGCAAGATGGTTGCAAGAGGACTTGTTAAGCACAAGCAAACATCCCTTAAAAAATGTATTTCAATTTAACACTAATAACTCAAACTATAAAAAAATATAAATTTTGTATAAAATTTATGAAAATATAAATTTAATTTAATCACAGGAGGATCAATAATCATCATGAAGACTATAATCATAACTACCACTACCACCACTACCACCGTCATCATCATCATCAGCATCATCATCATCATTATTAACAAAACCTTTAGACTTTGTTAATAATGAAAAGTTTTATTTTGCTCATACACAACATTGAAAAATTTAAGATTGTATATAAAGTTAATATTTTACAGAATAGAGCAAAAAGAAGCTTACTAGAGAAATCATATGGTCATTATTTTAGTAGGTAAAAAAAAATACTAAAACTAAAACAAAATAACAATTTTGAGAACAATAATAAATAATTTAACAATATTTAACAATAAAAAACAAAAAATTTGACAAAATACCAAATCTTCCAATAAATTCACCATTTCCAAAACTTTTGACTCTTCTGTAACACCATAATTATAGAGAATAGAAAGGATTTCATGCCATCTTAGAAATGCTATATTTGCATTTTTTAGCAAACAAAGATGTATATAAAACTGCTCAAATGTATCATCAATAGAATATGGAGGAAAATAAGTCTCTTTTACGGCTATTTTAAGTATAACTTCACGCAGTTCATTACAGCCCTAAATATTTAAAAACAGAAAATAATAATAAGAAAAAATTAACAAAACAAAGACAGGGTTTATGATACCTTCCCATCATTACTTGTCACAATAATATCTTTGTATATAGCAGGCCTATGGTCTAATAACGATTCAAGTTTCTTTATTTTAAATCCAACTTTTGAAATTGCTCCCAAACTCCTGTAAATAAAAAATACAGTCAATTAAATTTTTTTGTTATAAAGAAACTGAGACAAAAAGAACACAAGCTACAAACAAGTGAAGAAGATTCTAAAAGAGCACAAATGGAGGAAAATGTAAAAAAGCACAAATGGAGGACAATATAGATGAGCACAAATGGAGGACCATGTATGTGAGCACAAATAGAGAACAATGTAGATGAGCAAAAATGGAGAACAATATAGATGAACATTCTTTAGCAATTTTTTTTTGTTAAAAATTAACTAAAAAACAAAGATATTGTATTATACTGTTTTCTAAACATTTTTTACTTTGTAAGGTTTTAAAAAAAAGATACTTAAACTCATAGAAACAAATTGTTTAAAATATTTTCATCTAATTTGAGTATTTAGAATAATTATAATAATTAACTATTTTAAATTAATTTCAACTATATAGCTTAAAAAACTACAAAGGTATTTAGAAAATTGTATAATTAAAAATGTTTTATCCATAATTATTCATTGGTAAAAAAAAATTTAAATACCAAACGTAATACCTGATAAATTTTAATTCATCATTTATTTCCTTAATTTCCTCTTCTTCTCGTTCTTTGATTTTTAATTGAATTTGATCACATAAGTATTTTACTTTTTCTACCGTTGATAGATCACTGAAACAACCAACAATAATGATAAATGATCCTGGGACCTAAACAAAAATCTTCCTAAAAAGTGTGACAACTCTATTTTATATTTCTGATCTTTTTTATTTCATATTTCTTTTAAACTTTTTTTGTAAAAAAATAAGAAAAAGAAAAAAGAAAAGAAAATGAGAATAAAGATTTAAAACAAGATGCATCAAACTGATTGTAAAAAATATTCTTGTTCACTCAATGTGTTAAATGATCTATGGAATTAATTGTCTTTATTGTAAACAAATCTTTAAACCAATCAGCAACAGCAATTTCTATATGTTCCCTAAATTTTATTAATTTTTTTGCTATCGTTATTAAAGGAATATCCTTTGTATATTTTACATTTTCATCTGAGTTAACATCAAATTTAAAAAGTTTTCAAGAAAATCTATTTTACCAATTACTATAAAAGTGTGTCATTTATTTCAGAAAACTTCCAATGGGCTTTTATTAAAGTTTTAAAAAACTAAAAAAAACTTCCAAAATTTAAAAGAGTTTCTGCAATAAAAATAAATTTCAAGACAAAATACAACCCATTGAAAGGCTTGGTAGTTCACATGTTTCTGCATAAGACGGTGTGACTTAAGTAATAATAATAATGGTAATAAATGGTATTTACCATATATCATATATGATAAAATCTCCTATTTCATCACAAAAATTAGGCCCTCGTGACATCTGGAGAATCTTTAATAGTATTAATAATAAGGGCAAGTCCACCTTTTTTGTACAGTTCAGACTTTGTCACCTCACCTAAAGACAAAGCTGAATTGTTTGCTAAGAACTTTTCATCAATATCATCTCTTGATTCTACTAGTTGCGTTCTACCTGATATAACCATCAAACAGGTTGATCCATTGCTTGACATCCCTATCACTCCAGCTTTTGTATCTAAAGTGATTTCCTGCTTAGACTCTTCTACAGCTTGTGGCCCAGACAACATTCCAGTTATAGTCTTGCAGAAGTGTTCTCAGGAGCTGTCATCTATCCTTTCAAAACTTTTCAACAAGTGCTTATCAGAGTTTTGTTTTCCAGCCTGCTGGTAAGCAGCATCTGTTATCCCTATTTTTAAAAATTCTGGAGAGCAATCTGATTTGTCTACCGTCCCATTAGTCTTCTTCCTATCATAAGCAAGGTTTTTGAATCTTTAATTAACAAACACTTAATCTCTCATCTTAAATCTAATAACTTACTTTCTGATCATCAATATGGATTTCGATCTTCTCGCCTTATGGCTGATTTGCTAACAGTAATAACCGATAGGTTTTATTGCACATTAGATAAAGGTAGAGAGGTTAAGGCCATTGCTCTTGACATTTCTAAAGCATTTGATAAAGTTTGGCATGCTGGTCTTCTCCATAAGCTTTCTTCTTATGGCGTATCTGGAAACATTTTTAAGATTATTGAATCCTTCCTTTCTAATCATAGTATAAAAGTTATACTCAATGGACAGCACTCTTCTTCTTATTATGTAACCTCAGGGTTTCCTCAAGGTTCAATCCTTGGCCCTATACTCTTTTTAATTTACATTAACAATCTTTCAGATATTCTCACATCTAAGGTGGCATTGTTCGCTGATGATACTACCATTTATTCTTGTCATGATAAGAAGCCAACTCCCTCTGATTATTTGGAGGGGGCATTTAAGCTTGAAAAGGATCTCACTTCTGCTACAGCATGGGGCTGTGTGAACTTTAATTCAAGTTACAGTGGCTGGTGAACTTTAATTCAAATAAAACTCAAGTTTTTTCACCCAATCATTATCGCAACAATTTAGACCTTCCTATATTTATGAACGGTAATGTACTTGACGAGTCATCTACCCTTCATCTTCTAGGATTAACTCTTACTTCTTATCTTTCTTGGAAACCTCATATCAAATCCGTTGCAAAATTAGCATCTGCTAAAGTTGCATCTCTTTATCAAGCTTGACACTTTCTTACTCTGGATTCTATTCTCTATCTCTATAAATCTAAACTCGGGCCTTGTACGGAATACTGTTGCCAAATATGAGGGAGATCTTCTAATAATGCCGTTTCTCTTTTAGACAAAGTGCAAAAATGCATTGTAAACATAGTTGGACCTGCTCTTGCAGCCAACCTTCAACCTTTGTCACATCGTTGTAATGTTACTTCTCTTTCTCTTTTCTACAAATACTATAATGGGCACTGTTCTAAAGAGCTAGAGTCTTTTGTGCCATCTACTAAAATTCATTCTCATGCTACTCGTCATTTAATTAAGTCTCATTCTTTTTCTGTTACTGTTCCTAAGTGCTCGAAAAACTCTTACTCGTCTAGTTTTTTCCCTCGAACATCAGTTCTTTGGAATTCGCTTCCTGCATCTTGCTTTCCTGATTCCTATAATATGCAATCTTTTAAGCCGTCTGTCAATCGTTATCTTGCTCTACAATCTTCAACTTTTCTATTCTAGTAACTTCCAACACTAATTAGTGGTTGCTTGCAGCCTTGTCGGAAGCGAAGATGTTTAAAAACATATATAAAGCTAAAAGCTTTTCATCACATCCTGTCATTTTATAGGTGTAGAACCACTGGTTAGTAATTTTGTTCATGGGTAATCTCGATCATGGAGAGGCATAAAAGAAAATACAACTATAACACAGCAATGTTAGAAAAAGGAACTAACTTGTAGCTAAATAGGTTTTCTGTTAAACAATAGTCCTTAAAGTCTTGTGGATTTATTTGAATAACATATTAATAATGATAAAGATTTTTTCTGTTAACTTGTTTAAAGGTCCTTATAAACCAAGTGGACTATAAAAATCAGCTATCCTAGTGAGTTTTCTCAATTTAATTATGCACATGATCCACTTTCTGGATACATAAATGACTAGGAAATATTTTGTAGTAACATAAATGTTTGTAGTAACATAAATGACTAGGAAGTAAGTATTTTATAACATAACACACTATTTGATTTTAAACTGTTCCGATTTTAAAGGATACAGCAGTCAGAATAAGTAACTAAGTTACTCATGTCGAATTTCTTGACAGTATTGTCTATCATTGATTCAGTTCATAATGCTCAGTATTATTGTTTGGTAGTTGTATAATTTGCTGCCAAGTTAATCACACTTTGCTTACTCTCATAAAAAATAGTTTAAATTCCAACATTACTATCAATTTTTGAAAAAATGTCTGTTGAAACCTTGTCAAACCAGGGTGACAAATTACATAAAGTTTACAGAATTTATTCAGTTGATTTTCCCGATCTTTGCGACTTATTAAAGTTATGTTAGATTGAATAATCTATTTCTATATTATAGATATTGTTTACCATATTTAACATGTTTACACATATTATATATGGTAAACAATATCTATAATATAGAATTTTTTCTTGAGTTAATTTTCAAACTATATTATATGTAAGACTAATAACAAAGTAATACATAATAATTTGTTATTAATAATATCAATAAGCTAAAATCATGCAATAGGTTAAAAAATTATAAAACTATTTTAAAGTAATATAGTTCAGCCCATAAGACATACCTTTGATTGAATCATAGAGATAATATAAGGAATATATAATGCACTGCTGTACACTGTTAAATTGAAGGTAATAATAAACATACTTCTTTTGTTGAAAAAAATTGATGGAAAACTTTCCATAGCCTAAAATAGAATAAAAACTATACATAGAAAAAGTAAAATTATTTTAAAAATAATAATGAGAAAAAAAATTCAAAACAATAAGAAAAAAAGGAAAAAATTATTAAAGAAATAAAACCAAAGCAACAATTGAAATAAAAAGTTAAATACTCTATTGAAGAACTTTATTGACATAAATACTAAATGAATAAATAATCAATTTATTGATAAAGCATTTATAGACAACTTATTTATTCATACCTTTACATCAGAAATCAGATAAGTACCTATATGACAAATAAATATCATGTAAGTACTTATCTTAAGTAATTTTATCTGCGACAGCTTAGGGCTCTCATTAGTAAATGAATTTAACCCAAACAAAACACAATTATTTATAGTTAACAATTATCACAATATTTATATTGATGATGAATGGGAATACCCTTACTGAGTTCTCTACTTTATGCATTCTTAGATTATTATTCAGCACTGACCTAAATAAATACCAATAATAAATTTATGTCAGGTTATATCATATGTCAGGTCAAAAATTTATGTCAGGTCATATCAGGTCATAAATCATATGTCAAGTCAGGTTTATCCTGCTACTGGTAACATGTAACCCAGTACAATCTGCTTCATGCCCTGCTGCCTTGTAAGATATGCCTTTTTAGGCAAAGGCTAGGAGATGCCAACTCTGACATAAAACACCTCCTGCCTTGGGGCTCTTGGTTGAGTAAAGGCTAGAGATGGTGTCTCAATAAAAATACTCATCTTGGGCAGATGTTAAATGCATCCGGCTGCTGTCTTGTAGAAGGCCTCCTATGCAAAGACTTAAGGTATAAACAGATTCTATCTGTTGACCTGCCTCGCACCCCTTTTTTATCTATTAGGCTAATGCAGATGTATTTTTAATACATTGTTTTCAGTTTAGGATGTTGAATGCTGAATCTTTTTGACTCAATGCATAGATTTTGCTTGTGTCTCTATTTTTATGACTAAGCAACTCATTTTATTATCTCCTAATGAAGGTACAGCTCTAAAACTCAGTTTTACGGTTCTGAGGCCAGCTGGTAGTCAGGTTTCGCAAACTCTGTATTAGCTCTCAGAGATGCTGATTCCATCAAAAGCTGTAAAATATTAAAGTACTAACAGTGCCTTGTTGCACATAGATGGTGTCCCTGTTTGTACTTTTTGTGTGCATTGCCAAGGCAAGAGCCTTTTGTTACGGCTTAGGGTTTATTAACAGTAATGAGGCAATTGCTGGGGCTATTAAACAGTGTGCTGAGTACTATCTATGTTTCGAGTCAAGTTCCTTAACAAATTTAAAAATGAATAAAGTAAAAAAAACTATAAAACACAAAAAACCACAGTCATCATCAAGTTTGCTAAACCTATCATTCACTAAAATTTGTGGTCTTTGAAGTAACTTTTCTTCTGTTGAGTCTTATCTCTTGCAAAGTTCACCAGACCTACTTGCTCTTTGTGAGACTAATTTAAGTTCAGCTGTCTCATCTTGTGATCTTAGTGTTAAAGGTTATCTTCCTTTAATTCGTAAAGACTCCAATAATCACATGCTTGGCCTGGGCATTCACATTTGTAAGAATTCACCCATTTGTCGGGAATATGTTTGAATCCACAGACTACTCTTTTAACTAGGTTTGAATACACAGATTTCTCTTTTATGTGCTTTTGTTTAGCATTACTTCACTCTATCACTTTTTTCTTTGTTCTATATCGCTCTCCTTCATCTCTAGACTGCACTCTTCTTGATGTTATTTCTGATCATATTGACCCAGCCCTCTCTCTTTATCTATCAGCCAATATTGTTGTTGTTGGTGACTTTAATGCTCATCACACATGGCTTGACTCTAATGTCAGTGACTCTGCAGGCATTAAAGCCCAAAACTTTTGCCTTTCTCAATCTCTAACTCAAATAGTCAACTTTCCAACTCGCTTTCCAGACAACCCGAATCATTTACCTTCTCTACTCAACTTGTGTCTTGTTTCTGATCCTAGTCAGTGCTCAGTTTCTCCACATTCACCCTTTCTTCGTGATGGCCCTCTTACATTACTTCCATATCTATCAGCAAAACAATTCTTAAGAAAACAGACTGAGAATATAATAATGAGAAAAAAGTTTATTACTGCTAGGAACCATTGCAAAAAGGTTTTACAATGGTTCTAACTAAAAATCTAACGCCAAAGCCCACTATTCTCAGATCATGAAATCGCGTATTTCATCTCTTGTGACTTCTGGAGAATTTTAATAGTATTAATAATAAAGACAAGTCTGTAATTCCACCTCTTTTGTATGGTTCCGACTTTGTCACCTCACCTAAAGACAAAGCTGAATTGTTTGCTAAGAACTTTTCATCAATATCATCTCTTGATTCCACTAGTTGCGTTCTACCTGATATAGCCGTCAAACAGGTTGATCCATTACTCGACATCCGTATCACTCCAGCTACTGTATCTAAAGTGATTTCCTGCTTAGACTCTTCTACAGCTTGTGGCCCAGACAACATTCCAGTTATAGTCTTGCAGAAGTGTTCTCCGGAGCTGTCATCTATCCTTTCAAAACTATTCAACAAGTGCTTATCAGAGCTTGAAAAGGATCTCACTTCTGCTACAGCATTGGGCTCACAGTGGCTGGTGAACTTTAATTCAAATTTGCAATCTTTTAAATCATCTGTCAATCGTTATCTTTTTCTACAATCTTCATTTTTTCTTTTCTAGTAACTTCCAACACTAATTAGTGGTTGCTTGCAGTTTTGTTGGAAGCAAAGATGTTTAAAAAAAAAAAATGTAAATGCTTATTAATAAAAACTAAAGAGTTTTTCTTAAAAAAGCGATGAACCAGTTAACAAAGTAATCTGCAATTATCTCATATGTTTTTTGGGATCAGAATTTTCTGAAAGAAAGTAAAATAGATATCCACCACCTTGTTCAATGGCTATAGAATATTGTTCTTTTTGACAAGTCATAAAATTCTGTTAATATTTTTGTATTTTCTGCAATCAAAAAAACAACAGGAACAACATTGTTGAGATCTTATGAAATTTAGTACCTAATTCCACTGGGAACTTCTCTTGTATCATTTTATTTTTACTTTATATAATAATAAGCAAGAGCTTTGGACAATCAGCAGCAATAATCAGCAGATTTCTCTATTTCTGATGTATCTCTTAAACCAGCTTAATGTCTTATACTAGCAATTGTAATGTTTTTTATGTCCATTCTGTTATAAACTTTAAAAATATTCTTCAAAGGTTCTGAATTTCTAGAAAAATCTGGTTCTGAGTATTTTTTATCTTTTTTTTTTAACCTAGAAACTAAATACAACATCTTTTGTTATTAATCTTTATGTGGTATTTTTATAAAATCTCACTTACACTGGTGGCCAAAGGAATCACAAGATTTTATGTTGTGTCACATGAAACTTTTTCATTCAAGTGTATTTGCCTTGTAACATTGGAAAAGAGTTTAGTTTAAAATCCAAACAGTGCTAAAAGTCATGATTGAGACAAAAGGGTAAAATTGAGGAGCATCTTAGCCCATTTAAGCACTTTAGATGCATGTTACAAATTTTTCTCTTATTATTTAAGAGTATTTGTTCTATAAAAATAAAAAAGAATGTTTCTAAAATAAAATAATAATAATAATAAGGGTCACAAATAAGGCAAAGGGAAAAGTCCTAAGCTCATTTAAGCATTTTAGATGCCCATTATTTATAAAAAAAAAAAAAAATCAAATAATTTAAACAAAGTTTAAAACAACTAAAATATTAAAAAAAAAAAGATGAATATACAATACATAGTCAAACAAATCAAATAATTTTCTATCCAGCTCAAAAGCAGCATGTAAATTTCAATACTAAATTAAATTCTTTATTTATTAAAAGTAGCTATAGAGTAGCTCTTGATGTTGAGTATACTTATCTACATGTTCAAGTCTATTCCATTTAGGTTTAAATTTAGAATGAAGTCTCAACATTGTTTAGCAAACTGACTTGGGTAAAAGAAGTATTTTATTGATTTCTAACTTTTCTAAGACCAACTTAAAATGCAGTTTCATAAAAATACTTTAATTTAGCTTTAGTGTTAAAATCTTTAAATGCTTGCAATTAGCTTTTAGCTTTACTTGCTTTTAGCTTTTTCCCATTAAGAAGAAAAGACTAGAGTCATATCAGTAACCAGCTTATAAAGAGTGTTTTTTTAATCACTTAAGCCTCAAAAAAAATTTTATATGTAATAAAACTTTCCATCAGGGATCACAGATGGTAAAAGCTGTTTCATTCACCTAATAAATCAACTTTATTGAGTAACTGATGTATTTATTGTTTTTTACTTCATATTTTAGAGCCAATGTGCAAAATTTAAGTGCAATGTTTTAAGGTCAATTAAATTCTTGAAAATCCAATTTTTTATTGCCTACATGATTACTTGATTTGATAGTGCCAGATTTTTTTTTTAGGGAGATCTTAAAGAAAAAAACTTTATTACAAAATTACAGGAAAAAAAATTTTCTAAACAACCTCAGATGCTAAAAACTCTGTTAGAAAATGCTTTACAAAGACCTCATGTTTTCGAAACTATTTACATGACATCATTTTTCATACTTATTTAAAATAAAACTGCGATTTTCATTTAAGATTCATAAACAAAAAAGTAGATCAACTTACAAAAAAATATATTTTATTTTAAAATGATGGACTATACATAATGTGATTTATGTATAGTCACCCTGTGTGTGTATATATATATATATATATATATATATATATATATATATATATATATATATATATATATATATATATATATATATATATATATATATATATATATATATATATATATATATATATATATATATATATATATATATATATATATATATATATATATATATATATATATATATATATATATATATATATATATATATATATATATATATATATATATATATATATATATATATATATATATATATATATATATATATATATATATATATATATAATTTGAAATATTTTATTTTAAATATTTCAAAGCAATTAAATTACTTTGAAATATTTAAAATTTAACTACTTTGAAATACTTTAAAAGCAGTGAAGTATAAATAATCATCAAAATATTTGTAAAATACTTGATTAATAAAGATATATCTAAAGAATGGAAATAGTTAAGAAAGTATCAAATAAAATAAAGAAAATAACACTATTATTAACACTATAATTTCACTAGGTAACAGATCAGTTACCTACGGTTAAATATGGCAGAGGAAATGTTATGGCTTGGGGATGTTATAACTGTGACAATGTGGGTCTCATTTATTACATAGAAGATTTCATGAGGGAGTTTATTTAAACATGAAGATAAAATGACTCACAAATGGATTTTACAACGAAAATCACAAAAAAATTCTTATTGAGAAGCCTTTGGGGTTATTCCAAATCAAATCACCTAGTTTTTTGAAAGTTTCCCAGGGTACCATCTCAGATTTGCTTTATACTTTGACCACACACAGATCTTATGAAAAAAATACAATCCAGAAAATTTCAGCTTGATTGACCAATTTGTTCAAAAGTTATGATTGATTTAAGAATGACTAAAATCCGAAAAAAAAATTTTCGATTTTTGACAAACTATAACTTTTTAAATAAAGATAGTGATCACCTGAAATTTTCTACGGAAATAGTTTTTCACCCATTATTGCAGTTGTTTTTGACTAGTTTTTTACAGTTTTTGAGTTATTGTACCTTAAAGTTGCTAAATATTGCAACATTATAAATATTTTTTAGAACTTTAACATGTTACAGTTTCATACTTAATTACAGAAAGTGAATTTTTTTGTAACCTTTTTGTACTTAGGGTCACCACTTGTTAGAATAATCAAAATTATGCATTAAAAATTAATTTAGCACATGTAGCAGCCTATTGAAAAATCACATTTTTTAAAAATTATGATAAACTACATTGACTTTCCTGGCATAGAAAGTAGCGTAAACAGTTGAAACAAATTATGAAACTTTTTAATGTTGAGGTTCTATATATAGACAATCACCAAAAAAAATTTAAAGACCTATACTCTATCTTATGACATGATTGTAGCCTTTTGAGAGTGATGATATTTTCAAAAGGAGAATGTTATTAGACTATGAGCTAACCTTAGGTCATAGTCTAATAATTAGTCATAGGGATGACTAATTATTTGTTAGTTTCTTTGAGATTTAATATGTTTATGTCTTTTTTAAACTTTTTAGATTAGTAATTAAAATAAAAAAAATAGTAAAAAATGACAGAGAAATGTTGTGTGGGGAAAGTTTTAAATGAAGACTGTGACAAAACGTATTATTGTAGAATGATTGGAAGAATAAAACTAAAAGATATTACAAGCACAGATGCTGAAGTTTTAATTCAAAGAATTGGACACACTTTTGAACTAAATGAGAAGATGTTTTCACCATGAAAAAGCCTATATTTTTAGATATGAAGCGCTTCAAAAATACTGCTGTGATTCGTTTACACAAGAAAAAAATTATTAAGGGATTGTGTAAAGTTGATAATTTAACAGCAAGTCAACTTAAGATCAAACCTGGTCAAAAACCTTGCACTAACTGTTTGAATGAATTCAAACTTGAACAAATTACAGGAAAATTTAGTCAAGAAGATGAAGACAAAGATGTTGATGATGAGGAGTTTAGTTCTTCAGACCTAAATAAGACAGTTTTAAATAAGAGTGCTTCTCTACTGGAAATATCTCCTCTAAAAAATGTAAGTAAACGTGACAAATTAGAATATGGAAAGCAAAAAGTTAAAAAACTGGAAACAAGTATGACAAACCTAGTAGCATCAGCATTGGATATAGACCCAAAAGAAATAATATCTGAGAAAAAGCAAAAGTGCATTAACTGTAATGATTTAGACAAACTTTTAGATGCAATAAAGGAAAAAGTAAAAATCAATTTGAATGAAGAAAAAATTCAATTACTAACATTAACTCCTGATAGTTAGTCAATTAAAAAAACTTGCAATGCATTTTCTGTTTCAAACCATCTTGTTAAGAAAGCCAGAAAGCTAAAAAATGAAAAGGGAATACTTGCTAAACCTGAGGCTAAAAAAAGACATCCTTTGGAGGATATTGTTAAGCAGAGAGTCATTGAAATATATGAATCTGACGAATACACTAGACAATGTCCAGGAAAAAAAGACTTTGATTCTGTGTATATAAACAATGTTAAAGTTCATAAACAAAAACGCTTAATATTAGTTTGTTTAAAAGAATTTCATCTGGAGTTTAAGAAGTTATACCCTGAACACAAAGTTGGATTCAGTAAGTTCTGTGAACTAAGGTCAAAGTGGTGCCTTACTGTTGATAGTAGTGGAAGCCACTCAGTTATGTTCTTACCATCAAAATGCTAAGTTGATGTGCTCTGCTCTTCCTAACAGCCATTTAATTATTACAAAGATTTAATGAAAGTATGTGTTTGTGATATGGATGGTCGAAACTGCATGTTTCGTCTATGTTCCAACTGCCCTGGCAAAATAAATTTGAAGACTTACTTAAAAAATATGCTTGAAAAGAATGATTTTGATTATCAGATCACATATAAACAATGGGTGTCAACTGACCGAACTGCACTTATTACAGTCCAAACAAGCATTAGTGGATTTATTAGAACTTTAAGTGAAACTTTGTATGATCTTTGTCACCACCACTTTATCAAAGAAGCACAGTCTTCCTACTTAACAGAGGCAAAACAAACATTAGATCAATATACCTGCATTATTCTGATGGATTTTGCAGAAAACTATAGTTTTCTTGTACAAGATGATATACAAGGGTTTTACTGGCAAGCTGATCAACCTACCTTACACCCATTTGTTGTTTATTACAAAGATGAAAAGATCACCTTAAGTGTGAATGCTATTGTTCATTTTCTGACTATCTTTGTCATGACCAATCAGCAGTCCATTGTTTTCTCACAAAGTTGCTCCCTATGGTCAAAATCAAACTACCCATAGTGAATAAAGTTAAATACTTCAGTGATGGTGCTGCGTCACATTATAAAAACTACAAATGTCTAATAAACTTAATTTATCACATTGTAGATCACCAAATAAATGCTGAGTATCACTTCTTTGCTAGGTCACATGGCAAAAGTCCATGTGATGGAATAGGAGGTGCTATAAAAAGAGAAGCAGCAAAATATAGCCTACATGCAGCAATTACAGATCAGATTCTCACACCACAAGATCAGTTTACATGGGCTTAAAAAAACATCAAAGGTGTTAACATATTTTATCTTTCAAGTGACGATATCAATAACTATGAAACAACTTTTAACCTTCAGAAACAATATGAAGGGATGCGCACAGTTCTGGTAACAAGAAGCATCACTGTTTTGCGGCAGATGGGGAGGAATTGTTTTTCCAGAGAATCTCTAGTGATACTGCCTGGTAAATATATTGCATGCTTTTACGATGAAGAATGGCACGTAGGGCTTGTGGTTGATATTTGTAATGGAAACCATGACGTTAATGTGAAGTTTATGCAAAGAAACAAATTAAATTTAAAATGGACAAACGATGCACGATCAAGTCAGTGTTGGGTTCCATTTGACAAGATAATATGTCAAATAAGTGTTCCATTGATTAAAAGTATAAGTGCTCGTGACTATACTCTTGCTAGTAATGATTATGACAGTATTATGAGTTATATAAATCAGTGATAAGCTAATTAGTTTCATGTATACATACTTTTTCTTTTAACTGATTATCTTACTCTTTGAATGCACTTTTTTACAGTATAGTTTGTATAAAATTTAAGGTAAAAATTTTGTATGTAGTAAGTGGTATTTTTTTGTTCTCCTCTTAAAAATATCATCACTCTGAAAAGGCTACAATCATGTCATAAGATAGAGTATAGGTCTTTAAATTTTTTTTGGTGATTGCCTATATATAGAACCTCAACATTAAAAAGTTTCATAATTTGTTTCAACTGTTTACGCTACTTTCTATGCCAGCAAAGTCAATGTAATTTATCATAATTTTTAAAAAATGTGATTTTTTAATAGGCTGCTGCATGTGTTAAATTAATTTTTAATGCATAATTTTGATTATTCTAACAAGTGGTGACCCTAAGTACAAAAAGGTAACAAAAAAAATCACTTTCTGTAATTAAGTATGAAACTGTAACACGTTAAAGTTCTAAAAAATATTTATAATGTTGCAATATTTAGCAACTTTAAGGTACAATAACTCAAAAACTGTAAAAAACCAGTCAAAAACAACTGCAATAATGGGTGAAAAACTATTACCCTACAAAATTTCAGGTGATCATCATCTTTATTTAAAAAGTTATGGTTTGTCAAAACTCGAAAAAAACTGCTGTAAGCTCCTGATACACAAATTTTTCGGATTTTAGTCATTTTTAAATCAATCATAACTTTTGAACAAATTGGTCAATCAAGCTAAACTTTTCTGGATTGTATTTTTTTTATAAGATCTGTGTCTGGTCAAAATTTAAAGCAATTCTGAGGTGGTACCCTGGGAGCCTTTAGGTAATTTGATATGGAATAAACCTTCAGAGTCCAGGTCACAATCCTATTATGGATTATTGAGAGTACATAGACTGTATTATATTTATGTATTTTATATCATACTGTATAAACACCAATATATATTTTATACCACACCATATAAACACAGTATATGCAGATGTTTTTAAGTAAAAGTAAATAACTCACTTATTACAAAAAAATAAAAAAAATAAAAACACAACAACAAGACCAACTAAACGATATAAAAAACTTTATTATTTTAATTTTATATATAGAAAAATTTAGTTTTTAAAAAACTTGTTTTTGTTTGGAATAAGGGTACTGTGAACATAATTCTGAATGCATAAAAAATGGAAAAAAAACACACACACAGAAAATTCATTAATGAAATTATTATTATTACTTAAATGGGCTTGTTTTAAGTTAATGTTAAGTTAAAATTGATTTATTCACGCATCATCTTGCATGTAAATGTGTTAATTTATTATATTAAGAAGTTAATGTAGCTAAATTAAAACTAAAAATAAAGAAAGAGACTCGATTACAGTTGGCTCTCAATGCCACAATGACAAAATAATGTCTTTTAAATAAGCTTCTAAATGTTTCAATGCGTTAAAATCAATCACAACAAAGCAAATATCAATCTGTTGACAATGTAAATATAAATCTGTTAAAGTCCGTGCACCAAGGAATATGAGTCAAACTGTCAAGGTAACTTATAAATCTTATATAGTTTAAGTTTAATATTAGTTTTGGTTTGAAGAGACATTTTGAATGTTATTGAAAACTATTTAAATGAATCAGACTAAACTCACTTATTCAAAAATTAACTAAAAAATGGTTTAGTGGATTTATGAGTAAATATAAAAATGAAATTAGAACAAGAAAAGCTAGTAACATGCACATTTTAGTGTTTTTATTTTTTCAAGTTATTTAATTATTTACTACAAAATGTCTGTAATTAGGTGATTATATGGTAACCAGAATAAAGACCTTTTTTTTTTTGCTTGTTATTATTTTTTATTTTTATTTAACTAATTTATTTCAAGAAATTTTAACAATACAGTTTTTTTTTTATATATAAACCAAATATTATTTATACAATTTTAATTTTTATTTGCAAAACTATTTTATTTAAACTAAGTAATTTTTTACTCATTTTTTTGTTAATTTAATTTTGTTAAATTTCAAGTTGAAATCTAACATGATTGTAAATATAATTTTGAATTTTTTGGGTTTTTTATTGTTTGAGTTTTTAATTAGATGTAATATAGAAGATACGATGCTTTCTATAAAACAGTCTGTAATTAGGTTTCATACATAATTAGGTGTTTATACAGTATATACATATGGTATATACATACAAATAAGATAAATAAAGGAACAGAAATATATGATTTGTGTTAACCATTAACTGTTTATTTTAGAAGTTTTTTCAAGACAAAAAGGTTAAAACTGGAGCAAATCAAAACTTATGCACAAAACTTAAGTCACAAACAATATATACACAATAACAATGTAAATAAAATGATTAGTGAAAAATTTGTTTTTTAGTTATATTCAACACCATAGATCTTTTTGTAAGTACAATACTAACATAAATAATGCTTTTATTGTAAATAATAAACATCTTTTAGATACATAAAAAAGCAGAAACATAAAACTAATAAGGTAACAAAGAAGAATAAGTACACAATTAATAAAGCTCTTGTTAGTTTTGCAGTGGGTTAAACAGTGCTAATTCATCATCACTTATCTGTTAATTAGTCATACTTTTAAAGTTTATAGTGATTTTAATAGGTGATAATAAAAATGTTTCCAAAATAATAACAACAAAAATTAATTAAGTATGTTTGATTAGTCATGTAAAGTATGTTTGATTAGTTATACTAAACCATACATCATTAAAAAAAAAAACTATTAACTTAACATATATTTAAAAAAATATTTACACTCAATTTTATTTAGAGAAGTCTTTTAATAGCTTCAGCATTTGTTTTTTAATTTAAAAAATATATAATTTACAGATTTTTATGTTCTTTTTAAGTTCCCTTTGAGTTTTTAACTTTAAGTTACATGTAGAGCTTAAGACAACAGATACGCATAACTCAAACATACATTTTATATATAACTATTTTTAGAAAAACATACTTTTCGACCTCCCCAGTCCCAAACTTCAATGACAAGATTTCTATTTTCCTTTTGGATTTTTTCATTCAGATCTATAAAAAATTGAAAAATAAAAATATACAACAAATATTAAGTTAAATACTGACAGTTATTTCAAGATTAGGTTCCTAACTTCTTACACTTTTTTACTAGAAACAAAAAAATTTTTAATTATGATTATTATTTTAATCTAAATTTCACTGTATCTACTCATTTCACTGCATCTACTCATACTCGTGATGATTAATTTCACTTATTTTCACTAATTATAAAAATAAATACATTAATTGTATTTATATTCACAATATCTAAATTAAAATTATATATCATTATATAGCAGTGTAATACCATATATAATATAAAAATCTCCTCCTTTCCCTTTATCAGACCATTGGTTAAGAAAGGCAAGAGATAGTATTTCATCTTAAGCATGATGCATCTTGATATGATGATCTTGTTACTGTCATGATGATCTTGTTACTGTCGTAGAAAAGAAAATTTCTAGGCAATGACCTTTAAATGCAAATGTAATTCTAAACTTTTTTCTAGTCTACACTTATTTCATAATCTACTAATAGCTTCAAGCTACAAAGACAAAACTTTTTTTCTCAACTCAAACTATTTTTTACGTTTTATCACTGATCATAGCTTATTTTCTTCTCATTCACTTGAGCTCATGTTAAGTTTCAGTTGAGTAGATTTAACAATACTTTCATTTGTTTGAATCATTCTTCTTTTAAATCAAGTACACCATTACCAATATATTACTCTTCTGAAAGTATTAAAATGACTCTTTTTTATGGCGATGCACTTTTTATTGATGAATTTGCTGATAAATAAGCTTTATTATAAACATAACTAATTTTAATTAAGTTTTATTTTTAAGAAATTTTTTGGATTCTGACAGGAATAGTTTATTTTACTTCTTTTTTTTCAGTTCAGTCAAGTCATATTCTTTTCCATTGTTTTCTAACTGCTTTTACCAGAAAATTACAGAAAAGAATGTCTTTTGGTTTTGTCAAAAATAAGGGCATAAAAGACTTGTTGAAGAAAAAACTTAATAGTAAAAAAACATTTATTCTCTGGTACTTTGAAAGAATTTTTCAACATAACATTTCAACATAACATTTTCAACATAAAATTTCAACGTTGAAATGTACAGTATTTCACGGACAGCTCCCATATTTATTGATATGCTAAACCCTATTGATCAGAATTCCAGACTATGCTAGTTTATACACTCTAGGATCAAAATTAAACTTCTTGAATTTTGATCTATAAATAATTAAAAAAATAAAATAAAATAAAACTAATAAATACTACTAGCTGCTTCAGCTAGCATTAAATATCAATCCAATATTGAAAATAAAACTTACAAAGCAAAATGTTAAATGTTAAAAACAATTAAATGCAGACTAGACTGAACTAATAAACTAGACTGATCATCAGTATATAGATGTATATAGATGATAAAAATCTTTAGACATCAATTTTTTATAACTATTTTTTTAGTCATTCAATGTCAAATCAACTGAAAAAAAATTTTAAATAAAAATTTCATTTTAAAATAATAAACAAATCTCTTAAGTTTTTTAATGCTCAAATAAAAAAAGTATATCATATGATGTCTACTAAGAATGATATTGATATCAATATATTATTATATATATTTTAACCTATTATTATACAATTCTAACCTTTTTTCTATACTTCTAAAGGTAAACTCTGCTGTTGTTGTGCATTATTTATTTGTAACTCCAGTTACAGTTTTAAGAACTTCCTTTACAGTTTTTATTTTTAGAACTCTGAAAAAATTTGTAACTACAGTTTTAAGAACTCCAGTTACAGTTTTTTTATTTTTAGAACTCCATTTATAGTTTAAATGGTAGTTTACAATAATGTTTGATAGCTGAAGAGATAGCTGTTTATGAATTTTCAAAAAATAATAATTTTTAAGTTGCTGTTTTTTTTTTCAAAATTAAAATATAAAATAACAATGAAAATAATACAGGTGTTTATTTGATTTAAAAAAAAATTAAATAAGCTGTTCGTACAAGAAAATTGTCATAATAAATTCTCTAAAGAAGTTAAACATAAAGCAAATAACATGGATTTTATTTCAGTATATCCAGGATACAATTATAGAAAAATCAAAGAAAAAAATTTCAAGTTCCAAATGCAATCAGAAAATTCAACTACTTTAACTGGTTACAATTTTATAGTTTAACAAATAAATATAGGCCGAAAGTTTACTGTTAATGTTTGTATGGTGCAAATATCACATGAATTTGCTACATGATCTTATTTTTCCCTAACAAAAAAAAAAAAAAAAAAAGAAATTTTGAAAAATTAAAAAATGCAAAGCATTTTGATATTTTATAAAAAAACTATGTTATTGCATTAACAATGCAGCAGACGTAATGAAAAAATAACATGTGTTTCAAATCTAATTTGTCATAATCACGCACTGCATTTAGCCATGATGAATTTCTTTATAACATTAAAAAAAAATTTTATAAGGTCTTTACAAAACTTTAGAGATTTGGTTGATGATGAAAAAGAATAGACGAATATTCCAAAGAAAATTAGTAGATTAGAAAATGAACACATTATGACATTAAACATTGATTGATTAGTACCAATTTGAGAATATTAAAAAAATCTGTTAAAAAGCATTCTATTTTGATTGGCTACAAAGCATTCTATCTTGCAATAAAATATGTCTTATAACAACATTATAGAGTGGAAAGAGAGTTGTAACAACAATTTTTCACAAGGCCTCCACTACTGGCCTTATGTCTTTATGTAACCACAATTTAAGTAGCCTGCACAAGTCACATTAATGGCCTTGGCAAGATCAATTAACATTAAAAAAAAAAAAAAAAAAGCTAATGGAGTTAAAAAACCTTATTTGAAAATTTGCAACCAATACAAACTGGTATAATCAAAAAAAATATGGATGAGAAAAGAGATCCAGTTTTAATGACTCTAATAATTTAAAAAAAAAATGGAAATAACAATCAATTAAATTTTAAATATTCCTAAAAAATAGGGCAATTTCATTTCCTGATAAAATTATGAAACAAATACATCAACAAATGTTTATAGATAAGCATGTTTATATTTCAAAACAATATTTCATTTTAATTTATAATGAATTAATCAAATTTTTAGGAAAGTCCCAAATCATAAGAATTTTAATTACGACAGATGCACAACTGTTTAAATTGGAAAATAAGAAAATTTTTTATTAGTCTACTGAAGTCTGAGAAGACATACTGGTAAACAAAGAGCTTGATTGGGCAATAACTATTTTTTAACAACAATTTTGACCAAATAATAACAACATATTGTTCCAGATCCATAATTGTGTGACAAAAATTATTTAAAAACTTTGGCATATAAAATTCGTCGAATGGTCACACACGAGCAGTGAACACCCGAGGAAAGAAATGAAGTACATTAGAATAAAGAAGAATTATTTATCGAACGAAGCATATTTTGACAGTTGTCAAGACAAAAATAAAGATTAATAGAGGAAAATTTCAAAACAAGTAAGACAGACAACACATCCAAGCAGTACTAACAATAACAATAACAAAAAATTGTATCATATAAAAAACTAGTACGTACGAAGATATACAACAAATATTTAACAACAATTTTGACCAAATAATAACAACATATTGTTCCAGAACCATAATTGTGTGACAAAAATTTATTTTAGTACATTTAAAGAATAAAATACATCTTTAAAAAAACAATATATAACTGGAAGTTGAAAACACTCCAAGGAGATGAAAAATGCAGAAAAAAATATACTATTACAGAAGATCTAGTTTCACAAGCTGATTTAGTCACAACCATTTAAACCATATTTTAGGTTAAAACAAGTTTTATATAAGGTTTAAAACATACACTGTACAGCAAATAATTTTTGATTATATTACCAGAATGTCTTCCAAAATTTTACATGGTATATAACAAAAATTAAAACCAAAAAAATGAATAACTTTAAAAAGTTGTAAAAAAAAGATCTGGCAAAAAAATTTATTTGTGTTAAACAAAAAATAACATTAAAATATAGTATGCATTGAAAAAATAATTACCAGAAGCCTTACTAAAAGGATACCATTTTGTAACAGAAGCAGTTAATGTTTCTCCATCTGCTATGCAATTATTATCTTCTATTAAAGAATGCACGAGGCTTGTTTTTCCACTTCTTGTGTTACCCAAAACAAAACAAGTTAATTTTTGTGTAATATTGTATTCCCGTAGTGTGTCTAATATTGTAGAAAAATTACTTTGAACATTATCCATTTGATTTTGAGCATTCTCTAATGATGGAAACAAAATACCTTGACACCCTGTAATATTAAGATGCTTTAGGCTCATTAACTTTGTTAAACTACAAGGTAAATACTTAATAGATGTCCTCTCCATGTCAATAAAAGAAAGATTTTCACATAATGATAAATAATTTAAAGATTTTTGGGTTAAATTTATGCAACCTGCAAGCTTAATGGTCTCTAACTTCTTACAATTTTCTCCTACTAATTGAATTGCATTATCAGACAACTTATCACACCCAGATAATTCTAGCAACATTAACTCTGACTTGCAAATAAGTAAACTTTCAATTCCACAATCTGTTATACTTTTACAAAAGTTCAATTTTAGATATAAAAGATGGTGACAATAACTTCCTATCTTGTTTAAGGTGACGTCATTTACAACTGTTAAACTGCTAAAATCTAATGAAAGCAATGATGATCTAAAGTTTGACAAAAACTTTTCAAGTGCATCATTTGTTAACAAGCTGAATCCAGATAATGCAAAATGTTCAAGATTAGATGTCATGTTGTTTATTAAAGCAGGAAACAGTCGATTGTCTAAAACCCAGAGGTGTAGCTTACTCATTGCACTGGAGTCACTATAATTATCAACCGATGATAGTATTGACAGAGATGTGAGAGAACTACAATTCCGTCCAATCGATTCAATGCCTGACCGAGTAATTTGATTAAGACACCCCAAAAGTTCAAGCTTGACTATTTTATTACAATAAGCTGTTAAAATTTCAACACACTCATCATTGAACCATAAAACATTTTTTACAATTAGAGTATGCAGGTTTTTGTTAACAAGAGGAATGACCGCACATATTTCGTCAACTGTAATAGAAGTGCAGTTATTGAATTCTATAGCAGAATATGAAGTATTTTCAAATTTCTCCTAAAAAAGATTATATCATATATAAAGAACATATATGTTATATGTATATTATCATGTTTGCTACATATAATAACATATATGATATACATAAATTTACATGTATAAATAACAAAAAAATATTTTAATGATACTTAAAGGGAAATTTTATATAAATAATACAGGTAAGCAAAAAAATGCTTGACAAATAATTAGGATGAAATTTGGAAAAACCATATATTATTACTAAAATCAAAACCATTTAAAATTTGAAAAAGCGTTTAAAATAATTTTATTGTTTACAATATGCTTTAATGAACAATTTGTATGTGATGTAATTTATATCTATCAATTTTTTTGCTTCACTTATTTAGATTAGTTTCATCTTACTGGTGGTGGAAATTCTTTTTTCCTAAATAATAGAACTTCTTATTTTATTATTTTAATAAAAAATATTTAATATATTATTTTGATAATATTTTAATAATTATTTTATTTAACTAAGAACATTTTTTAAACAAACATTTTTAGACAAGCAACACTTTCATTTTTAACACTGGATTGTAGTTAAAACTTGTTGAAAAGAAAAATCTATACAAATCTATATTTATTTAAAATTATTATTTTAAATGGAACACAAATTCGCTAAGCATTAAGTTATTTTTGATTTTATAAAGTTCATTCATAAAGAAATAATGCTAACATAAAAACATAAAAATTTAAACAAAAGAAGTATAAAAATAATTTTAACCATCGACCATGATCATCATTGATCATCAATTCCATGAGTTAGCCAGTTGAATTGATGACTCGCTATTTATAAAGACTCAATTGAAGTATTATTAAAAAATAATTTTGGCAACCACTTTTGATTTTTAGACAATTGCCTAAAACACTCAATCAACTGTCTAAAAAAAGTTTACAGCATATATATATATATATATATATATATATATATATATATATATATATATATAATATATATATATATATATATATATATGCTGTAATATACTATATATATATATATATATATATATATATATATATATATATATATATATATATATATATATATATAGATCAGCATCATCGACTGCCAACCCTAACTCCAAGGGCTGATGACCAAGCAAGAGTGTATATATATATGTATATATATATATATATATATATATATATATATATATATATATATATATAAATATATATATAACTCATTATGGTGGAGCAAAAAGCAGCAACAAATTTAGAGTGTTATACATTTAAATTTACTAAGTTAATACATTTAATAAGTTTCATAATCATAATCTTTTATAATCGTGTTACTAAATACCAAGAATGGGAAAACAGTTTGAATATACATATATCTAAATTTAAAAAAATCAAGAAGATAATTTAATAAAGTTAAGAAACGATTTGATAATTTAATAAAGTTAAGAAACGAACAAAACACTGAGAAGGAAAGTGAATTAAATGACCTTGTTTTATGTATCTAAGTTTCTTATTATATTTACTAGGAGTGAAAATAAGATTTTTTTAAGGGTCCAAAAAAATTTGTATGCGCAGATATTTGCTGATAAATTGTGCGCATACAGTCGCATAATTATGCGCATAACTTTTGTTTTTAAATCATTAAAAACCGTTAAATTGTTTTGACTAGACAGACAGACAAAATCTCGTTACAGTAAAGAGAACTGGAACTTGCATTGCCTGTCAAAAGACAGTTCAATGGGCAAAAAATCGCGTCGCAGCATATAAACGAACATCATGTCCAAACGCTAGTGAAGATGAGAAACGATTGTTTGCAAAACAAAAATCTGAATCATTAATCAACTTTGACAACGACATTATAATCTCAGCTGAATCTTACAAAGTAGTCGTCAATGTGATCAATCCTGAAGAATTAAAAAAAGAAATTGATATGAAATAAGCAAACTTCTATTTCAGAACTGGAATATCTCTTTGTCTCGTTGAATCTGAATTTTAAGGATTTGATCAAAGCACTTAATCCATTATATACATCATCAATACCGTGAGCAAAAATGCTGTCAGGTTTGCTTTTTGATTAATTATGCAGAATGCTCCGCTAAATTAGAAGAAATTCTTGAATCGTCTGAAAATTTAACGCTCGTCAGTGATGGTTGGACAAATATTGGTGGCGATCATATAGTGAATTTTTGTATCAAGGCACCAAATACAAAACCGTTTTTCTATACTTCAATCAATACATCGGGCATAATTCAAAATGCTGCAGTTATTGCTGGTGCTATCATCAAAGTAATCGAGACTCTTGGTCCACAAAAGTTTAGAAGCATTATCACTGAAAACGTTCCAGTAAGCTGCTTGGAATTTAATTGAAGAAAAATTTCCACACATCTTAACATATGGCTGTGCAGCACACAGTATGAATCTTCTCATTAAGGATATTTTGAGTACTGCTGAAAGTTCAAAGATCATCAAAGAAGCTGAAAAAGTTATCAAGTTTGTGAAAAATCATCACATTGTTAAAGCAAAGTTTGATGAAACGAGAATTGCAACTAATATTCATCACTCACTCACAATGCCTGTTTAGACTCGATGGCTCAGTCATTTTAATTCAATGAACAACCTTTGTATGGCAAAGTATGTTTTGATTCAACTTGCGGATAAGGAAAATGCATCTTTGAAAGAAACTACTACAAAAATGAATTCTGCCACTATTTTGATAATAATTAAATCAAATGCTTTCTGGGATAGTTTGCAAAACTTGTGAAAGTTATCGAATATCCTACAACATCATTGGAAAATGATGATGCTCCATTATCTTTGGTGTACTATTATTTTGGTGAAATGTACAAGAAACTTGCAAATGAGGAAAAAATTCAGAAAATGGTTATGAAGCACTTTGAATTCCTTATCACCTCAGATATGGGAACCACCTATATGCTGACACCAAAGTATGCTGCAGAAGGATTCTATTTTGGTAAGGATAAGACTGATATAATCAGTTCAATTTCAGAATTAGCCTCTAAAACAAATTCAACAGTTGCTGAGACAGTTAAAAGTGAAATGATTGAGTTTGTTGGAGAAATGATAACACTGACAGAAAAAAGAAAAGAGACGATTTTCAAAATGAGAGCAAAGAATTGTTGGAATAATGTTGGTCTACAGAAATATTCAGCAGTCTTTAAAGTTGCAAAATCTATTGTTGAAATGATTTGTTTGTCAGCAACAGCAGTTTTACTTGGTCAATTTTTCGATTTATTCATTCACGATTAAGAAATCGCTTGACAAACAAACGCGTAAAAGAATTAGTTTTCATATATACCAATAGTGTTTTGATGGATACAAACAACAAAAATGACTACATTGTAGAGGAAGGAGAAGTTCTCAGCGAATTCGAATGTGAAGAAATTATAAATGAAAGATTTTGTGAAATTTTTTTCTGAAAGATTTTATTGTGCATTAGATGGAGGCAGTGAGACTAGGGCTATTGCTCTCAACATATCTAAAGCTTTCGACAAAGTTTGGCATGCTGGTCTTCTCCATAAGCTTGCTTCATATGGTGTTTCTGAGAAAGTTTTTGAGATTATCAAATCATTTCTTTCTAACCGGTTTATTAAAGTCATCCTTGAAGGCCAACACTCTTCTTTATTTCCAGTAACTTCTGGGGTTCCCCAAGGTTCCATCCTGGGCCCTGTTTTGTTTCTTATATACATAAACGATTTTTCTGACAACCTTTCATCTAAAGTAGCTCTTTTTGCTGATGACTCAACTTTATACTCCTGTCTTGACAAAAAGTCTTCTCTTTTCGATCGCCTAGAACAAGCAGCTGATCTTAAATCTGATCTCACTTCAGTAATAGATTGGGGTTCACAGTGGCTTGTGAATTTCAACTCTAAAAAAACCCAATTGCTTACTGCAAACAACTACCGTAATATGGTCAACATTCCTATATTAATGAATGGCAATCCTCTTACTGAGTCGCCCTCTTTACGTCTTCTTGGATTATCGCTTACTACTGACCTTTCATGGAAACCATATATACAATCGATTGCTAAATTAGCTTCTGCTAAGGTTGCTTCTCTTTATCGTGCTCGCCATTTCCTTACTTCTGATTCCATTCTCTACCTCTACAAATCTCTTATTCGTCCCTGTATGGAATACTGTTGTCATATTTGGGCTGGTTCTTCTAACAATTCACTTTCTCTTCTTGACAAGGTCCAAAAACGCATTGTAAATGTTGTTGGACCTGGACTATCTGCTAAGCTTGAACCTCTTTCCCATCGTCGTAAAGTTGCATCTCTTTCTTTTTTCTACAGATACTATCATGGTCACTGCTCAAAGGAGTTATCATCTCTAGTTCCATCAACTAAAATTCATTCTTGTTTTACTCGTCATTCAGCTAAGTCTCATTCGTTTACTGTATCTGTCCCTGCATGCTCTAAAAACTTTTATTCATCTAGTTTTTTTCCCCGAACTTCAATCCTTTGGAACTCTCTCCCATCTTCATGTTTTCCTGACTCATACAACCTTCAACCTTTCAAGTCTTCTGTCAACCGTTTCCTTGCTCTATAACTCTGTTCTTTTTTTTTCCTAGTAACTCCCAACTTAATAGTGGTTGCTTGCAGCCTTGTTGCAATTGAATGCAAATAAAAAAAAAAAAAAAAAATGAGCAAACATAATACAAAAACAAATTAAATTGCCAAGTTTTGTAATATATTTTTTTAAATTTGTAATCATGAAAATAATTTGAAATGATTAATTTTAATTTAAAATTTTTTTTTTTATTTAAAGTCACTTGCGTTTGATATAAAAAACATTTTATTCTACATTTGGCATTAACTAATTTCCATACCTTTGATTTTTTTTCACTTCTATGGTTGTCAAAATTATTTTTTAATAGTACTTATTTATATATACTTATTTTTTTATATATTTTTATATTTTTTTATATTATTTTTATATTATTTTCATATATTTTATATTATTTTTATATATATTTTATATTATTTTTATATTATTTTTTTATATACTTTTATATACTTATTTTTTAATACTAATTATATTTTAGTAATACTTTTAATAATACTATGCGGTAGTGGTATAGTGGTAGAGCGCTCGCTTTATAAGCAAGAGGTTCCGAGTTCAATCCTCACCACGTCCTTAGTAGTACCGCGCTCAACTCGTTTCTCTGTGCAGCAGCCTTGTTCGTCAAGGTTCGTGTTTCCGATTTATAGAGTTTAGAGAGGGTTATATAACCACAAATAAGTAGCCTCCTCGTCTGTAGTGGCCTTCTCAGCCTTGAGGAGGTGAATTAACAAAAAAAAAAAAAAATCATACCATTTATCGGTTAAATTTGTGTGCGTATCATATGCATATTATGCGCATAACATCTGAATGGTATGCGCATATATTCGCAGATATGCGCATAAGTTTTTTCAAAATATAAAATAATTAAAAAACCATCTGAGAAAGCATGTTAGAAAACTGATGTAAAAATGATGTAACAGAAGAAGTATTTTGATGACAATCTGTTGGATTACTTCATCGATAAGTTGAAAAACTACCTAATAACAGCCTGAAACCTAGCGCAAAAAAAAAAAAAATCTAAGGTAGGCACTTAATTTGACCAGCTAACACATAAGATAGGCTGGCTAACTAAAAAACTAGGATACAGCTTATGTCATATATAATACCTATCAACGAATTGAATCAGAGGTGTTCACTCGTGGTTGTCTGGTACCATCTGGTGACCTTAAGTGTACACCTCTGATTCACTTCTTTGATACATATTATATATGAGATAAGCTATATCCTAATATTTTACACATCTTTAGTTTCACTTTCAATAAAATGGTTTTATTTTTTATACTTGATTTACGTTCTTATTTAATTATTATTTGTAATAATAAAATAACGATAATCAAGATGCAATAGTCGACCTATTGATTTTTATTGGCAATTCTAGTTTGTTTTTTTTTTAATTCAAGAATTCTATTAAAAATAAAATCTGAAACAGAAATAAAAGTTTAACTTAAAAAAATCTGAATCAAGAATAAAACTATACTTTGAAAGTCACAAAGCCAAACTAATAAATGTATTTATTTAGCAAGCATTATTTTTCATGACAAAATTCCAAATGCAATGAATATTTTATAGGTAAAATTGTTTATTTTATTTGTTTTCACTGAACAATAAATGCAGCTGTTCTGCATTTTCAAAAGATTAACTTTATAAACATGTAAGGGAGTTAGGGAAGTGCAGATCAAATCACACTACCAGTTCTGTTGGTTTATCACAAAGCTAAATTACCAAAATTTCCAAATTTTTCTTAAATTTTTTTTAAAAAGATTTCATTAGAGGTTTTGAAGAAAATAAACCTAATTACAGGTTTCAAAGTGAATTAGAATGAATTCATAAGTTAATATGATTTATATCGTTATAAAAAAAGATAAACCTAATAACAAAATTATAAAAAACAACAAATCCAGACCCTAATATGTTCAATTGTTGTTTCTTTTCCAAACACCAGTATGTCTTCTTTATCAGTAATGATATCCATTACACGATTACATTATTCCAGTTAAGTTTAGTGAAGCTTATACTAGCCATTCAATCATAAAATTTTCATAAAGAATTACTTTAAGTTGAAATTTTAATGATAGGAATGCATAAATGCTACATAAGCAACCAATCCTTGTATAACTAAATAAATTACACATATATAAATATATACTACACATAAATATATACTACACATAAATATACAAACATATATATATATATATAATATATATATATATATATATATATATATATATATATATATATATATATATATATATATATATATATATATATATATATATATATATATGTTTTGATATGTATGTATATATATATATATATATATATATATATATATATATATATATATATATATATATATATATATGTTTTAATATATATATATATATATATATATATATATATATATATATATATATATATATATATATATATATATATATTATATATATATATATATATATATATATATATATATATATATATATATATATCTTTGTTTCCTTTCTTCTAGTATTGCTGTTTTATTATCTTTAGTTTTTTATAGCTTTATTTTGCCGCAAATTCTGAAAACATTTACTATATAAAAGCGTGGTCAAGTTGTCTAAAAAAATTTCTTTAAGCGTGGACAAAGGCGTGCAAATGCACCCCCGGAAGACTTGTATATATACTGTATACAAAAATAATAATTGTACACTTGAAAAAGAATCGTAATTTTAAAGATTGCATCAAAAAAATTAGTTTTCTGTTAAAATATTTGAAATTTAATTTTAGATATCTTATCAAGTATTGTTTTAAGAATTTATTTGTGTATTGGTGAGTTAATTGCTTTTTATACCTATTGAATTTTACAAAATTGATCTAATGATGCATATAATTGATTGCAAAAAACGTTTGTCTTTCCATCAACGAAGCCTTGTAATTGATTTAAAAAATCAAGGAAAATCCTACCGTCAGATCCAAAAAAAAAAACAGGAATACCTTTTACGACAGTGTTCTTAATTGTTAAGAAGCATAATTTGATTTGAACCATTGCTAGTGTGGCTGGCAGAGGATCAAAACACAAGACCACTAGTGCAATTGATTGCAATATCATCATTAATGTGAAGAAAAATACATTTGTTTCGGCAGCTAAATTAGCTTTAAAATTTCAAAAAGATCACAATATCACAGTAACCCTCGAACAATTAGAAATCGTATTAAAGAACAAGGATTTAGAGTAGTTTGAAAAAAACATTTTTTAACTTCAAAACAAATAAAATGTAGATTAAAATTTAAAAAGAAGTACCAAAAAATGCCAATATCTTATTGGGAAAAAATTTGTGGTCAGATGAGTCCAAATACAACCTTGTCTCATCGGATGGAGTTGTGGCAAAAAAAAAGTATGAGTAGTACAGAAAAATTGGTGACCGAGCATTCAGACTAAAAAACGATTTAAAAGAAGCTTTAATGAGCATATTGGATAATTAACAACAGAAAAAACTCAAAATTTGGTCAACTCAATGCCATATCGTCTAGCTGAGACCATCAAGACCAAAGGAGGCCCCAGTCGATACTGATTTCTATGAAGTTTGATCAATTTGACATTATTTTTGAACTGTACGATTATTTTTTTTGCAGTCAATTTTATGCATTAGATCAACTCTGTAAAATTCAATAGGTATGAAAAGCAATTAACTCACCAATATACAAAAAAAATTCTTAAAACAATACTTGATAAGATATCAAAAATAATATTTCAAATATTTTGACGGAACATTAATTTTTTTTATGAAATCTTTAAAATTACGATTTTTTGTGTACAATTATTTTTTTTGCATACTGTATGTATATATACATATAACTTTTTTCAGCACTTTTTTCAAGGGGTGAGGCAAAAATCCTTCTCAGAAAAGGTGTGCAATTGCACACTTTATATGACCATATATAAACTTTGTTCTGATAACTTGGCCTCTTTGCAATTGGTAAAATTAGAGCGTTGAAAAAAATGCGCTGATTAAACTTAAACAACAATTAAAAAATAAACTAACAAAAAAAAAAGAGAAATAAAAAACTAAAAGAAAAATACAAAACTAAACTAAAAAAAAAATAAACTAATGATAAAATAAATAAACCAGAAAAAAGAAAAGCACAAAATTTTATTTTAATTGAAAAATGTTTCACTTCATAGACAAGAAAATTTAGAAATTTCAAAGTTATCCAATCTAAGATTAATTACTTTGAAACTTAATTTTTTTAAATTAGAAAGTTTGATGTTTTTGAGGCAAAGCAAGTTAGTTAAACATAAAATTTTGACATAATTTATGCATTGCTGAAACTAGGCTTTTTTAGGAGTGATACTGTCCACAGGGAGACAACACCTAATGATTTTGGAAGATTCTTTATAACAAAAGTCATGAAAAACTTTGATAAATATCCAAAATTTGATAAGAACAGTATTGGTGCAGCAATACTTTGGAACCTCAGTGATTTAAGAATCAAAAACTGAAACCTCAAGAATTTAAAACTGTTGAACTTGAAAAATCTGTATCATTAGACATGAATCTATACCATCCATGAGATGCCCATGAAACACATATATCTATAATCAGGCTTGGACAGGATTGGCGTGCAATCAAATGCTAGTGCTGACCACGCAAATGATTTTATTTTTTTTGAAAACTTGACCACAATTGTTTATATGTTTTTATGATTTAAACATTTCAGAAATGCGCTGAAAATAGAAATACTAAGCTTAACTTAACCTAGGAAAAACTAATAAAAATAATTAAAAAAATAATTCTGTACAAAAAAGTATATTAGCACTAAAATAAAAAGTAAAAATTTTAACTCGAAGCGAAACTTTTTGTTACATTTTTAATTGCTTTTGAAATAAATGTTAATAAAAACTTATCTTTTTAAACATTTTATTAAAGTTACGCAAAATGCTTTTAAATTAAGTAACAAATTACTTCTAATAATTTTGTTTAATAAATGAACAAATTTTATAAATTTTTTAAAAAGTGTTTTATATAATATTTTTAAATTGTATAAATACTTAATTTTTCAAAAAAGTTGCAAAAAAAAAATGTTTAAAAAAATAACGCAATCTTTTTAAAATAGTAATTTTTAATAATTTCACTTTCTAAGTCAAGTTTAAAAAAATTTTAAACTTTTTTATTTGTAAAAATAGAAAAAAAAAAAAAACAAGCAATTTAATTTAATTTTAATTTGAGCATTACAAGTAATTTGTAACTTTATTAATAACCCTTTCATATAACGAATTTAAAAATCATTATAAAAGATTTGAACTCATTCATTCCTATTGTAATTGAAAAAAAAAAAAAATTTTTCAAAAAATAAAATGTTTATTTAAAAGATTTTTAAAAAAGTTAGTTTCAAACATTTAAATTTATTATAAAAAATACATGCCTACAAAAAAAAATTTATATAAAACATATTTTATTAATTTACACAAAATGCATTTATTTAAACAATAATTATAATTAATTTTATGTTTTTATTCAAAGCTGCGTCAAATAAAAATTTTAGAAAAGATCAACGATTATAAGTTATTCATAACCTAACACTTTTAAATTGTTAAAACACCAAATAAGCCATGGTCAAGTTGTAAAGAAAAAAAATGATTAGTATGGTCAGTTACAGAGTGCGATCACATGCCATTCCTGTGCAAGCTTGTATAGCGTATGTTTATATTGTTAAAAAAACATGGTAACTACTTATAAAACAAATAATTCTGCTCCATCACTGACAGTTTCTAAAAATCACATTTATGCTGTACACTAACAATTTTTCTTTAACAAAACAATTAATGACTCTCACTATCCTCATCGCTTATTATTCCTGTTTATATTTATGTCCATTAAAAACACTTTTAACAATAATTCTTATTTTATATGATGTTATGAGTGTTTTTATTTCCAAAGAAAATATAACTAAAATATATATCTGTACCTCAGAGGTCAACTATCGTAACTCACATTTGACAATATCTTTGATAATATATATCTAAAATAAGTCTTATTATTTAATAATAACATTAAATTTATAAAGGAATATGAAACTATTGCTAAATATGAAAATCAATATCATGTTAAAGTGAACATTGTGACTTATAGTTTGGAAAGAAATTAAAAAAACTATTTTCATATTCTGTTCCATATTTTTTTGTACCTTACAAAAATATTTAATTGAATTTTAAAAGCATTTTGGAACAATTGGAACAGTAAAAGTGAAAGTTTACTAACACTACTAGCAATATTTTGTAAAACAACTGTCATAGAATGAATGCTTGAATAAATAACTCTTTTGACTACATCAAAAAAATAAACATCTGAATAAACATTAGGATTTAATAATTGCTAATTTATTGACTAATTTCAAAAAAAGTTTTTCCTACATCTATAGAATCTTCATTAACTGATTGTTTAATTAAATGCTTAGCAAAGGAAAATTGAATAAAGTATCTTCCAAAATGGAAGAAATTTAAGCCTACAGGACTTCATTCCTTCCCATCATTTATCAAACATTATGCTTGAATAATCAGTTTTAATAAAGTAACAGTAACAGATTTTCAAAATAAACTTTAGGATGTTATTACACAATCACATCACTTCAGATTTAACCACCTTGCGGTGTATGTCTAAAGTCGAAAAAGGGCATTACCAAATTGTTCAAGTGACAACAAAAAGAAATTTAGTAACATAGACAGGAATCATAAGTGCAATTAGTCATTCATTCCTACCTGTTTATTTAAAAAAAAAAAAAAAACTTAATGTGAATAAAGAGAATTACCTCAAACAATACAGAATTTTTTAAAAAATAGAGAAATATCAAAACTTATTTATTAAGAAAATTAAAAGCTGAGTAAAATGAAACCAAATTAACATGTTTATTTTGAATATTCTAGATATTGAAAAGTTAATAATAAAATTGAACAGTTATGTGACTATTGATTATTTTTAAAAAATCACATCATTTCAAGGGAATGAATTCAGAGAATTTTCTAAAAATCATTTTGACAAAATAGTAAGCAACCTTAAAGTAAAAAAGTATATATAAAGATATTAATGTAATAACTTTTAATGTTTACCCAGTCAGCAATTTAAACTTGCTAAGGATATTTACTTTATCTTTGAGAACATGTTTTTTACCTAAAACTTAGAAAAGATCTACTATAATGCTAATACAGAAAGCGAGATTACCCAAGTTACCACAAAACATGAGAATACTAAGCAGTGTATGAAAAAGTACTTGACTTGTGTGCACATATACAGTTGCCAACTTATTTTGAAGAAAATATGCTATTTAATAAAAATCAATTTGGCTTCAGAAAAAATCACTTCACTATTTAATATTCTTCTATTGATTGATTGATTTATTTTTTTTAGTTTTTAGGTGCTCCAAAACATTTTCACAATCTTATTATAGAGCATTGGGTAATAGCTATTTCATTCCTCCTTCCTTAGCAATATTGCATATATGGCCAGAACCAAATTTGAACCACAAACCTCAGATTCTGTAGCCACAACTCTAACTATTTATTTAATTTAAATTTTTTCTTTAAAAATAGAGGGCTTTATTAATTGATAATTACATGTTCATCATTACAGACTTAAAGAAAACTTATTAAATAAAAAATCAATAATCAATCAATAAAAAATTATTTGAAAAATTGAACTGTTATAAAAGTGGGAGGTGCATGAAGTCAACAATCTGTTAAATCTGTTGCAATTTATTTAACAAGAGGAACATTAAGGATAAAATTTGATTATCAGTTATCATATGAGCTACCCTGTTAAGTAGGTGTGCCACAGTGATCAGAAGTAGGACGTTATTCGTAAAAAACATGAATGATAATAATAGTGCAACTATATATGTAAACATCTATCTTTTTGCAGATGACACATTAGTTTGTATTGAAGATAAGAATTGTGAAGAATCGATTATGAAGTTAAATTGTGACTTGGAAGTCAATAAGTATGCTGATTACATCATTTTTTTAATACATTTATTATACCTCATTTTGAATTTTATGATTTATTATTCTTAAATGCAAATCAAAATAACATTTAAATACTAAAGATGTGAAAAAATAAAGCTATAATAGATGTCTTCGAAGAAATTTGTGCAAAAAAACAGTGAAGTACTTAGACTAAGTACTTCACTAATTTTTTGCACTTCTCGTAAAATAACTATGTCATAGTTATTTTACGAGAAGTGCAAAAAATTATCATTTAAAAACACAGAAAGTAGACATAATTTTATACTCTTTATCTATAACAAATTATTATATGAATGTAATTAGATAAGCAAAACTAGACAAGAATCAAGTTGTGAAACATTAAAAAAAAATGGATATGAAGTGATTTGAACTATCTTTATATTGATTTAAATAGCATTAATATGGCTAATCATAACAACAAATAAATATTACTATAAATAATAAATATATACATTACTATAAATAATAAATATATACAATTTATATATATGTATAATACATAGAGACATTTACAATAATTTTGGTATTATGGAGCAAAATAAGTCAAAATTTGAAAAAGAAAAAAATGACTTTACCTTCTGTGCATACTTTTTACGTTTTCTAGCTTCAACAAAGGTTATATTTTCCAAAAGTACATTTTATTTATATATAATGTGAATATTTAATTTTTTTATTGAACTTTTTATGAAAAATATTATTTACTTGTACAAACAAATAGATTTTCAACCCAGGTGGTGCAAATTAAATAAATCCAAACAAAAAATACTCTCCTTCACTAATATTTTTACTTTGACAAATGGTTTTCCGAAGAATAATCACGGCGGATGCGTTGTTCGGCTTTATAGAAATAGCAACAACTGACAGTGCCCGCTTAAAGCACATGGATATATAACGTATATATGAGGCCCGTAGGAACAAAAATGATATTGGGAGGGGGGACGGTGGTGCCCCGAAATAGTTTCAAGGACTTATTTTTTTTTTAGTCATTTTTTTCAAAAAAAAAATTGCCTTGGGCCCCGAAAAGTCTTGATACGCCACTATGGGTTAATACTACTGGGTAGGTCAAATAGAAGTAAACAAAAATTTTTGTCAAAGGATTTTAGGTTATCTCTATCCTTTTTTAATGTTATATCTTAATTTGAAACTATTTGCTTTTTTCTAAAATCTAACTTTAAAATTATTTCTTTGAAAAATTTTATGAACTTCATAAAAACTAACTGTAGACTGACAATCTACGATTTTGTTAATTATATTTACTTTTTTTGTAATAAATATGTACTACTACTAAAATGTATTCAATAACTAATCGCGCCGGCCATATATATATATATATATATATATATATATATATATATATATATATATACTTTTTTTGTAATAAATATGTACTACTACTAAAATGTATTCAATAACTAATCGCGCCGGCCATATATATATATATATATATATATATATATATATATATATATATATATATATATATATATATATATATATATATATATATATATATATATATATATATATATATATATATATATATATATATATATATATATATATATATATATATATATATATATATATATATATATATATATATATATATATATATATATATATATATATATATATATATATATATATATAGAAAACTGCGAGTTGAAGTAATATTGTAGCCTATCAAGGATCGCTTTGGAGCTATTGACAGTCGGAGAACCGATTGCTATATATGGTAGGATGTTCCATGCATTGACTGTGCAATGCGGTTGTTAAAAAGTTAAAATGAGCTAAATTGTAGCTATTTTTTTATGGTGAAGAACATCTTTAATGTAATATTAATTAAATGATATATTACATACTTTTATTTATTGTCTGCAAACTTAATGACCACGCTCATCAAATTGAGTAAAGATTTATTTATGAATAGAACAGTTATGTGAATTTATAAGTTAATATATATATATTGTTTATTGTTTAAGCAAGCTTAGGCTACCAATTTTTTTTGACTTTGATCTCTTTTTCCTTTACAGATACTTTTTGTCTCACTCTGTCAGGGTTTTAAAATAGCTTAGACTTTAAATATAATATGTAAAACTCTATTAAATAAGAAATTACACTACCAATTTCTGTCAATGGCAGATTAAATATACTTAGACATGACACTGGTCTAATTGGAGCGTTTTCACCTAATTTCATTAAATTTAAAGAGTTTCTATGTAATTACAAGTTTCCATACAGTTTTAATAACTTAGTTCTTCAAATTTAATTTAAACAATTTTTATTGACTTAATGTTCAAAACTATTGACTAAAAAAACCAAAAAGTTTTATTAATGAAAGTTTGCATTAGAAATTTTTTTAAAAAGTGTTTTGAAAGTTGAACTTTGGTAATTGTTTTTATCTTTTTCTAACAAGTATGTGGGTTTGAGATTTCTTAGACCCGTCATAAAACTTAGGTAAACTACAATGCCAAAATTATTGTAAATATTATTTTGATTTTAAATTAAAGTTTCTTTTCAATAATGTTAAGTTATAATAAATTTATGACTTTATAAATAAAAGATTTTTATTTAATAGAAATAGAATTAAAATACAAATCTTTTATACATATATATATTATACATATTTTAATTTGAGTTAAATAAAAATGTATAAAACAAACAAACAAGCTCTATAATATGACTATTGTTAATCTAACACATTGTTTTAAAGCCCTCCTTTTTGTTTATTTTTTGAATTTGAGCATCCCTACTGCTTTCCGAATTCCGGCGCCACCGTGATAGAAAAATATATATATATATTTTAAGAACTCTTTTTAAAATGCATAATGGGTTTCAAAGGTGACCATCATAATGCTTAAATTAATTCTTAGTTCTGTATTATTTACTTTAGATCTTCATTGACTACTTTAGGTAAAGTAGTTACTTTAGGTAAAGTAGTTAATTTACCTAAAGTATGTCGTACATACTTATTATCAGATATTGCTCAGTGATTGCAACAACAATACTAGGTGTTTTTCACAAGATATAAAACAATGTTATAGAAATTTATGCATAGTATAATATATATAAAAACAAAATTGGCATAGACAAATAATTTTGATTGGGGTAACATGGTTAACCAAGTAACTTGAACTTGCGGCTAAATTTCTATTATACATCCGATGAGGATGCTTTGCATTTTTTGAAAAACATTTATATTTGTATAACAGAAAATATGGTTAGTGTATATTGGTAAAAAAATAATTAACGGTTATCATCTAATTAAAGCGAAATAATTTTTTTGTTTTGTTAAAATATTATCTTTACATCCGAAATAATTTAACGCCGAAAAGTTAGAACGTAAAGGTGTTTAACAAACGTAAAGGTAAAAGGTAAAAATTACATAGGAGTTTTTATCTTTTACTTTATTTAAACATATGGTTGCAACGTTTTTGTGTTCTGGATAAAGGTAAAACATAAAATTTTAAAAAGTAGACATGTTAAAAAAGTTGTTTCATAAAGTTAAATAAAAACATCTGATTATACTTGATAACTTTTTCTTTTTTAAATTTGTTTTTACAATAGCTCTAGAGAACGCATATCCTCTCGTTATTTAAGTTAATATAATACATGGTTAATCTTAACAAACAACAAAATATAACAACAATAAAAAATCAGAACTAAATTACATATTCCTTTATACATCATACAAGCTTGAACAACAAATGTATGTATAGAACTGCAAAAAAACCCACTAAAAATATTGTAAAAAAAATTTAAAGAGGAAAAAAGTTAGAACCATAATGATGATTCAAAAAAAAAATTTATTCGCGCAAAGGTATTAAAACAACTAATCTGTTATAACCATAAACCTGTTTTTATTTAACTTTATTAAAGAAGAAAAGACCGTTAAGTAGTCTTCGAGCTAATTAATAACCAAACACTTTTAATATATATGCAATGCAAAAAATTTTATTTAGTTTAAATATATATGACACTTCACAATAATGAATAATAATAATAATAATAATAATAATGGAATTGAATAATTAAATAAAAACTGGAATTTATAGAGATAATTGCATTGTAGTCTAAATACATCACTTGGTTTATAATCACAGGCACAGTGAGTGTGCATATGTTAGCTGAGGGTTTGAATTTAGGTAGGTTGTCTTGTAATTACAAGCTTTTGTGGATCTGAAAAAGTCTGTTGGAATAGAAGTTTGATGAGTGAGCCTACCTTCTGTATAAGCTTTCTAAAACAGAAAAAGCATTTCTGAGCCTTATTATTATTTGTTCATATATTAGGTTAAATTTCTTTTTGAATTAATACTGTCACAAAACTGTTCTATTCTAAAACAATTTTGTGAAAAACTTTATTGGTACAAAAGAAAATTGTTTTGAACAAATCAACTATTAATTGAAACTAAGAACAATCAAAAATAAAGTTCGCAATGTCACAAGGCTTTTAGTTAGAAAGAAATTAAGTTAGAAGTTAATAGAAAGTAAAAATATTATATCAATAAGAAAAAACGTTATATCAATAAGAAAAAACCTGACAGAGGACTAAAGTGTGAGCTTTATGAACCAGAAAAGCTTAAGAACGAGATAAAGCTTCAAAATATTAATGTTTAAGAACAAAAAACTAAATAAATAAAAACATAAACATTGATAAATAATGAGACACGCAGGATTAAGTTATGGTTGATAAAAAATAATAAAAAAAACTCTCTAGATGAACAAAACTGTGAGATCAACAAGTTAATAAAGTATTTTTGAGCTTTTCTCAATCAGACTTATTCATCGATAAATTTTAAGTTTTATAGTATATTCTTTCAGCGTTCAAAAGTTATTACCATACAAAGTTTGAACTCCTCTCAATTTTAGGGGTTTACAAATTTTAAACGGTCATAATTTTTGAACGCTGAAAGATTATACTATGAAACTTAAAATTTATCGATGAATATAAGTCTAACTGAGAAAAGTACAAAAAATATTTTATTAACTTATTGATCTCACGTTTGGGGAAGGGGGCAAAAAATTTAAGTTTCTTTTATTCCCAGGCTCCAATCATCTCACGATTTTTGCAAAGCATTCCTTATTTGACATTAGTATAAACATACAAACGTTTGGAGTTTGTTCTATGTCTGGAAGTTAGCTATTTCAAAGACCGAAAAATGCTGGCCCACCCCCTGAGTGCTCCTAATGTCAAGATACAGATTGAATCATACACTTAAATCAGCAGTAATATTTGAAATATCTAAGTCATAATTTTTATTATATAACAATAGATCAGATGATCTTTCATTATTTTCATCAAGTAACAAACAAATTTTGTGATGATTTAATGCTTTTAAGACAATTTTATTGACTATTTTTACTACCAAACCGATTACCTCCTGAATCTTAAATAGAAATATTTGTGCACACAGTGTCTCTTGATAAATGAAAACTGAAAATGATGTATTTGAAAATCATAAATTTGAATATTGAGGAGTTAACCCTGGCAGGATACATATCACTCTACTAATCCAAATAGGTGGTATCATCAATGTCACATGACTCATCACTCACCAAAAAAAAATATGGGTCGTGATTTAAAGTCAGAAATTTGTTGAAATGCCACATTTTCTGTCATTTCTATTGTTCTGCCAAAAACTGTTTTTGCAGAAAGTGAAATATCTTTGATTTTTTTAACTGCTATTTTTGAAAAAGGTACAAGGTTTACCACACTTTATTATTTCTCAAGAAATAGAAATGTTAACTGTTGCGAGACTATTTGAAGACTGTCTCCATTTATTGAGTGTCAAGAATAAATGTTGCATATTTTGTTGTAATTCTATTATTTTATCATTGCTAGATAAATAATTTTTGGCAAAAACACGGCGTTTTGTTAAAAAGGGACGTTTAAGATATGGCGTTTTATTAGTCGACAACCTTTCACTGCAAAAACATGATAGCAAACCAGTGATACTTGGAATAAAAGCATACGTTTTGCTCCATTCGGATTTTAAGTCACAGTTTTAACAATAAAGTTTTCATAATGATTTTCTTTATTTTTTAAAGGTTTGTATTTGCTTAAATAAATCGCTTATAATGTCACTATCTTAAATCCACAATTTTTTAACAATATGTTGACAAGTTTATTACCCAATATTGAAACCCAAGTTTATTACCCAATATTGACTGCAAATTTTAATCGCGCACTTTAGCCATACTAAATCTGTGTTTGAATAAATTTTTTTTAATTATTATTTTTTATTTAGCTGATTAAACAATATTACAATTTTTCATATAAAATGAAAAACATTGTAAACATAAAAAACCTTGATAAAAAAACATTTTTAATTTTTTTTTATAATATATACATATACTGTTATAATCAGTCAGGGATCATCAGTCAGGGACATCAGGGATCATCAGTCAGGGACATCACTCAAAGAAGGAAAGGATGATGCGTTTACCATCACAACCTTTTCATAGAGCTCCTTTAGTCACTCATTAAAAAAAAAACACTTTAATTTTTAAAGCAAAATAAAAATTCAATAAAGCAAAACTCATTTTGTTTTTAGTGTAAAAAATTGAAAACAAAAAAATATTAAAGCAAATAAGAAGAAGAAAAAGAAGAAGAAGAAAAAAAAAATTAAAATCTGAAAACAAATACTGTAAACTATAATATATATGTCAGGAATGAAGGAGATGCATTTTTGGGTCTTTTATATTTTTATTTTGGAAATGATTCCATATTGATGGACCACGGTTTATAATTAGAAAACTTGACTGCTGTGATTTAATTTTCCCTAGCTGATAGTTGTGCCTGGTATTTTTTTTTCTTTTTTCTTTCTTTCTCTGTTTACATAACATAAGAATTTTACAAATTCCACTACAGGTGAACTCACCGCAAAAACTAAGACACCCCATAAACAGGGTGGTCAGTTATATAGCTATAAAAATTTAAATCTGTACTTTTAAACCACGAAAGAAATGTTTTTTGATACATGAATGTTGCAGTAACAATTAAAATAAAGGAAAACTATCATAACAATATAGGAAAATTTTCACAAATGTTTTCAGTTTAAAAAAGTGTATAAATTTTTTGGAAGTTTTAAGAACGATTGCTATAAAATAGTGGTTTTTAGACTAAGTTTGCAACTCCAATCTAGTTAACTTATTTTTTAATTATTCTATACATAAATTAAACCATTTGCATTTTAAGTAGAAGGGAAACATGTAAAAATAACAATTAAAATGTACAATTCAACATGTGGTCTTTAGGGTGCATTAAAAAAAGAATTAACCAGAATCAATCTTTTTCACTAAATTTGCACAAAGTTTATAGAAATATCTCATTAAAATAATTGGTTCATTTCTTTCTACCACCTGCTAATAAAATCATTTCTGGATTTCGTCCATTTACTTTGCAATTTACTTTGTTGCAAACAGACTTCATAACATTAAGACAGGTTGCACACTGCTTCAAGCCGAAAGATTTACATTTTATGTCTCCACAATTATTCTCGAGTGCCGAATACAACGGGGGTGGGAATAAACGGATGGGTGGGAATTTTAGTCAAAATCAAATAAACGGGGGGGGGGGGGGGGGGGAGGGGTTTAATAAATGAAGGAGGTGGGGGGGGGGGGGGGGAAATAAGAGATTTTTTCTAAAATTTAATAAACGGGGGGGGGGGGGGTTATAGTAGTAGGAGGATTTTATCTACAAAATAAATGTGCGGGGTTTTTTGTTTAAAAAAAAGGAACATCTTCTAGTTCTAGTAAACAGAGAGAGAATGTACCCCCCGTACCCCTTCTAACAACCCCCGTAGTAACGTACAAAAATAATTTACCAAAAGAAAATGTACGACTTTAAAAAAGGTTTAATTATCAATATTTATTAACTTCAAATAAAATATATAAAAATGATCTTTTTATTTAAATAAATCCTCAAAAGCGTTCCTGATTGAATCATTTTCATCGCGGTGTTCCACTTCATTTTCTAACTGTTCGTTGTCAAAGGCTTCAAAGTTGTTTTCAATACGGCTTTTTATGGCACGGTGCGATGTTATATAGCTCCGTTTCAATCTTGTAAGATGTGGAATAAATTGGGTAGATGTTTCTGCATTACATAAAAGTTTTCCTAATTCATCAATGAATACAGCATCTTTTCTTAGATCATCATTGCCTTGACATAAGTCACTTAATAAAATGTTGGATGAACTATCGGTATTTAAATTAACTCGATTGTTTTCATCTTGATTTTCTAAAGCACTTGTTTCCAAATTTGTATCGTTTTCCTCGTCTGTCTGATGCTTATCATCAAGTTGATTTATAAATAATGTTTCACCTTCACAATCAAATAATTCATATCCTTCATCTAGCGGCTCTGTTTCACAAGTGTTTTGTCCTTGCTTTCGTTTCACTCCTTTTGGAGGTGTAATTAGCCCCTGAAGATCTTTCAAGTTTCTTGGACATGGGGTAAGCATAAGTTTTTTCCGAAATGCTTGAAGCTTTTGTCCCACTAAGGCAAATATTCTTTCCGAAACTGTAGTTTTTCTCGCTCGAAACAAAACTTCTTTTATGTCTCCATTCAACTCATCTTTACAAAAGTTTTACATCCATTTATATAAAATTACTACCCACAAAAATCAACATAACAAAAACCGCTAAATACATAATTACAATTAAAATAATTAAGAACTGTTAACAAAAAGACCACGTAATTGGTATAGAATGTTCTTAAACTTTTTACATCAAAGTTACAGAAACTAGATAATCCTCGCTTCCGTCTGAAGCATTGGTTACCCACAGTGCCTTAAATTGACTAGTAACATCATTCTCCAACGAATTCCAACTTTTTAGTAGCATTTGCATCAACTGATCACTGGGTGGCTGTGGAATTTTTTTGGGGTCAAGCCTTAATTGCTCTATCATAAGGTTTTGCTCCAACTCTCGGTATTTAGCTTTTAAAGACCTGTGGAAATCTGTATCATTAATTTGAACGTCCCCTGTAACACCACCACCTATTCTAACGTAAATATAGCCTTTCTTTAGTAAGGCAGCTTTGATTTCTGGCATTATATGAACACTATAATCATCTAGAACATAAATCCCGTAGTTTTGATGTGTAAAAATATTGTGCCTGTTTGGTAAATTAGCTATTGTACTCAACATATGTTCCAATCGATAGGAACCTTTAGGTGCCCATTGAAACTTCACATCTTGAGGAGGATTAAGTTTAATCCCAACACCTTTGCCTTTAAACACAAATTCTGGTTTAATTGAGACTTTAGGGTCACTGCAAACTTGAGTGTAAACAGTAATTCGTTCTCTTGAAAGAAAATAATTTTCTTTGACGTATGTGTCCAAACCAGTAAAGTTCAAGGTCTTTTGAGTAGAACTTTCATTTCGGTGGAGTGGCATTTGGTTACCATTCAGCACAGGTGGATCAACTCCAAAATTTTCAATAAAGTATTTACGTACAGTCCAAATGTTTTTCAGGTACTCAAATATTCTTTCTTCACGGCGAGCCTGCATTATTTGAAAGCGTTTGTTAGGATGGCGCAGACTGACACCATGCTCACTCATCCAGTTATTTAACCAACGGTTTGAGAAAACAATTTTCTTGTTCTCTGGCACCTCTTCTAATTGTTGGGCAAGCCACTGTTCATAAAAAAGTTTGCATTGTGCTGTAAACATTTTCCTGGGTAAACGTGCTTTAAGGATTCCACGGATGTCTACAAACCACTCGAATAAAAGTTGTCTGACGTCTGGGATGGTTAATTTTCGTCCTCCTCCTGCTTGACAATACCTTGATTTGCTTGGAGGAGCAGTTACAGCATCTTCATCTGCCTCAACTTGGTTTAGACATCTTTTCCTAAGTTTTAGGGGTTTTGTTAAGGTTGGGTTATCATGCTTAATGCCTTTAAGGTCCGAATAAAACTCTCTTACAGCTCTTGCGAGGTATCCTTCGCGTGGCAATGTTTTAACGTGTTTCTTTCTTTTTTCACAAAAGTTAACTTTTTGAAAGTTTTCAGCAATCAATAAATTGTACTCTTTTTTGTAACTTTTACAAAGTTTACCTAAAAGCATTTTTTTCTTCCAAACTGTATTTATCTCGGTCAGTTCTTGAAAATTTCCGATCTGACGTTATGTTACAATATAAATATTTTTGTAAAAAATTTTAATTTATAAATCCAAACCAATATTTTTTACAAAGCATTCAAAAAACTATTTATGCATGTTCAAGTCAAATGCGCGTTTGACTTGCGGTCAAAAGCGCATTTTCTAACAGCTGTTAGGGTAGGGTTAGGCTGTTTTATCATAATTTCAATAGGATTTAATATGCTGGTATAAGTTTTATACTTTGCAAAGTATAAAACTTATATTCAGCATATTAAATCCTATAATTAAAAGCAAAGTTTTGTTGAGAAATTAACTAAAAGTTCATTTTTAGCAAATCGAGAAAACCTGTTTACACTGAAAGTTTTTGTTTTTATCGGTGACTGAAAATTATTTTCAAATTTTTAAGGCCAATTTTCACTGATTTTTTTTTTTTTACTTTTGAAATATATATATTTTTTGTTGATAACAAGTAAAAATTAATAAACGGGGAGGGGGGGGAGGGTCTTAATAAGCTTAAGGTGGGTGGGAAAAATATCCAAAAATTAATAAACGGGGGAGGGGGGACGTTTATTAGGAACTCGAGACTACATTGAAGCACATACATTAAATAAAAAGTTTTTAAACTTTCTCTTTTTTTTTTGCAGCATCTTCTTTTTCTTTTAACTTTTTTTTTTTGATTCTTTTTATGGATTCAACTACAGTTAATACATTGTTTGCTGTTATTGAACCATGTACTTGGGTAACACGTGTCATATCTTTTGATAATTTAGGCTTTACCTTTTTGGTTACCATAAAACCTGGTATTTCTCCCAGTTGAATACTTTTTTCATGAAGTTCATCAATCAGTTCCATAGCTTGTTCGAACTTTGATTTCCAGTAACTTGTTGAACCACGTCTTTTATCAGGCGAAGAAATTATGGGAGATGGCTGTTTCTCTGCTTCAATACACTTTTCTGCTCTTTCAAATTTATCTTTTTGCATAAATTCAACGCTCAATGAGTTTTCAGTGACACTAATCCTTCTAGCAGATTTTATAATAGTTTCTTTGGTTGCCCATTTGTCTCATATATTAGCTAGAAGTAATATGAAAGCTTCTTTATTTAAGGAGCAGATACCTGAAAACATAAAGTCTTTCTGTTTACGATACTCGCTATGAATGTTCTTATTAACTTGGTCAAGAAGTTGAGTAACTCCCGTTGTGTCTGGTGGAGTGACAAAGAGACAAATTTTTTTCAACTCAAGAAAAAATAAAACATCAAAGTCTAGTCTTGAGCTATATCCATCTGACAATAAGATGATGGGTCGCTTAACATTTTTTTTATTTAAGTAGACATCCAATTTTTTCAATGCTGCCAAGAATGATTCATGGTTTGATAATCCATTTTCTGATGTCGTAGCCAACAAATGTGGAATTTTATTTGCTGCTTCTGTCGGAACCATACAACTTGTAATACCAGTACATTTAAAAATCACCTGGCACATACATATATCCCCTTAAAATAAAAATTGAAAATCATTTTAAGCAAGTATTATTATTTATACATTTTTTCTTAAACCACATGTTATTGCATACCTGAAAATGAAACAAATGATTGAATTGTTACACATTCTCTGTTTTCTCTATACATTCTTTCACATACATCCCCTTTGCCAGCATAAAATAATCCAGAATTGGTACCATCAACCCCATAGTTAATAAATTGGGGATTTTCATCACAATTAGTATCAACAATGCCATTCCAAACCCCTGCTTCAATTTTCTCTTCATTAACCATAACACCAACTTCTACTAGTTTTTTAGCAAGTGAAACTGATATATATTACATAGAAATCAGTATATTTAAAAACGTAGAATGATACTTATCTATAAAAATTTTCAAACTGATACCTAAATGATTACATGCCATTTCCCTTGAACAATTCAGTGCACGGTTTATAGACACGCTTCCTTGTCGCTTGATGGTAAGACTGCTATGTTTAGCATTAAAGCCATGCCAAAATGATCGACTTAATCTATAAAAGAGGACCATTATATAAAAACAATAGTCTGATTAAAAAAAGGGATATTTAAATATAAAGATGATTCATGTTACCCTATTTAGATTTCATAGGATCATTGTACGTTTAGCTATTTAGTTTCAACTTACTTTTCTTTTTCCAGTGCAGCTTGAGCATTTAATGATAGTTTGTGAACTTCCTTCCACCTTTCATCTTTGTATTAGTGTGATGTCTAATACTTAGCACATTTAGAATTAACTTGGTTACTTCCTGTTTATTCATTGCTTGTAAAGACCTGTTCTTATTTTTTATAAAACGAACAAAAATGCCTCTTCATTTTTTATAAGTATAGTACAATAATTTATTTCTTGTCGATTAACCACTTTTCCATTTAATTGCCTGTTGATTGTCTCATTATTTTTGATAAGAGGAAACATACCAGTCTTTAATGCTGCTTGTCCCCTCCCATTCGTTTTTTTGCACCAATTTATAGCAGCTTCTAGTTGCTTTTTTTTTTAATTAGTTTTCTGGCAACTGTGGCATTAGCTTTTGTACGAAGATTTCTTACTTTGTTTATACGTAAATGTAACGGAGATGTTGGTTTCATTTTACTTACTATTAACAAATGCAATAAATATAATAAACGAAACTCTAAAATGGCGAACAAACAAAAAAACATGACTTGCGTCAATGGCAATAAATTAAGATTTAGTTAATCTTTGAGTAAACTATATAAACATTTTATTAAATTATTTCAAATCTTTTCCATAATCATCAAAAAACCAACGTGGTTTTTGGGGTGCATATGATGTGGTTTTTGTAGTACATTTGAAGTGTTCTATAAAATATAACTAGATTGAAAAAACTAACTTGAAAACTAGATTGAAAGTTATCAAACTTTTCGTTTATGCTAAATAGTGATTCACGGAAAAAAGATAGAACTGTTTCTTTTTGAATATTAAAAAGTTCTCTCATCATAGAAATTGAGACTGATTCTTCTGATTTAGACATTCCAAATTTTATTAGACAAGATAACAAATTTTTTAAATTATTTTACTGTTAGAAAAACGCGTCTGTTCGCCACGATGTTCACAACGCAAAAATAAATTTGAACGCAGGTTATATTTTTTCAGAAAATGATATCAAGAAATTATCTGAAAAAACACAGAAGATTGTTTTTATTCTTATACATAAAAATAAATATCTGTAATGTGTTAAGTTTCTTAATATCTAGAACCGTCATGCCTTTCATCACTGAGGCCGGGTTTACTAATCTGTTTAAATAATCAATTGCTTTTCATGCATGGTTTTGCAGACTTAGCAATTTGGTTTTATGGGTGCTGACCCATACAATATTTGCGTACAAAAGTCTCTATTCATTCCGTTAAAACGGGATGAATAGGAACAGTTTTTAGGTTTAAAGTTTTTTTTGGTACCACTAACTTAGAATGTAGTTTTTTTTGCAGTTGCTAACTACGATCATATTTATGCGCATTCGTGGCGCAGTGATTAGAGTTCCGGCTCAGAGCCAAGAGGTCTAAAGTTCGGCGCCGACTTTTTTCCAAAAAATAAGATTGGTAAAGAAGGAGGCATGAACTTCCTAGTTAAAAGGTTTTGCTTGCTCACATTTTATTTTCTATGAACATTTCTTTTTATGATGCCTAATTGTAGATTGGTCCTATTTTACTTCTAATGCATTTTTTTGGTTCTTATTGCTATTTTCATTTTTGTTTCGCTATTGTATATTTGTTAACAGTCGCATTCTGCTACGTATACATTTTTATTTAGGTGTACAAAGATTTTAGATTTTAGATTTTAGGCATGGTTGCCTCATTGTTAGATAAAACTGTTTCATTATTTGAGTGTTGTTTTTTTTTATAACAATATTTCCTAGGCTTTGTAGTTTTTTTCTTTTTATACACTTTCAGCAAACACTATTAAGAAGTTGATTTCTTTTATGAAATTGATTTCTTAACTTACAAGTTTTTTATGCCTATCAAACTTTTAATAACTATCAAATTGGAATATTAAAACGAAATACTTCATTTTGGAGATATCCAAAAACCAGTAATCAAAACATCGACACCCCCTGTGGGGTGAATAGAGATAAAACTATTGATGTTTTAGAGTCTATATTTCAAAACATCTTCACGTTTAAGAGGCGGCTGATTCGTATATTCTTTTATTTGAGAAAAGATTAACAATTAATTGTTATCAACTTGAGGAAAAATGAAGTGACCCAACCCCGTATTTTTCAGGATTCGAAAAAGGTTAAGATTTTCGCTTCTATCCTGAGTTCTGGGCAAATTGACAAAAATCCACGTGTTTATTTAAATATCAATAAAGACACGCGTTTCACCCCAGTACATTTCGTCCCGTCTTCGTCAGGTTCTTTACCATGTGCATCATGTTTTTCTGATTGAATTTTATTTTCATCGGCATCTAAGACATTTTTATCATTCAGTTCAATTTTATTTTTATGGCTTTTTCCTCGTTTGAGCTATTTTCAGCATTTTGACTCTCAGTTTCACTACCATTATTTGTATTATCGTCATTGATTGCCAATGACGTCATTGATTGCCAATGACATCATTGATTGCCATTTCTTCAGTCTTACTACTGCTAGTATTCTCAAGATGCTCTTCTTTGTAATCTTTAATCTCTTTAATGTCTTGAATCCCTTAATTAATTAAAATAAAATTTAAAATAATCAACTTTTTCTTTCTTTTCAGAACTCAATTTACCCATTTTGAATATTTTTTCGTGAAAACTTGAAATCAATCATAATATATCAGTTAACTTTAAGTGCATGATTTAAAATTTCTCCCAGTTTCATCAAATTGCTTAAGTAACAATTTGGTAAAATTTTACATTTATCATAACTTTTGTCAGTGGCAAAAAGTTTTTCATACTTACTTTTTTTCACATTTTTGGTCTTATTTTTTAACATTATTTACGAGAATAGGTAATATCACAGCCAAATCAAAATGTTACTATTATATGGGTTTGTAAAATACAATTTTTCGCTATTTTTAAATATTTAAATTCATCGCTATTATTAAATATTTGTTGTATAATTTATTTATTTTTTTTATTGAGGTTTTTTTATTTCACTTGTAATCTCTGGACATTTCAAATTATATTTTTATTTTATTTTTATAATTAAAAAGTGCTTGTAGTGTTCAAGAAAAATGTATTTAAGAAGTAAATCTAGAAAGAAAGAGAGGAGTGTGTGGCGATATTTTTTTTTTCTTTCGATTTAATGAATCCAGACCATCAAGTGACAGTTTTTAGGTTTAATGATTTGTTAGAAAACTAGCTCACAAATTATTACAGTTTTTTTGTTAACTTTTTTAAAAATGCTAGTCTTACACTAACTGTTTAAGTGTTAAAATGTTATTAGTTATGTAGCTATGAAATTAAGTCATTACTGATATTTCAATTTCATATCAGTTTTTAAAGCCTTTCTAATATACTTATCATTTTCAAAAAATATGCTAAGTTAAATTTACCAATTTGCAAAAAAAAAACTTCTTTCCAAAATATCTATAGGTAGGGGGGGAATCGCTATCATTTCCCCACTTACCTTATCTTCTCCTTTCTTTAAATTCGCCCATGAATTGCATTGAATATATACTGACCATTTTGTTTCCAATAAAAATTCTTTATACTCGCAAATAGAAGATTCGTTAATTTTTCTTATATATCTTTTAACTTTTAAGTTGATTATTGAGGTTGAGTTTTATGAAAGTGAAAAAAAAAATCGGAAAGTGATCTAATAAATATGAATTTTAAAAGTGTTACAGTTTCATTTAGAACGCTTTTTGTCGTTTTTAATTTTTCTATATTTTTTATCGTAATTTCTATATTTGTAAAGTAAATCTTGCTTGTTATTTCAAAAGTAACAATGTATATATATATATATATATATATATATATATATATATATATATATATATATATATATATATATATATATATATATATATATATATATATATATATATATATATATATATATATATATATATATATATATATATATATATATATGTATATATATATATATATATATATATACATATATATATATATATATATATATATATATATATATATATATATATATATATATATATATATATATATACACATATACATCAATTGATAAAGTAACTTTTCTCATGATTACCATCAAGATGATTGCCGCAGACCACTGAAACTATAAGGTAAAAGGTGATATTCAATATAAAAAACATACATTTACAAATTGTTAGTTAATTATCGTATATAATTAATACTGATAAGAGATATAAGTTATTCTTAGTTTAGGTAGTCGTACAGGTGATGAGCATAGCAGTGGCGAATAAGGACTTCTTGGGGCCCGGGGCTATTTTTGTTATTGGAGGCCTTTTTATGGGCCAGAGCCTAAAAATGACTAAAAAAAAAAGGTCCTCTAAAATTTTTGGGGGCCCCTAAATTTGCGGGGCTCGAGGCTATAGCCCCCCTTGATCCGGCACTGGGCCATAGTGAAAGTTGATAGAGTAGAAAATATATCAGCAATAAGTGTCACTAGTATCAGTCATAGATACAACACAACCATTCATTTTAATCGGTAATGTACAACACTAGAGATCAATGTTAGTAAAATATATAAAACAAACAAAGTTGTAAAATTTAAAAAATAATTAATTTCTTTGGTGCGAATGAATAATAAAGATATAACAGTGATAGTCATTATTAGGTAAATAACTAAACTTTGTATGGGTAAGGCGATTAATATATATAGAAAATTTTTAGTTTAATTTAATTTTAACTTATTTACAGTCAATAAAATTTACAAGTTATTGATGAAGAGCGGCTCACTAGGCAGCTCTGTAATGAAAATACTTTTTTAAACAAAAACAGTCTTTAGCTTTCAAATTACAATTAAGCTGATTGCTCATGTTTATATAGTTATTTAGATTTGTTATATTAAACGCGTTTTGGTTTAAGGCGTTCCTGGGTTTGACTGCACGGTTCGTGAGGAAGTTGTTTCTTTCTGAGCAGTTTCTAACAAGTTTTGCATTAAGTTGTTTGATTAGTCTGCGAGCTCAAAAACTATACTCTGAAGAAGTTAATTTTGGCTGATGCTCAGACACCACGAAGTTAACTACGCTGATTTTGCTGTTGATTGTGCATTTTTCAATAAAATTTCTTCTTGCACCTTTTTTAGTTAGTGTTGTCAGGTTTAATATTAATAGACCCTAAGTATTGGGTAAGTGCTTTATCTTAAAGAAGTATTTTGTGGCTCGGTGTTAAACTTGCTCAATTTTGGCTATATTTTGAGCTGGATATTATAAGCTAAATATGGTCATGATGACCATATTTAGCCATAAGCTAAATGGCTGTTACTGCAAATTCTAAATGTGGACAAATGTATGAAGTATACAGTTTGGTGCCCACAAAGGTCACCTAACCTAATATGTAAATATGATTTCGATTGGGTGACCTTTGTTTGAAGTATAAATATAAGGTAGAATTATTGGTTTTTTCTCTTATTTTTATTATATTTATTATAATTACATAGCAAAATACATGCGTAGTATAAATGACTGTGTATTTTGTAACTTTTCAATAAATAGACAGATTATTTTAGAATAATAAATTGAAAAAAAAAAAAAAATTGAATAAAAGATACAAAAAGTTATATTTTTGTGATGAAATGTATATATTCATAAGAATGTTTCTGTTATTGTTGTAGTTTGTGATGAAATGTATATATTCATAAGAATGTTTCTGTTATTGTTGTAGTTTGTGATGAAATGTATATATTCATAAGAATGTTTCTGTTATTGTTGTAGTTAATCTTTTCTGTTAGTTATTCGATATTATATTGTTGTACAAATATTTAATATTCTGCCGTACTGCGGAATATAGAACATCTTTCTGCAATCCACATGAAAAGTAAAAACCTTTTGTAAATCTTTTAAGTATTTTTTTAAAATTCTATAATAAGATGGTAACAATGTTGGTACATATTTTATTTTCATTGAACCTTGCTTGCTTGAAAATATATATTATTTTTATAAAGGCGAGGACTCTTATTCCCTTTCATCCGATATTTTATGTTTACTACTACTGCCCAATTTTAAATTTTAATAAATGAAAATTTAAACTAATAAGTTCCAGCATCCCATCCATATAACCACACTTACACCCCTAATTAGTTAAACACATCTATTTTATCTTCATTATTTCTTAACCCATTTCATTAAACACGAAGTACTTAGCGTTGATATTAGGCACACAATACTTAGGATGATAACAAACACAATACTTAGGACGATAACAAATACAATACTTAGGACGATAACAAACACAATCCTAGCGTTGCGATAACTAGAAAGTGTTAAAGAACCAAGAAAAAATTCAAGCAGCCAAGAAAAAGGACTGACTCTCTAAGATAAAATTTTACCAGCTATGTAATTTAAGGTCTTTTTGTGACATGTTCGATCAACGCCGATGCTTAAACATCTGAGTTGAAATTAAATTTTCAAAACTAAATAGAGAGTTTTTATTTAGTTTTGAAAATTTAATTTTCTATTTTAGTTTTTATTCTTAAAAACGACACTTTATGCCTGGTGCATACTTTTTTTGACCTAGGTGAATAATTTTCTGAGCTTTGTAAACTTTTTCTTAAAACTAATACTACATAGATCATCCAGGTCATATTTTAAAAATCCGGAAAATCAGTAGGGTAAAATATCCGGAATATATTTTCCCTAATAATTTTGATTTTAGCTGAGCTGTTTTTGATTTTTCTTTTTTAACTTTTCTTAAGTTTTATATGAGTAATGAGTGAAAAAGCTTAAAAAACAAATATATTACAAAAATATATATTCCTAAACTTGTATGTATAGAAAACATTTTTGATATCCAGAAAAACTAAAAGTTGAGAAAAATATCCGGAATTCCGGAAATATCTGGAAAAAAATAATCCCTGATAGTTACGTGCTTAGATCTGTTTTTTGTTTAAAATTATTAATATAATATTTTTAGTTAAATAGAAAACTTACAGACATTTTATTTATCAATTAAAAATACATAATTTTCAGAAAAAAATTATCTACTAAATTTACATTAGCGTACTCTTTTGTACTGAACATACTTATTTATTTTTTTATAAATAAGAACTTTATCTACGCATAGGGGGAACTACATGTTTAGGGCTATTACAAATGTAGGTATGCTAGGTCCGTGAATTTGTCAAAAATGACAATCTAACTGTTTATTAAGAAACACAGTGACACCCTCGTAAATCAACAAAAAAACATGATATTTTTATTGAATATATCTTTTTATACGTGTATTTAATAAGTGTTAGCTATGAAATCATGACAAGATAAAAAATGTCTTGATTATAGAGAATAATGATAACACTATTTAAATTGTATATTATAATAATTCTAAAACCTATATATCATTTTAAAAAAATACTATGAGGGAATTATTTTTCATTTACAAATGTAACTTTATAATAAACACTTAATACTATAATAATTCTAAATACTTTTATTAAACACATAATGTTATAATAATTCTAAAACCTATAGAATTTATATACCAAGATAACTATTGGAACATTTTTAAAAATAAAAAAATATATAAATAAAAAAACTAACAAAAAGATCGCTGGTTAAAATTTTTCCCTTCAATCTTTATGTATGCAATACATTTAACTCACTCATTGTTGGCCCACAAAACGTAAAATTAACAACCAAATCTACCTATGTTGCCACACAAAATATAAAATTAATAACAAATACTATAAAAATGGAAGTGATTCTAAGCCCACCAGGTTAAAGTAAAACGTGCTTCTGTTAAAACATGGTGCAAATTAAAGTTTTAAAACAAATCAAAAAATTTGTTAAAATATTTCACCTACTTTAGGAAGTAGCAACTTATCCAGTTTAAATATAATATTTGTTATTATTATTGTAGTATTACTATTATATATATATATATATATATATATATATATATATATATATATATATATATATATATATATATATATATATATATATATATATATATATATATATACATATACATATACATATACATATACATATATATATATATATATATATATATATATATATATATATATATATATATATATATATA
>NC_061168.1:33906990-33934490 GCF_022113875.1 Hydra vulgaris
GCGCTGAGAAACAAGTTGAGCGCAGTACTACCAGAGAAATAGTGGAATCAAACTTGGAACTTTTCGCTTATGAAGCAAGCTTTTGAAGCGAGTGTTCTACCACTACATCACCAGTTAATACTAACTACCACAAATTTATTTAACAAACAAAACAAAAAAGATCATAAGATCACAGGCTTTTAAATAAATCAAAATTTGAAATACCTTCATGAAACTTCAAAGAAAATCGTAGCACAATATTAAGCTAGTTCTATTTATTAAATAAATTTAGCGTTGAATAATTTATGGATCTTAAAACAAGTAGTAGTACTTTAACCGCTGATAAATATTGGTTTGTACTAATCCGAACATAATCAGATAGTAATGTAAATATATAACATATTATATATTTGACTAATATGTAATATCTTATATATTTATAATATTACTTGATTATATTTGGGTCACACACATATAATTATATGCGTATGCATGTATGCATATATACATGCATACGCATATAATTATGTATATATACAAAAAAAAAAAAAGGTTACCCCATAGCCAAGTAAAAAAATTTACTTCAGGTTCACTTTCATTCTAAATATTGAAAAAAAATAACTTCAGTTATATTTTTATAATAAGTAAATAAATTTACTTAATATATAAATTTACTTTTACATAATTCTACCTAGATTGGGAAATTCTAAATCCAAATTATAAAAAATATAATTTTACAATCTATGCCAACTAAGAGTTCAATCAAAATGACAATAATGCAGTTACAACTACAGTCTAATTAATAATGTATTCCTAATTAAAATAATTTGTATGAATTGATTCTTTCTGGGTGATTTCATGCTTTTTAGGGTGATTGTCGATAAACTCAGGTAGGTTCTTGATGGTCATGAATGTAATAAAATTTTTAAAAGGGTTATGTCTTTTGAATGTAATAAAAATTTAAAAGGGTTTAGAATGCACTAAGCTTTGATCCAGGGAAATTTCTAAAGAAAGTATTTATCCAAATTTTAGGAACACCTCAAAATTTTTTTTATTATAAATAAACTTTAAACTTTCCCAGCAAATTAAAATTTTTTGTTTTTAGGACCATCAGAAGTTTTGCTTAGTTTTATTGTTTACATGTTCAATTTTATCAAAAATTGAAATTATTTCAAATAAATCATAAAACTTCAAAAGTTTGCAATTATTTTGTTAAAAAAAAATAATTTTGTACAATATAAACATTGTACATAATTATTAAAATGCAAAGTTCAAAGTTCATTGTAAAAAATTGTTATTATGCAAAGTTCTTTTGGATTGAGAAGACATTTAGATAAATCCATTATTTTATTTCAAATAAAGATGACCAAACAAAAAAGATTGAGTTTAATCAACAATTGATTTAATGACAAAAAAAATTCATAAGGAGAAAGATTGGCTTGTTTTGCTTCTATTGATGGATTTTCTACCAATAGAATTAAATTCATGATTTGCTTCATGATTTTACCAAAATCAAAAACAAATGTCATGAATCTTATCTATAAATAATGGAAATAGTGGAAGAAAATAGAAGAAAGATTTTTGAAATAAAAAAAACACTTAAGTTTAGTTTTAATCAATTTTCACTTAAGTGAAGATTTATGATTATTATATATATTATGATACTTGGAGAGAATGTTATGATTGTACAACCTATACAATAAAATTTATCTAAATATAAATAGCGTAGTGAATATTATTATTATTATTAGTGCGCATAGTTACACATTGTTATGCCTATGTTCGTTTTGTTAATTACGGTTCTGTATTCTGTAAAATACACTATTTCTTATTTTTAAAGTTGTTTCTAGATTTTTCTAAGCGCGGCTATATATTCCATGCAGTCTTTCGAGTAAAATCAGCAAGCAAATCGGATCTGATTTATTTTTATTTTTAAGAAGAACTGATGTTGTTAATTTTTTAAAATAAAAATTTAAATAATCGTTTGTTTTTTGTTGGTTGTTTTTATTTTTCTAATTTTTATAGCCTGTTTTCATTTTTTAGAAGAAGTTAGAACTAAAATGACTGGTAAAATAGTTTTTTTAGTACAATTTTTCTTTTTTAAGAAAACTGTCACTTTTGTCGTTAGTCTTTTTAAAACATTTTAAGCAAGTATTTGTGTATTTTTTAGAGCAGTTAAGAGGAGCTGATCGCTTTTTTAGTAAGTTTAATTTATTTTCTCATACATAGATTAAGATTTTTATAGAAAGAATAATGAGAATAAAATTTTATTTATGTATTTAATATGAAGTTAAATAAAATAAGACTGTTATTTGTGGTCATGTAAGTTTATATACATAAGTTTGCGTTTATTTTAGTCTATTTTATATTTCTCTATATCTATATGTATATTTTCTCTTAGGAAAAATAATTAGAAATAGAAAAATTAAGAAAATTTCTTCTGGAAATTGTCAAAAGAGTGTTGTGTTATGCTTCATTTTAAGGTATCTGAATATGTATTTATTAGAAATTTTAAATTTTGTTCTTAAATGGTTTCATCTTTTTTATTACTTTAGATAAATATATACTGACTGACATAACTTCATTTTTATTAACAATGTTGTGAATTGTAGTCTGCATTCTTCGCTACATTAAAAATAATTGATGCTAATAAATGTTGTTTTATAGTTGTTAAAAGTTTCCATATATGTTTATATTATGGTCAAAGTTAATTTTTTTTTTGATAAATGCGTGTATGTGGTGATATATGTTATATAGTTGTTTTATAAATCTGTTTTTATATGTGTTTTTATAAAATTATGAAATGTATTATATCTAATTTGTGCATGATTGTTAAATGAGGTGTTTTTATATGTTAACTAACATTAAAAAATTATATTGTGTTTTATAGTTAGTATATATGTTTATATAATGTTGTTTCCATGATTTCAAAGTGTTGTGACTTGGCAAACGTGTAGAGCAAAATTTGTCAACCTTACTAGTCAAGCGATGTTACTGCTTTAGGTCTAAGCGTTGCCTAGCCTTCAATATAACTTCTGAAAATACATAACATTATCTTTAATAATTTTTTGCGTAATGTTGTGACCTTTGGCTTATCTTTATGTTGGTGTCCGCTGTTAAAAATGATTAATAGGTAGTTTCATTACTAGAACTCACTGCTTTTATTTATTTACTAAAAGTCATTCAAGATATCATTTTGCTATAAATACATTTTGTTTACCATGAAATAACAATCAGGAACATTGATTTTCAATTCACATATGATGCTTTTTCTTGTATTTACTTATTCGTTACATTTTTAACTTCAGATTTATCATATGGTGTATTTATTTGTTATAGAAGAACAAATCATTTTTAATTTTTTATGAATTTTTTAAAAAATATCTACTGATAATTAGTTCAGTCAACATTTAAAGTTCAATGTTGCATATACCATTTAGTAGCTTCTAATCTTTTTTAAATGCTTTTCTTATTCAAGTGGTTTTATAAACAAGGTCTGCAAGCAAATTTGAGCTGAAAAGTTTTTCAGCTTTCAAGGAGAATTAATGTTGTTCTCTGTTTAATCTAATTTGTTTAAATAGAGTACAGGGCTTGAATTAACGCAAAAAAATTTAATCGCGAAAAAAAAACTTTCTTCTTTTTTCTCCCCCCTATACCTTGTGCCGCGTTAGTATATCATGCGGTAGTGGTGTAGTGGTAAGAGCGCTCGCTTTGTAAGCGAGAGGTTTGGAGTTCGACTCCCACCATGTCCCTGGAAGTACTGTGCTCAACTTAATTTCTCCGCGCAGCGGCCTTGCTTGTCAAGGTTCGTGTTTCAGAGTTAAAGAGTTGAGAGAGGGTTGTACCACGATTTACAAAAAAAAAAACAAAAAAAAATGAGTAGCCTCCTTGACTGTAGTGGCCCCCTTGGGCCTTGAGTAGGTGAATAATTTAAATATATATATATATATAATATATATATATATATATATATATATATATATATATATATATATATATATATATATATATATATATATATAATTGTAAGTTTTGTACGTAATTGTTCTATTTTTAACATATTATCTCTCATATTTAAATATAATCTTATAATTTTCTTGTTTGGCAGAGTTTAAAATAGCGTAAGTTACTGTTATTATTTACAACTTAAGTTATAACTTGAAGTTGTTTCTTCTAACTTATTTTCAATTTCTCAATTTTTTTTTCTATTTCAAATTTCAATCACAAAATTATTTGAATAAGTGAATTTTAAGGCTAAAGTTCTCTTGTTCAAATAGATTTCTTTTTAAATAAAATTCCTGAAAACAACTTGCACATTTATAGAAAATGTTTAGTCTAGATGTCGCTATAAATAAAATGAAAATATAAAAAAATGGTGTCGCATTTTTGTCATACTTTATTCGACAATTTTTGTTAAAGTAATTACTAGTTAAAAGCTTATATTATGTTTTAACAACATGTAAGATCAAAATTGAAACATGTCTATGGCTAACTTTTGCAAGTATATTAAATAAATTAATATAATTGTTAAATTAATACTTGAGTAACTATCTTAAGTTACTATCTTAACTGGTTGTTTTAATTTAGGTTATAAGTTAATTTACTATGATACACTCTATCCATTCAGTAAAGTTAACTAAACATAACTTCAATAGTTTCAAGGTCGTTAAAAGCGAAAAACGTTGCTGGTTTCTATTAGTACAATTTTACTAATAGAAATTTTATTTAATAAAAACGAATTAGTATATATTTTATTATACTTAAAGTAGTAAAAATAATTATATAAAATTGTTTATAAAATAATAATTTAATTTATTATTAATAAGTTTATTTGGAGCAACGTTTTTTTTAAAAAAAGATAAAAATGCTGTTTTGTTAAAAAAAATAGAATGAAGAAAAATTTCTGTTTAACTTTTGTGTTTTTAATTTGCTACTAAGCAGAGATTTATATATATTTTATTATAATTAAAAGTAGTAAAAATAATTATCTAAAATTGTTTAAAAAATAATAAATTAAATCATTATTATTAAGTTAATTTGGAGCAACGTTTCTTTTAAAAAAAGATAAAAATGCTGTTTTGTTAAAGAAATAGAATGAAGAAAAAATTATTTTTAACTTGTCTTTTTAATTTGCTTCTACACAGAGATTTAAAGTAGTTTAAATTAAAAAGTACTTTACGTTGAATAAAAATCTCCTCACGAAAGAGCAAATGATCATGCTTCTATTCAAAAGACAGACTTTGCGTGACATACTTTACCATGAAAACATTACTTTTTAAGAATTACCAAAAGAAAAAGCTAAATTAGAAAAAAAGTTAATAAACAACTAAAAAAGTAAACCAATCGCGAAAATATATGTTTCAAGAAAAAACTAATCGCGAAAGTATAAAAAGCAATCGCAATTCATGATCGCGATACGCTTAATTCGAGCCCAGGAGTAGTTTTAATAAATGTTTATTTGTTCTTTGTTTTTTACTTATTTGTTTTCGGATTCTTAAGAACTAGGCAACTTAGCGAAGCAAGATTTGTTTTATTTTGAAGTGCAATTAGAAAGAGCGCTGGAGTGCTTTTTAGTCACTTTAAATCAAATTGTTTTTTTGTTGTTTTTTTTAAATAGAAGGATTAATAATAATAAAAATTTTTAGACAGTCGAACTGTTACTGATTTGAGTAAGTTTAATATTTTGTTTTATTTCATATTGGATTTATTTTATATTAGATATATATTATGTTTATGTTTTTAACATTGAAAACTGACTGTAATTTGTTGATAGGTAAGTTTATATACATAAATGTGCCTATATTTCAGTATAATTTATATTTCTCTGTATCTATATAAATATTATCTCAAAGAAAAAGTAAAAAGAATAGAAAAAGATTGAATATATATACATACATATATAACTTTAGGCTGACATTGCTTCTTTTTTTATAAAAGGTTCTGCATTTATTATTTTTGTGCATTAAGATTGTGTCTGGAGGTAAAAATAACTTTGTGCATTGTAGTCTAAATTCTTTGTTAAATTAAAAATAATGTAAATAAATTTTGTTTTATACTTTTAAGAACGACTTCTTATAAAAATATATGAATATCAAAAAATCTTAGTTTAAAATTTAGTCTTTAATTAAAAAAGATCAGAATTAAAAAAAAGAGTTATGGAGCAAAAAAACGGTTGACCGAAGACCTAGAATTATGCATAAAATTATTTTATGTTCATTTATTCATTTGTAGCAGTAGTTTAATCACTGGTAATATGTTTAATAATAACAGATGTTTAATATTAGGCTCGAAGAAGCTTTTAGTGTAAATGGTAATAGGCGACTTGAAAAAAAAATTTTCAAAGAAAGAGATAGATCTAGGCCTGATAAAATTAATTGTTGTTGAAATGTAAGAAATTCTGCTTGATAAACAGAAAACTTACTTGCCAGAATTCAGTGTCAAGCGGTGTTGATGTCTATTAATTTGATTTTACATTAGACACTTTAGAATAAAGCAAAAATTTATGAATTTTACTATTTATAGTAACAATTAATAACAATTTCAAATTTAAATGATTTTATTTTATTTTTTATTTTTTTAATCTCAAAAATAATTTTGTTCTTTTTTTTTTAGTTGCCTTTGTTTTTTGATTATTTTGCTTACTGTTGAAACATGGTTTTAATTTTGTAAATTTAATATGATGTGAAATTTACTATATTAATCATTAGCCAACAGTTAGAGAGAAGCTGAATCTTAATTAGGCAATGCTGGAAATTAATTTTTAATTAAGGTAAATATAATTTTGTTTCTTGGTAGCATAATAAAACCAGTTATTATGTTATTTATTGCATGTCTTTTTTTACTTTTTTTAACATGTTGCTTTTGAAACACTTCCTCTCTCTCTCTTAAATGAGACTTTAATGAGAGTTAGCACAGGGAGAATTGATAAAACTCATGTAATTACTGTGCTCTTGCGCATTTTTTAATACTACAATTGATAATGACCATTTATAAGATATATTTTATGAGTTGCTTGTGATATAAAGATATAATTCTTTAAATTGTTTAATTTAATAAATGCAAGATAAATTTGTCCCTCGGTTTTTCAAATATTATAATAAATAAAATCTTTTCAGTTTCAAGTATTTTACTTTAGGGATTGTCCATGTATTACATAACGCGAAAATAAACTTATAGGCAAAAGACATATCTCAAAAACAGTGTTTCTCTTATAGCCAACTTTATGTTGCATGTTCAAGAACTTGAGCATTTAATAGTTTGTTTTTCAAAATTGATAAACATCCTATTCAAGGTATGGTAGGTGAAAATTGTTACACAAATAGTGTTATACTTTCTAATGTTCTTAATTTATAGTCTTTAGATTTTTATTTCAAAAATTTACTGTTAAAGGTTGTGAGCACATTTTGTATGTGTAACTTTATTTATTATTATTATTTTTTCATAGTTTTTGATAAATATATCTGTCATCTAATATTGTTATAAAATGTGTTTATATGTGTTATAAAAAGTCATATTTGTTTATAGCTGTATATATGTTTAAATTGTGTTGTTTCCATGTTTTCAAAGTGGTGTGATTTGGTATTATGTTTAGCAAGTATGATAACCTTGCCAGCCAAGGGGTGTACTTATAGTAGAGGTGTTACTTGGCAGCATTTAATACCAGGCAGTGTTACTGCTTTAAAGCTAGGTTGTGTTGTCTAGCCTTTTAAAATTATTCTGGAAACAAATAATAATGTCTGTTAATGTTTAACGTAATGTGTATGAGAGAGTATGCAACCTTAATCTTTAAATCTAGCGTGCTTTAATGTCCTAAATTTGAAATAACTAATATTGAATATAAAAAGTATACTTTATTAAAGTTTAGTAAAAAGATAAATATAGTTAACTCTAAATTGGTTTTTTAATTCTTCTTTTCATATTTTAATTTAGTTTGTTATTTTCACTGAATTTTATTATGTGTTATTGTTGAAATATTATTCTTGTGATGTTTTGTGTTGATAGACAGTTTGGCTTACCTTCGCATTGGCGTTTATTGTTAAAAATGAATAATAGGTAGTTTCATTATTGGAGCTTAATGCTTTTATTTATTTACTAAAAACCAAGACAACATTTTGCTAAAAGTGCAATTTATATCTCTATATATTTTTATATTATATATATTTTTTTTTAGTATTGCTAATCCTTTTGAACTTCAAAACAGATTTTATAGTCACATTTTCGATAAATGTTTATATTAACTGCAACTTCAAAATAAGTATCAATAAATAGGTAAATGGATTTTCAATTTTTATGTGGTGGTTTTTTCGTTGTTGTTGTTATTATGATATCATAATTCCATTACTTTTTTTTTAGATTTACGGTATGATGCATTTATAAGATTTATAAAAAAAAAAACTGATTTCCTTTTATTGTAAATGTTAGTTAAAAATATATAAATATATGCAATTAGTTCAATTTTTTTATATTTTATGCCTAATAATTTGTTGTATGTATCTTAGGGGATCATTGTAAACAGGGAGTCGTAACTAAAAACCTTTAAAAACATGGAGAATACTGTAGTTTTGGGCATTTGTCAAATAATCGATTTACTTAAGTTTTATTTACTTGTTTAACTAATTAGTTAGCTTAGTCTGCATTTGCAACACTTTTGAGGAAAGAAAGAAAACATTCTTATATGTAAATCATTGTTTTACATTTTATTATTTTGGTTAAAGGTCTTCATTAAAAACTTAATTACTCCTAATTAAAAAAACTCTTCTCACCAGGCCACCATTAAAGCAAGAAGAGGGGAGGAACCTCTTTATTAGTGTCAAAATATTTAGCAAAATTAAATTTAGAGTAACAAAAGGAATTTTTAGTAAATGGTAGCAAAATACTGTTTACTAAAAATTAATGAAATAAAAAGGCCAAACAAATAATATTGAAATGGTCTGTGTTGAGCAGACTTAAGAAGACCCGGGTCCGGATCAGCTTGGTTCACAAATTTTTATGTCTACTTATCTGTTACAATTTTTATTTCAGATTTGTCATATGACACATTAATGCAAAAAAAAAAAAAAAATGAAAACTTTGATCTTTTAGATCAAAATTTTCATATTTTTTTGAATTTATTATACACGTGTTTGATTGTAAATTATTTTTTTTCGTTTGAAACGTATTTGTACTCAGCTGCTTAGTAGTTCCTATATAATATAAGTTAAATTCATCTTAATCTTAATAATTAATTAAAGTTCATGTTATAAAAATTATTTACAATAATTTAGTTGATACTTTTGTAAATTTAAAGCATGATGAAGTGTTATTATTTTGTGTCAGTAACTAAAAATGTATTGTGTTGAACTTAGGAATGTCGAGGAAAAGGGTTCTGCCTTACACTGTTATGACCTATGTCAGTTGTAAATTACTCAAATAATGTTAAGTAGTAATTGTAAATGTTAAGTAGTAATTGATAAATTATTTTACCTATTGGTAAACTATTTTACCTCCCTATACTTTTAATGTTAATTTTATAGATGGATTAATTTTTTCAATTTGAAGGCATTTTTCTAAAAGGGTATTAGTTAAGGTTTTGCAACATAAAATTGTGGAAAACAGCCACTATAAATTTGTTATGTAATAGACCAACCATAACCCATATTACGGGTTGCTTTTTGCTAGTATATTATGATACTTGGATAAAAGAGAATGTCATGATTGTACACCTTAAACGATTGCCCTAAACTTATTTAAATTTTGAAATGTTTAATGTCTTTCTGCTGATGTTGTTTGCATAACCAATATTGGTATTTCTGTTACGGAATATTAGTAAATATTTCTCTTCTGAATACCTACTTTTTCTATATATTGCTTATGCAATTTAGCTATTGTTAATAAAATTTAGCTATTGCTAATAAAATTCAGATATTGTTGATAAAACTTAGCTATTCATTATGAAATGTTGATGACATAAAGTTATTGTTGATGAAATTAAAAAAAAAAAATTCAAAATAATAACCCTAATGAAAAAGATAAAGAAGATGATTTTGATAATGATAAAAATGAAATTAGAGACCACCCCTTATCCTGACTTTTATAAGATTCTTGTTAAAGCTCAAAAAATACCTTAACTTTTAAAAAATCACTTTTAAAAATGAATTCTTCAAAACCTTTTATTTTAAAATTAAATTATTTAAATTGATTCAAAAATTCGTCGAAATTTAATGCTGATCGTGATTCAAAGATTTATTAAAGTTAAAAATGTAGTTGGTAAATCTCTGATGGATTTCTGCAAACTTCAAACTTTATTTTTATTTTTTAACATCTTCACTTCCAACAAGGCTGCAAGCAACCACTAATTAGTGTTGGAAGTTTCTGGAACTAATGTTGAACTTATAGTAAGTGAAAATTTTTCTATAAATTGATATTGTACGATATTTTTAGTAACACAAGCACTTTGTACACCAACAGATTTATATAGACTTGTTAACTTATAGGCCAATTGATTTATTATTTGCTAAGGATGATTAGAGCGTGATGATTAGAGCTAAGTGATGATTAGAGCTAAGGATGATTAGAAGTTATGGTTACCCTCTGAGCAATGAAAATTTTCTTCCCTTCTATTAAATAGTCTTTACATTCATTTTTGTTTCTCACCCAATAACATTATCTAATATTTATTTCTATTTTTATATTTCCCAGGTCTACGTAGGATTGGATAAGGAACCTATTATTTGATCTTAAAATTACCACGAATATTTTCAGACCTTCAGTAATATTTTGAGAATTGCCTATTTTCAAATCTCATGTTTGTAAATGTATTTTTGTAACAGTATTTTTGCTAATTATTATTTTATTTTATTATCATATTTTTTATTTTTATAAGTACTATTTTTATTATCATTTTTTTTTTAATTTATAACACTTCAATTAACTGAATTAACTTGCTGTTTAAACAAGCAATAAATTAAAATATGTAAGTTTTGACTATGTAAATTAAAATTGCTATGTAAATTAAAATATTTTTTGTTATGTTATTAAAGTAAATATGTTTTGATAGTTGCTACTATTGCAGTCATAAATTTATTGTTTAATTTATTCATAAATTTTTGCAATATGATAAACTTAAGTTAATTCAACCCTTACAACAACAGTGCTTACAGTTTTTAATAAACTTGGCATTTGAAGTATTTTTTATGTTTACTTAAATTGAGTTACTAAAAAATTTGTTTGTTTGCAATAAAATTTCAAAAATGGTATCCAGATTTCTTGTAAATGGAAGATTAATTTCAAAAGAAAAAGTTTTAATAAGTCTTTTAAGATATTGGTTAGTTTTGTTCAGTTTATTTCGTATTCAAAATAATTTAATCAGTTTGGTTCAGTTTGAGTTATTTACTATATTTTGATTTTATCCAAATAAATGGTTTGGCTCAGATAATTGTGTGACCTTTTTGGTTATACCATGCCTATGTGTGCATATGCTTATTTTCATAACTTGTTATTTTTTAATAAAATTATAATACATTATAAGTTGTTTGCCATTTTTATTACTCATCAATAACCTGATCATATTAAAATTTATTTATCATCAATAACCTGATCAATAATAAAATTTATTAATTTATTGATTAACCTAATCAATATTAAAATTTCTATATTTCAGCTGCATTTTAGGCCGAAATTTTGCATTTGAACTTTTTTTTGTAAAATACGCCAAAGAAGTTTAAACTAAATATGAAGGTCCATGATCCAAAAATTTGAGTGATAAGAAATAGAATTACCCAAAAGTATATAAAAAAATAATTTATTTTAAAATTAAGAAACAAACTTCAAATATTTATGTTAAAAATCAAAGATGAACAGAAACCTTTTTATCTTTTGTTGAGAATAACAAACACATTCCAATACCAATTGTAATCATAACAACAGATACATACTTAGTAAGAGAATAACTAAATGTTTAAAAACAGATACATACTTAGTGAGAAAATAACTAAATGTTTAAAAACAGATATATACTTAGTGAGAGAATAACTAAATGTTTAAAAACAGATATATACTTAATAAGAGAATAACTAAATGTTTAGAAAAAAGAAGATATTAAGATTGCAGCATAATTAACTAAAAAAAAAAAGTAACAAATATGAGTACCTTCTTTTAAGCAACAACACACCTAATGCCATGCTAGCCATAACCGATCCCTGAAAAAATTACTGTAAAATTACAAAAGAAATTCATATACAAATTTTCTCTACAAACTCTTTACAAATTTTTCTGTAATTAACTTCATAATAAAAATTGATTTAATAAAACAAGAACACAAAATCAAAAATTAGAACGCACTGATTTAAAAATCATCTGTATTGGCATAGATATGTGACACTCAAAAGCTAGGTTTCCAGATATACTGCTTCCATAAAATAGAACAACAGCAAACAGATATTCTCTATAAACAATATTTAAAAATATAATTTTATGTGTTGACACAGTAACACCGTGTGTATATATTTAGTATATGTATGTGGTAGTGGTGTAGAGGTTGAGCACTCACTTTATAAACATTATAAACATTAGAGGTTGAGCACTCACTTTATAAACATTATAAACATTAGAGGTTGAGCACTCACTTTATAAACATTATAAACATTAGAGGTTGAGCACTCACTTTATAAACATTATAAACATTAGAGGTTGAGCACTCACTTTATAAACAAGAGATACAGTGATTGACATTCTCCACACAGTTTATTAATATTTGTGTGAAAAGAGAAATAAATCAACATTTTAAAAAAAGTTAAAAATAAGTAGTCTAGGCGACCATTCTAGTCTTAAGGAGATAATTTTATTTTTTACTAGTTAGTGTAGGGGAGGCTGGGGCGGAGAGAAGATTTTAACCGCTATCTTATTCTTATTATTAAGCTATTGATTGACGATTTAAAAGTCAAAACTATTGTACAAATAATATTCAAAACTGTTTTTTTCAATATTTTTAAATATCTTTAAAAATAAATTAATAAATAAAGTATTGAAATAAATAACAAATTCACTATTTCATCAGTAGCACTAATTTCATGTTTATATACACATACATACATACATACATACATACATACATACATACATACATACATACATACATACATACATACATACATACATACATACTTACATACATACATACATACATACATACATACATACATACATACATACATACATACATACATACATACATACATACATACATACATACATACATACATACATACATACATACATACATACATACATACATACATACATACATAGGCCTTGGCAGTAATATAAGTAAATGAGTGCATGAGCAGTGAATTTTAATATTTATATAGGTCTTTGATATTTAAATAAAAGAGCTCATGGCTAAATTAAAATTGTATTTAAATTTAAAATTTTAGTAATAGTTTTTTTTAGTCTTACACTGTAATGTTTTCTATAATATCATAGATAAATCAATCGTCTGCAACAGCTGTTTTTCTGATTGATGAGTGTATGAATGTTATCTTCAAAAATGAACAAATGGATTTTAGAGTTAGAAACAGTTCATGTGGAGTGGTGTAGTGGTAGAACCTATAAGCAAGAAGTTCCGAATTTGATCCCTATCACGTTCTTGGTAGTATGGCGCTCAACTTGTTTCCCCGTGCTGCGGCCTTGTTTGTTAAAGTTTGTGTTTCGGAGTTATAGAGTTGAGAGAGGTTTGTAACCACAACTAAAGTAGCCTCCTCGTCTGTAGTGGATGGTGAATTTAAATTTAAAAAAAAAACAATCATTTATTCAAGCCTCGTTTGCATTTGATATTTAAACTCTTTTTTATATGTTTAGATTACTTTTTTATTAAAACAATGTTTTATTTTACAAATATTATTTTGTGTCGCGTTTCTTCTAATTTTCATATTTAAAAAGTTCCTTTGTTACTCTTTTTTTTATAAACTTTTTTTTCTATTTTGAAAAGTTTAAAAAAAGCGAATGTTAAATTTAAGAGATATATGTTATATAAGGGAGTTTTATTTTCAAACAAAACTCCCTCTTATATATATTTTTATTCTAGTTAATAAGTTATTGGATATATCAAAGATATTTATTGAACTTAATCAATTTTTTTTTTTCAAAACAATATTTTGAATAGTTACAAAGTGCGCACAAATTAATGATAATATGCGATACCCTAATGATTATAAACTGTTATACATTGATACTAAATAGTATTAGATTATATATATATCAGCAAAACTTAAAAAAAAATATTTACAAAACTTTTAAAAGTGTTTTTAATATGCAAACAAACATTACTTCACTTTAAAAAAATTTAAGGAAGAACTCGCTATTTTATTAAATTCTAAATAAAAAAATTTAAACAAAAATGATAAAACAAACGTCTTATTTTAAATAAAAATTTAAAAATTCTAAAAAAGATATTAAAAACAAAAATGAAAAAATGAATGTTTTATTGAAATTCTGAATGAAAATATTTAAAAAAACAGCAAAACATACATATCATTTAAATTTTAAATAAAATAGTTTTAAAAAATTGTCATAGCTAACATATTTGAATTCTAAATAAAACAATCAAATTAAAAAACAAACATTTTAATTAAATTCTAAATTAAATAATACAAATAAACCCATATTTGTGTATTATTTAATAAAATTAAATAATACACAAATCCGCGTTTCAAAGACCACAAATATTTGTAAATATATACTGAAACAGTTAAATGGTGGTTACAGTTAAACAGTAAATGGTGGTTACAGTTTTTTATGTTTAATTCTTTTGGGTTTTTTTGTAATGATTTAAGTTAAAGAGAATTTGACTCAATCATAGACAGAGCATCCCAATCAATAAGCAGTACAGTTACCTCAGTCCTGCTAATTAACTCAAGGTTGTAACTTAAGGCTCCTTATGTGTCCTTGAAAATGCACATTAGAAGCACAAACAAGGACACCATCCGTGCACAATATGGGACAGTTAATACTCTGACATTTTATATATACTCTCTGAGCGCAACATGGCACTGTTAAAGGGATCCCAAACTCCCAACACATGTTATGTTCATATTAAAGATAATGCTAAAAAAAAGGTTTGAACCAAGTTTTTTTAATTAAAAGTAATGAATGCATACCGAGAAAAACTAATGTTGATGTTTTAGCCAAAGCTTGTCTTCTCCATTTTATTCAATAACTTGAAGTCTTAATTATAGGTCGCAATCTACAGACTTCGGCGATTCTTTTGAAGCACGTTTCATTCATTAAAGTTTTAGTATTTGAGTCACAAGTCGGCATTATAAATTTTGCTTATAAGTTTACTGTTCAATATTTTATAACCATCAAATTAAAAACATGAAGTACAAACATTTTTGCCTGTTTTATACAACTAATATTTAACAAAAATACGGACAAATTATTATTAAATAACGCAATAATTAACACATTAATTAATGGCAATAATTTAAGTCTTGATTGAGATAATAAATATTCATACTTTATAAACATTAAATATATGGCGCAATAACAATTTATAGCAACGAACCAGCATAAAATATTTGAGGTTTTTTTAATATCTTTTTAAATGTTAAAAATAGAAAGAAAAAAAAAAAAAAAACTAAACAAATAATCAAAAAATTTTAAATAAAAATAAATAAAAATATTTCCAGAGTTCTATTTGTTAAAAGTCTACCGTGACGTCAAATACTTAAACTTTTATGCATTAAACACGCTTCAAAAGAATCGCCGAAGTCTGTAGATTGCGACGTATATTTTGAAGACTCCTAGTTATTGAATAAAATAGAAAAGGCGAGCTTTGGCTAAAACATCAACATTAGTTTTTCTCAGTATGCATTTATTATTTATTTTTAATCAAAAAAACTTGGTTCAAACTGTTTTTTATAACATTATCTTTAATATGAACACAACATGTGTTAGGAGTTTGGGATCCCTTTTATACTCTGATATTTTACATATAGAACCAGCCTCTCTGAAAGCTACCACAGAGTTTAGAAAACCTTAGCCAGCATCAGAACAGTCAAACTGAGTTTTAAAGCAGTACCCTCATTAAAAGTTAACAGGGAGAGTTGAATAGCCACTATCAAGGGAGCACAAGCAAAAATGTATGAGTAGAGTCAAGGAGACCCAGCATTTATCACACTAGGCAGTAAATAACCTAACATAGATTTACATCAAATAGATAAAGAAGAGGTGTGAGGCTGGTCAACAGAATAATTTTTTTTAACCCTATGGTCTTTACCTAGGCGGACTTCTACAAGAAAGAAGCTGGATGCAGTTAACATTTGCCCAAGATAAGTATTTTTATCAAAACACAATCTCTAGCCTTTACTCAACCAAAATCTCCAAGGCAGGTGAATTTTAAGTCAGAGTTTATTTTTCCAAGCCTTTACCTAAATTGTACTGAATTTCATGCCAACTGCAGGGTGATCATGATGATTCTAAACTTGACCTGATTTGGAGTAGTTAAAAAAAGTTACTTCTGTAAGCAGTACTTTAAAACATTGAACTGGCAATTTTGGAAATGGATTAGGTAAAACATTACATTTAAATGAATACTGGAAATTAAGGCAAATGTATGTTACATAGTTGTAGTCACTAGATAGTGACTGATCTAACATTACATCAGCAGAACACACAAGCACACAAATAGCAACTCACAGGCGAGTGAACACCATGCCAGAGTTTCAGATAGAACATAAACATACATATATAGGAAATTGTAGGTGAGCTAACACAGTAACTAAGACACCATTATTTACGTGAGAGATATTAGATAGTATAGATACACAGAAAGTACACTTTTTCTAGCCTTTGTAAAAAAAAAATAATTTAGTATAGGAGTTTTAAACAGTTGCGTCAGAAATTACAGAAAAATCAATTTATTTATAATTTTTAAATTTTATTTTTCTATAATTTCAAAAGTTCAATTTTTATTAAAATACATATTCAAATTTATTAGCTTTAACTGAAAAATAATTAAAGCAAATAAAAACTGATGAGCAGCAGAAAAAAGTATTATTAAAGCAGTAAAATAAAATTCATTAAGAACAAGAAAAATTATTATTATAACTTATAAAAACTTATATATAAAATTTAAAATTATATACTTTTTGCATTACTTAAAGTTAAATAAATGTTTTTTTTTGTATTATTTATGAATTAAATTCTTAAGAAAATAAAAATAGTAAAAACTACATAAGCTCATAATAACTGTTCAACTGTTATATCAAGAAATGCTATTAAAATCATAAAAAATTTTAAGACATTTTTAACAACTTTATTTTTACACCACTAAGTTTGCAATAATAATTTAATGACACACTTTATAACATGTTTTGAGAGCACTGGTTAGAATAATATATCGTGGGTATACTGGCAAAAAATGTTAATTCAAAAATCTCTGTTTAGAGAAATCAATCATTTAAGTTTTCTTCTAATTTGAAGCTTTTATAATCTTATTAAATTGCATTTGGTGCTGATATTTAATTACACCATTATGTTAAGTGTTTATTTAAGAAAATATGTATAGTTTTAATTTTTTTAAATTTATAAGCTTTTAGTTTGATTTTTTGAGTTAACGTCAAATGTATTTTTATAACCAGAGAAAGGATGTTTTACTTGACTTTGATTGTGTTTTGCTAGTTTGTAGAGCATTCTAAATTTACAATACTGCATCATATATATATATATATATATATATATATATATATATATATATATATATATATATATATATATATATATATATATATATATATATATATATATATATATGTATTAAAATTGATTGTTTTAAATGTACTTTTTAATGAAAGAATATGTATCAAACTTCAAGCAGCAGTGATGAAGTGGTTAAAGTTTTGGCTTAGAATCAAGAGATTTGATGCTGACTCTGTGCCAAATAAGCGGGATTGTTAAGGAAGAAAGCTTGAACTGTCTAAATAAGTGCTCTGTGATGAGGCCATTAGATTTTCTCAGAGAGCCTTAATAACTAAAAAAAAAACTTATAAATTGTTTTAATACCTTAATATTTAAATCCTTAAAACATTTATGGTGCAAAAAATTAATTATTAGTAGTTATTAGGAACAAAAACTGTTCAAAGCATTTTTTAAATTTAGACTTGTTTAAAAGAAGTTAATAATAATTCAATAATAATTCAGGCTAAAGGTTTTTTTTTTTTAAAAAAAAACTAAGGCATTCATATGCAAAACATTAATTTAAAAGAAACACCTTTTGCGTGCTACTTTACTCTCTGATTACTAAAATATTAAATATATTTAAACATATTTACCCAAACCTTAAAACCTTATAAACATTTACCTACTTAAACCTTAGAGTACCACTATAGTCAAGGAGGCTGCACATATTATTCCTTTTAACTATTTTCTTAACTGTTATTATACCTCTCCTGCAACCCAATAACTCCATTGATGGAATAATCTTGACAAAAAAACCTGCATTGAGATACAAGATAGTTTATACTACTGATATCATATCAGGTATTTACTTCATGTTAGTTTATACTATTGATGTCATATCAGGTGTTTACTTCAGATTAGTTTTTACTACTTATAAGCAATTTTAAATTGTAAAAATCCTTTTAGAAAATATAGAATAATCATTTGACAAGATCACAACTGTTCAGTTATTTAATCAATTGATACACTAACACAATATATTTAAAAACAAGAGTATTATGGTAGATGTAAAAATAAAAACAATTACAAAATGGCATTTAGATATATGTTCTTGTATATTATACCCCTCCTATTTTCCATAGTCTTCCCCCCTCCCAATAATATAACCCCAGGGAGCAACAAATCAACGAACGTGCAAATGTTTGTTAAAAAAAAAAAGAAAAACGAGCGTCATTTTTCCTTACTTTTACTTAAGCAAACGTTGGCGTTCGCTTAAAATTTTTAGAAATAACGCATAACTTCAGCAATTTTTTTTCAAATAATTATGTGATTGATAGTTTTTTATTTATTATTAAAAAAAACACAATTATTAATAAAAAATAATAAGCTACTAAAATTTAAAACACATTTTCAACGACATTAAAAGAAACCATTCTAATACATTCTTTAATAGTATTACTTTTAGGTTTAATAATTAAGTATGTAACTGAAGAAAGTGATTATATTTTAGCATGGTTTTTACATACGTTTACAAAAGAATGGGAAAGTTTAGTTAAAAATGAATGCATTTGCAATTACTTTAAAAGAAACCATGCTAAAACATTTCTTTTTCAAAAACCTGCTTTTTTTAATTTTTTTTTATTATCATAAAATTAAACTTGCCTTTTTAAAAGTTTTGAAAAAATTTTGTAAGTTAGCAGAAATATATATAATTTAATAGAATATATAGAACTATTATGTTTATTATAGTTTTCATATTTTACTGTACGTTTAACAACACCTATACAGGCCATTAGGAACAAAAATAATAATGGGGGGGGGTAGTGCTAGGGACTTTTTTTTTTCTTCAAAAAAGTCAGCCCTAGGCCCCGATCCGCCACTGTGGTCTTTATACTTTTTTTTATAAGTAAATAAATTTAACAAACTAAATTGAGAAAAATTCACTATTTTGTATTAATGAATAACAGTTTACAGTCATAAGGTTATTGCATATTAGTTATCATTAATTTGCACGCATTTTGCAAATGTGTGAAAAATTGTTTTGAATTAATAAAAAATTGATAAAATTCAATAAGCAACTTTGATATATCTAATTATTATATATCTTATTAACTAGAATAAAAATTATTTGTAATAAAACTCCCTTATAATTTAATAAAAAATTATTTGAATAAAAAAATAATAAAATTTTAAAGAATCAAAAAAAAATTGGGTTATTCGTACTCGACGACACAGGTTTTGAAGTGGAGGTACAGTATATATTTCTAAAAAAAGGTCCTCTATATCTAGAATTTCTCTTAAAAAAAAAAGAAGGACCTTTACAAAAAAAGTAGGGGGAAGGGGGAGGGGCAGTGAAAAGGCCTCTTGCCCCCCTCCTCGCGTTGTCTGCCCTACTATTTAAGATACCTCTTAAATTAGACGTTCGTCAATAAACAAAGAAACGAATGTCAACAATTTCTTGTAATTTGTGCCCTGGACCCAAAATGTGCACTACATTGAAGGTTATATATTGTCTCTAACACTATTTCCCCATAAGATAGTATTAGAGTCCATAATAAGATGATAATAATCATCATTGAAATATGAAAAAAGCTACTTATTTAATTAAGTCTTTTGCAAAATGACAGTACTTTTTTAAAATATTTAATGTTATACCTAATAGGAACCTTGGGTGGTTCAGTTCCAAATTTTGCCACTGTGACAAAACCATAAGAAGCAATAAATAAAAACTGCGCAAAAGTTACAAGTTCTCCACAACCAGGAGAAAATCTAAAGAAAATAATAAAAAATAAATTATTTATCCTCAGAAATTAAAATTAATAAACATATTAGTCTGAAATATCTTTTAAGTTAAGCAGTTATTTGTTGTTGTTGTTGTTATTGTTGTTACAATTATTAAAATACAAAAAAAATCAAGAGTTTTTATTCTACTTTATAAAAATAGAACAAATTTTGGTAATACTTATATTTGTTATTATATATTTATAGTTATTAAGTTTGTATGTTATTAAGTATTTGCAATTACATTATTCACATTACTGAGTCATTTACATATATTAATTCCAAAAATATTTAATTCTAAACAGTTGCTTTTTTTTCTCAACTTTGTTTTCTAATGTATTTAAAAAAAATTAAAATATTCAAAATCAATGGAAAATGATATTTATCTTTCATAGGGTTCGCAATTTGTGAAATCCAAAATACCATGATCCTATCATTTTTAGGGATAAAGGTTATTGCAACTCCAGTTTTTTGGAATTTAATTTTTTTCTATGTAACTTTGTGATTGCATAATAAAAATTCATTTACAATTTATATCTAGGTATACTTTAGTCAATAAAATTCAGAAGATGAAAATCATCTGTCAATACATAATATTCAACAAACACTAAGTTTATTTTGCAAATGTTTCTAATGAACATATTTTTATGTGCTGATTTTAATGAGTTTTATTTTACTTTATTGACAAAATCTTCAAGTTAAGTGCTTAACCTCTACAAATACTAACGAATTGCAAATACAAACATAAATACTACCCAAAGATCAGATGGTCAACCAATTAGTAAATTTAAAGCTCTAATAAAACACTTTATGGGTTCAGAAACCAAATAAAAATCCATTCCTGTAACACTTTCTCATCAATAGCATACAACTAACTTTCATTTAACATTATATGCTCTTCTTATGGTTTACAAGCAACTCTAAATGCTATGGTATTCTGAAATCCTCCAATAACCTAAAACTTCAATAAACACCCATGTAATGGAATATAGCAAAAAAAAAAAGGTTACCTAAAAGAGGATGCAAAAAAAGGCAGAACTAGGGGTAGGATGAAGTTTTTCCTTACCTCTTAACTATTAGACATACTTCGAAATCATTATTGTCAGGGTTAGATTAAATTTTAGAGTTATTAGATTTAGATTTATTCTAAACTTGAACTGCTTTACTTTAAAAAAAAAATTCTAATTTTTTGTATGGATAATGAGTGAAAAAAACACATCTATATTGCAAAAATATATAGTTAAATTTGTATTTACAGAAAACTTTTTAAAAAATTAGGAAAACATAAAATTTGTAGAAAAGTAAAACTATTTTATTATGTAAAAATTACCATCTGTAATACCAAAGCTTAAGCCTCTATTGCTACACGGCAAATCACAATTGCTATATAAGTCCTATGAACGGATGACTTTTCTTCACTACAGTTTATCAACTTTGATGGTCCACTCACCTTATTTGAACAAATAAATCTTTTTTATTAGACTCACAAGAAACAATTAAAAGAGATTTAATAACTTTTCAGCTTTTTTTTATCCTTACTTAATTTTTTAATCATTTAACCCTTTAATGCAACTATGAACACTTTTTTTTTGCGTTCTAAATGATCTCTAATGCAGCTCTAGTTGTAAACATTTTAGAATTAAGATTTTCACAAAGTTTACTTAAAAACTATATATTTGATTAATTTTTAAAACTTTTCCTATTTGCAATTTTTTGTGCTGAATGATGCGGATTTTGAAACTAAACAGCTCTATGGCTTAAATTTTGGACTAAGAAATATTTTTTATTGTCTTAAAGTGAGATCCTTGCACAAAAAAAATGGTGATAATCTGGCTGTTAGATTGCTGAGCTGGTATAACAAAAAAAGGACCATCTTTCATAAAACTCACAAACATCATCTTTATGTCAAATGAGCTGGAGATTTTTCAATCAAAAATATCATAGATTTTGCTGATTTTTGTACTGTTAAGAGTACTAAGTAAAATAAGAACTCCTTAAAATTTTAGCGTCGAAGAAGATCCAGAAATATGATCATTTTACATTTAACAGATATTGGCTTGTCCCCTCAGAATTGCAACATTTATTTAGAAGTCAAGTTACATAACTATAAAAACATTTAATCTGTTAACCTTCCAGACTAGCTAGAGACTCGAAATTTTTATAGTGCCGATGATTGTGCATGTTAAAGTTGTTTCCAGGGCCCAAGACAACAGAGATGAGGGACGGGGTCATATGCCCCACTTTATTGTAGTGGAATGCGACTTTTCACTACTTTCTAGACAAACTGGAGCTCTAAAAATTTCAGCATTTGTGTAGTCCTGATAAAAGTGTGTTTTTCAAAATTGTTTTCAGGGCAGACAACCTGATGGTCTGTGAGGCCAGGGCACCTGGGGTCATGTTCCACTTTTAAAAAAACTTTTTTTTTCCCCTGATTTTAACAAAGAAATATAACTTTGAAAATTTTGTCTTCAAAAACTTTTTTGATTTATACTTGTTGCATTGGGTTTTTGATCATTCTATATTCAATGATCTTTTTTAAAAATTTTTAAAAAAAGTTGATACTTTTTAATGCTAAAATGTTAATAACAAGTTGTCAATAAAACCCAACAGTAACAATAAAAATAAAAAAAATAAAAATAAAAAAAACATCCTGCCATAACATTACATCAATAAAAAAGAAAATGATCACCTTTTAAAATCATTATTTTAACTGACTAACTGAAAACTTCTATCTTAAATCATATAACTAAAGCACAGCGGTAATAGAAACCTATTAGTCATAACAGCGGTAATAGAAAACTAAACCGTGATTGATTTCTTACATAAATTTTTTTGAATGTGAAAGATATTTTTTTGTCTCTTCAACAAGATTGAAAAAAAAATTAGACAGGGCATGGCCTCCCAACCCACTGGTAGTCTGCCCTGTAAACAATATTAACACATGTTCATCAGGAATACACAAATGCTGAAATTTGTGTATTCTTAATGACCTCCCTCCCCCCTCCCCCTGTGTCTTATATAAAATAGTAAAATGGTCATATTTTAGGATCTTCTTGGAGATAAAGGCTAAAATTTCAAGGAGTTCTTATTTTACTAAGTACTCTCAATTGTATAAAAATCAGCAAAATCTGAGATGCATGGTGACATGGCCTGGGTCAATTGACAAGACATTATCCATCTACAGTAGTTCAAATTATATATTAAATAATTTTGCTTGCTTCTCACCATTATTTTTATCTTGTCATAAATATAAATTTACAAGCTTTCTTGTAGACTTACTAAAAGAACAATCAGTTATTGAAACTATCAACCAGTCAAGTTCTTTAACTTTTTGTTTTATTTTAAATCAGACCAGTAATCTGGAAAAAGTATCATTGCATTAAGGATAGGATATACAAGTTTTAATACTCAATAATTTGGCCATTATGAAATTTATTTCTATGATGTCATCCAAATTATTTTTAGAATTGTTACTGCTCAAGTTTTTTTTTTTTTTTTTGCTTGCTATCTATTTATTTGTCTTTGTAATTAGTAATAAATAATTTTTTAAACTCAAAATGATTTATATCATTTTTTTATTGAACTTCAAGCTGCAATTTTTGAAGTATGATGCTAATAACAGCTGAAACGCTTTTTCAATGTTTGCTTAAAGCCTTAAATTTGAATGAGCAATTGTTTTTACATTACTTTTATAGTAAAAAAAGTGAATGATACTTCAAAAAACTTTTTAGGTATTGGTACCCTGCCCAATGATAAACACTGTCCAATGATAAACAATGAAAAAAAAAAAAAAACTGGTAAAGAATGTATTGGTTATATTGGTATTGTTGGTATCATTTTATATAGCAGCTTGGTTCTTCACAACAAAATTTATTCTTTTTTTTTAAAAGATTTGTAATTTAAAAAAGTAAATTTATACAATAACTAAAAGTTATATAACTGACTCATAAAGTGTAATAGAAATTTTAAAGGATCATGTAGTATCGCTTTCATAATTTTAATTCTCATCTGGTATCATTACTTTAATTTAAATAGTTAAGTGGCATCATTTATGTATATAAACTTCTTATCTAGTATTGTTATTTTAATTTAAATAATTGTGTGGTATTGTTTCCATAATTTAATTTTATTTATGGTATTGTTATTTTAATTAAATCTTACATAGTATCATAACTCTTACCTGGTATTGTTTTATTTTGTGTTCAACATACAACAACTAAAGTAAACTGATCATCATTCATTATGCCTCCTACCGCCTTATCTCCCAACATCTTTAATATGAATTATTTCAACAAAAATATAGGTAAATACTACTTACTAAGTAAACTATATTTTATTATTTGTACCAGTTCATCCATTCAGTACCTTGTCTTTATAATATTTTTTTTTTTGTTATATAGGTTATATACTTGTAAATAATAATGTACAAGTTTAAAATTGTACTTTATTATTTACAAGTATATAACCTATATAATAACTAGTGTTGAAAACAAGAAATTGAAAACAAGCCGTCAATTTGACCGGCTAACACATGGAATAGACAGTCAATCGTTTTTTTTGGACAGTCAAAATTTTTATTTTTTTATTTTTTAAATTTTTATCTGAGAAACACACAAATAATATGAGTTTGTTATTTCTTAATGCTTAAAAATTAATGAACTCGTATTCTTTTCAAAATAATAATTTTAAATAAAATCAATGCATTTTTTAAATTGCAAATAAATAACATCTAAATTAACTGCTAAGGGTAACTGCTATGTCCATAAATTACACCACACTATAAGGTTAGAGGGTAGTAACTTTATGATGATTTATGCAGGACTTGTTACTAAAATGTTATAATTTTGTGACAAGGAGGAAGGGGGTCAAAAACAATCAAAAATTGTGTGAGATTTATGAACGAACCCTAATGTTAATTTGTTTAAAATTAGGCTTGTGCACACAGATTTTCATTCAATTAAAAAAAAAAGTTTGATAATATTCAAGTAATTTAATGTAGACTTTTTCATCTTCTTGATGTTGATGATTAAAATATTAAAAAACTCTTTGACAACCACCCCACAACCAAAAAATACTTTTAGAATTCTTCATCATCTGCCTTCAGCTTCAGAGTCAATACCAGCAGCAATGCTGGTATTGACTCTGAAGCTGGTAATACACAAAATTGGAATGAAGATAATTATAAATCTTAGCAAAATATATAATATTCACCTAATAAATTGGAAATAGACCAATACTTAAATACAAGATCCAAAAAATTGAGATAATACTGACAGTTTGGCATGGTGAAAGCAACTTGCAACTGAACTGTCTATCCTTTTAAATGTTGCAGAGCCTGGTTAGCAACTCCACCAAGATATGCAGGCTGCGCTTGCACAAGTTTATTCAAGAAATTAAAATTTTGTTTTGATGAATTTTTGATATTTCCACTGAACTTTTATTTTGTTCCTTCTTTATTCCAGGGATAGTAAAAATACTTCTTTTATTTAAACATTTTTTTTCAAATTAATTTTTACATATTTTTTTGTTTGTTTGTTTATTTATTAATTTAGTTATTAATCAAATAAATAATAATATAAAAAAGTTATATATTAGTTATATAAGTCATATGCCTGTTCAGGCATATGACCACCTTAATCACCCTGCAAACTGGTAACTTGTAATCCAATGCAACCTGTTCTATCCTGCTGCTTTGTAGGAATCCTTCACTATAGTTAGTGACTCTAACTATAAAACTTATGCTCACCTTAATTTCAAATTTTCTGTTAGATGCAATGCTTCTCCCCATGTATTTCCAAAACATCCCAGGTTAATTTTTTTCTTTTTATTGTGAAACTGTTATACAAACTTATGGGGTTTTAAACAAAAAGATGATAAAATATCTTTTAAAAACTTTTTTAGAATAAATTAAACTTTACAAAAATATTAACCTAAGCATATAAAATGTATTTTAGTAAACAAAAAGACAATCGATTCACAAAATAAGAATAAAATTACATATTCGATTCTTTCTTCAGGTAAAACATTTCATATGCATAAAGAGTGACTTTATAGTAGAGTGACATTACTTTACACTACTTACTAAAAATATTTTGGTTTGATTATATTTAAATAACTGTATAAATATTTTTAAGCGGTATTTTAATGAAGTGATTAACATTTATTTTAACAGTATTTTAATAAGGTAGCTATTGTTTTAAAAACCACATATCTTTGTTACAATAGTTTAAATTCCAAATACATAAAATATGCTCATTATTTACAAATATAATAAATTCAGATAAAATTAATTTTTTTTTTTTTGAAAAAAAGTAAAGCAGCCTAAATTCAATTTATTTTAGAACTGTTGTTCATAGCGAATTTAAAAGCATCTTAAAATATCTATTATAAAAATCATTATTAATGTAAATACACTTTTTACTACTAATAAGAACAACAACAAAAACAATAATAATAATAATAATAATAATAATAATAATAACTATTATTATTATAAATACATAAATTATTGTTAGTAGTAATAAAAACTTTTATTTAATATTATTTTTTTATTAAAATGCTATTTACACTCTCCAACATTAAAAAAAAAAAACAATGGTTGGTTGCCTCCATCTAGCAGGTCTTAGGAATTGTCTGACAGGCAGTGATGCCTGGCACTTATTTGATCCCTGCAAATGTATATTATTAATTATATATTTTATATTATATATTTATACATATATATTATTTATTATATATACTGTTTATTGTATATATACAATTTATTTGTATTATTGTGTATATACAATTTATTTGTATTGTATATACACAAATATACATATTGTATATATACAATATATACAAATTGTATATATTCATATATATATATATATATATATATATATATATATATATATATATATATATATATATATATATATATATATATATATATATATATATATATATATATATATATATAGTATATATTTCTTATTCCCAAATTATTTATAAATTTATAAATTTTAAAATAATTTCATACTTGACAAGATGTTCCAAAAAGATGACATTTGTTGCACAAGCCACAAACGTAAAAAAGGTTGCTGAGT
>NC_061168.1:33941990-34004490 GCF_022113875.1 Hydra vulgaris
TATATATATATCTATATGAGATTATGTAATATTACATTATAATTTACTCTGTGCAGTTGAAAATTGTCTTACTCCGTGTAGTTGTAAAATAATAAATTATCTTTCAACTTTGCCAATTTTATTTGACTACTCTTACTTTGCTAACTTTTTTTATTAAGTTGTAAATATAACCAGGGTCACGAAGTGTTTGTTTTTGGTGAAATTGTCCGGATCTCGTTCCGTTGTTTTAGCCGTTTAAAAAATTTAAAAATTAAAAAAATTTAAAATTTTCTTGGGTTTTCGGGTTAAAGAATTTAATTTGTTCCTAAAATAATTTCAGAGTAATAATCCTTGAAATATAAAATTTTCATTTCTTAGAGTCTTCTACGCACGCCTATAAATTTAAGTTTAAGCTTAATTTTTATTTTTTTAATATTTTTAAAATCTTGACACTCAGATAAGTTATTAAACTTTTCAGAGCATGGTTATGCATACCTCTGTTAAAAAATTGACGCAGATATTTGTGATACCATTAACTCCTAAGATAACGTTTTGTCATTCATTTTAAAAGTTTTAGATAGAAAAAAAATTGGCATAAAATTAAACCTAATTACCAGTCACTTATTTAGTTAATTATTATTTTCTTTTATAATTATTGGGCAATTTTTTTGTAACTTTGAATATTATTATTTATTTATTTTTTGAGTTTTGATATTCAACCACTTGAATCTGATTGATTGATTATTTATGTAAAGCTAATAAAAATAAAAAATAAATAGAATAGAATTTTTTTTTTTTTTTTGTAAAAATAGCACTACCTATAACTATGATATAACTATGATAGGTCTCCAGAGCTAAATTTTTAAATAAAAGTTGTACCATTGAATAAACAATTTAAAAAAATAGAAACTTTTTAGATTAATTTTATTGTTATATCTTTGGCACAGTGCCCGATCAAGGGGGAGAGGCGATAGTCCCGGGCCCCGCAAGTTTAGGGGCCCCCAAAAATTTTAGAGGACCTTTTTTTTTTTAGTCATTTTTAGGCTCTGGACCATAAAAAGGCCTCCAAAAACAAAAATAGCCCCGGGCCTCAAGAACTCTTAATCCGCCACTGAATTTGTATATATCTATATCGCTTGATAAAAAATATATATTTTATCTCGAAATTTGTCTGAAAAAGTTGTCTAATTTGTAATTTTAGTTAATTTGGTAACTTTAATTAATAGTTTAAATATTTTAATAAAAATTGTTGGAAGAAAAAAAAACAGTTTTTTTGTTCTATTCCATTATTAAAATTTCTTCTTTTCATTTTCTTTATATTTTTTTATTTTTTTATTTTTTATTCGTTATTTAGGTGCCCCAAGAAGTCTTTACGGTCTTGTCACAGAGCACCACGGAGGTGCATTTGACCAGAAAGTTCATGCCTCTTTCCTTCCTGTGACGCGAAAATATGTCTAGAGTTCGTTTTAAACCTGGATCTCCTGCTTCTAAAGCAAGCGCTCTAACGACTGCGCCACGGCCGCACAACTTTGAAATCTGTTTGGGTTTAAATTTTGTTCTTCAAAAGTTTCGGCGTGATTTTGTTTGGAAAAAATTCTGCTTTTGATAATCATTAGCAGGAATTGACACCCCTCAGGAGTTTCAAATCCGAAACCCCTCAGAAACTCCGAATTTGAGGGGTTTATTTCGCAGGGATGAGTTCCAAACACTTTTTGAATGTAAGGGTTATGAAGCTTTTTTCTCAGAACCCTACTTCGCAAAGTTTCATGACAATTTTTTAGAACCCCATTTTTTTAGGATTCCGTAAACCCAGGGGTTGTAAACTCTCTTTTTCAAGTTTTTTTTCTGTACTAAAAAAAATAAAAAGTAGATTTGGATTATTTACAACTTTGAAATGTTTTTGCGGCTCAAATCATTTATAAATTATAAAATTACTCTTTCTGTCTTTATAAAAAAAAAGTTTTTTTAATTTACGTAATGTATCATGTTCCGCAGACGCTTCCCAATGAATTTTTTTGTTTTGTTTTGCTTTGTTACCCCAAGAAGACCTAAAGGTCTTGTCACAGAGCATCGCGGGAGTGCTTTAAACCAGGAAGCTCACGCTTCCTTCCTTACCGTGACGCGAAAATATGTCTAGAGCTCGTTTCGAACCTGGATCTCCTGCTTATTAAGCAAGCGCTCTGAAGCCCGTTCTCCATTCAGAAAATTTTGCGCTTTGGAGCGGTTCTTTGAGCATGGGCAAACAGTTTTTTTAAGCCCGTTCTCCAATCAGAACTTTTCCGCTCCTCCAAAGCGCAAAAAGTTCTGAATGGAGAACGGGCTTAACCACTGCACTGATAATGAATGCAAAACAAAATGTTTAAAATATTGCACGCATTATTATTAATACTTTTTAAATTTGTATATTAAAAAAGTTTTTATTTTTAATTATTAACTTTAAATATAAATTTAATTTTAAATTTTTACATTCTTTATAATTTTAAATTTTTGCTTAGTTACATGAAAATGTTAGTTACTTTAATATAAAATACTGAATCCTTTAAAAAGTGTTAAGTACTTTAATATAAGCATTCTAATTTAAACCACTTTAGGTGAAAAAGAGGCTCGTGAACCAGAAGTTTAATTTGAGGTTCGGAACAGCGGTTAGGAGATGTTCTGAAACCTCATGGAGTTCCGAACCCTTTGTACACAAAGATTTTCATAACTTTTTTTTTCCGATTCAAGGGTTACTAGAACCCATTAATTCTCAAAAACTCTAGTTCTAGAAATCGGGATTCAAAAACCCGCGATGTTTAGAACCCCAAATTTAGATAAAGGTTTTAATCTCTGATCATTAATCGAATAAGGTCAAGGAAGTATAAATACCCTCATTATTAAGTATAATATATAAAAAACTGTATTTAATTTATACAAAAACGTTGAAACTATAACATTAACAAATCAATAGTTAGAAACAATAAAAACATTGGTTTCCAAAAGGTCATGGAGATAAATGAATGTACATTAAAAAAAAAAAAAGAAATAAAATATAGCAAAAACATTTGCTAAAAAGTATAATCTTTTTTGTACTAAAGAGTAGAAAATTAACTTTTTAATTTAAATTTAATAGTTCCGTAAACTAAAGATTGACAGGTATATTTCTAAATAAACATTGCGCAGACCTGTCAATCTTTAGTTTACAAAACTATTAAATTTAAATTAAAAAGTTTGTTTTCTACTTTTTAGTACAAAAAAGATTATACTTTTTAGCAAATGTTTTTGCTATATTTTATTTTCTACTTTTTAGTCTTAACAAAGAGTTAGGATATATCAGTATGAAACAAAATTTTTTTGTCAATAAAAGTATTTTTAAAAGATTTAAAAAAAAATTACAAACCCACAAGCAATTTTAGCAAATTTTAAAAATGAAAGGTATTTAACTTTACTTCCGCAGTAGACGGCGGCTGCCTCCCAATTAATTTTAGGCGGCAAAATTTATTAAGTTCCGCCTCTGATGGCAACCGCCTTTCTATTGACGGCCACAGTCAAATATTTCTTTGGAAGGCAAAATGTTTTTCAGGCCGACGCTAATAGAGTGGCGGAAGCCAATGGTGCCTGCCTCCAGTAGAAATTTTGGAGGCAAAACTATATGGAGGCCGCCTCCTATAGCTTTTACCTCCCAGCTGGCTGCGGCCGATAAATTGGTGGCGGAAATATTCGCCTCCCGGCGGTGGATGTAATGAAAATTTGCATTTGGGCCTTTAAGTTAACGAGCAATTAAATTATTAACAAATGAGAACAAATGTTAAATATTTGACATCAAAGTTTTGTTTTGTATGATTTATTGACTATTTAAAAAAAATTTAAATAGTCAATAATATTTACAATATATAAAGAGCGTTAACAAGTTACTATATATGAAGAGCCTTAACTTTTTTTTTTTTTTTTTTTTTTTTAACAACAAAAGTATCCGTATATATTTCAATAAAACAAAATAACATATTTTTACATATAACTACAAAACGTTCAATTAAATAATTTTTGTACCATTAAAATCTTTACAAGACAGAAAGAAATTCAAAATTCTGTTTAGCGCATGCGCGTTGTACAGTGTACAAAATAAGGTAACTATTCGTTATTTATAATATAAAGTGCTGGCTATTAACCCATGCATTTAAAAAATATATGCAAGTCCGTCGTAGCACAGGGCTACTAGGGACTTGCTTGTAGACGTTGTTGAATATATATATATATATATATATATATATATATAAAATTATTCTTAAAAAATATTTACTTTGTTGTAAGGAAACTCGCAGAAGACTAAAATAGTCTTTTCATCGAGAACCTTTAAAACATAAAATAAACTTTAATGAACTAGTTCAACAAATACACATAAGTATTTTGGTATCTACTATAGAGTAGAAGTAGTAGGGCTTTTTATTATTACTATTTTTCACAAAATGTTTAATACATTTCGATTAAGTTGGTTAAGTTAATTATGATATGTTTTAGTTTTTTTTTCAGAGCAATAAGGTTATCCATTTTATTAAGTTATTTTATAACTTAATAAAATGGATAACCTTATTGCTCTCCATATTTTGAAATATTATTTTGTTATGTAAAAATGGGCCACGGTATATTAAAGAAAATCGCGAGAATTTTATTTTTTTTAAAGACAAGGTGAAGTTGCCTGTTCCTCGTGTGATGTATTTGTTTGCGTTGATATGAAAAAAGCTATCAGTAAAGTATTTCGGAACAAGTCCGAGTTTGTATTTTAGCATGAATAAGATATTTTGGTAAATATTTATTTGATAGATATTTAATGCATTCAAATTTTTAAGTAAAGGGTCGGCATGAGTGAATTTATCTTTATTATAAATTAATCTCGATGCATGTTTCTGATGTATGTAGAGTGAATTTAATTTAGTTTTATGGGTACCTCCTCATGCAATATTAGCGTATATTAGGTAACTTTGAATATAAGAAAAGAAGAAAATTTTTAAGTTGTCTTGGGAAAGCATAGGTTTGGCTTTATAGAGTACGCCGATACTTTTTGATATTTTTGTGTTTTTTATATTAATATGGGCTTTCCAATTAATATTCTGGTCAATAATTATTGCAAGAAACTTAGTTATTTCAGTTCTTTTGATGTTTATGTTATCAATTTTTAGTGAAGGTAGAGTGTCTGGTATAAAGTTTTGAACACGGTTGGAGTGAAACAAGATATATTTTGTTTTATCTGTATTCAAAGATACTTTATTAACTTTAAACCAGATGTTGAGGTTTTCGAGGTCATTGTTTATAGATTCGTAAAGGTCGCTTATAGACGGCGATGAGTAAAATAAATTTGTATCATCAGCGAACATTATTACATCAAGTTTTTTTAAGGCTTTTGGAAGATCGTTGATATATATTAGAAATAAAAGGGGACCCAGAATGGAACCTTGGGGAACTCCGCATTTTATTTCTAGTAGGTCTGAATATTTATTATGATCTGTAACAACGCATTGTTTTTTGCAACTCAGGTAACTTTTGAACCAGTCAAGGGATATATTTTTAACACCATATCTTTCCATTTTTTTAAGTAAAATATTGTGATTAACTGTGTCGAACGCTTTAGATAAATCTATAAAAGTCCCTAACACAAATTGCTTTTTATCGAAAGAATCACTCATGCTATTTACAAGATCTAAAATGGCATGTTCGGTTGAGTGTTTTGTTTGAAACCCAAATTGTTTTTTGTTTAAGAGGCTATTTTGAAGGAGATATTCGTATAATCTATTGTAAACTATTCTTTCAAGTATTTTAGAGAAAGTAGGCAGTATAGAGATCGGTCTGTAATTATTTAATAAAGATGTTTCGCCTGTCTTAAAAATTGGTATAATTTTAGCTGTTTTTAATTTATCTGGTACAGTACCTGTTTTAATTGATGATTTAAATATTTCGAAGATCGGTTTGCGTATCTCCAAAAAGACATCGATAACGATATTGCTACAAATATCATCTATACCTGGAGATTTATTTATTTTAAGAGATTTTATCGCAACTTCAAGTTCTTCAATTTTTAGTTCGCTAAATGCTAATTCGTCATTGTTATTAGTTAAGTATGTCTCAAATGAGTTGTTTGGGCAATTAATTTTTGTAGCCAGGTTAGGGCCTATGTTAACGAAAAAATTGTTAAACTTTTCTGAGATTACGTCACTACTGACACTATTTAACATTAGTATTTAACGTAATTTTAGCATGTCGACTATTCGCCAATGGCTTAGAAGTAAAATTTCCAACTTTTAACTTTTTTTTTTTTTTAAAAAAAAAGAGAACTTTTTTAAATACTGCACATAATCATATAAAATGAAATTTGATGTCAAATATTTAACATTTTTTTCTAGTTAATATTTAATTGCATTAAAGCAAACAAGCAATTATTTTTCATTACATCCGCCGGCGGGAGGCAAACATTCCCGACTCCAATTTGGCGGCCGCAGACAGGAGCCATTAGAAGCGGCCTCCAAATTCTGTTTCCACAATTTTTTTTTGGGGCGGCAACCAACGGCTTCCGCCTCCCTAATGGCGTTGGCCTCCAAAACATTTTGCCTTTAAAAAATAACTCTGGCTGCGGCCACCAATAGAAAAGCAGAAGCTACTGGAGGCGGAAGAAAAAACAATTTGCAGCTAAAAATTGAACGAGAGGCCTCCGCTTGTAGCTCCCGCCTCCTTAAAAAATTGGCCTTTTGGCAGAAAGTTACTTTGCCGCCTGGCGGCATAATCAACTCAATTTTAATTAACAGAAAAATTAAAAAAAAAGAAAAGAAAAACGAACCCACAAACAATATCAGCCTATTTTAAATATAAAAAGATTTGTTATCTGATATTATGAATACGCTAATTTAATATTACCATTATTAGTCGAGTTACGTCATTTCTAGGCTTTTCTATTTTAATTTAGTTTCTAGGCTTTTCTATACGCTGTTTTTTTTTATTTTATTTTATGTCTCTTACTGCTAGTATATACTAATACTGACTTTGCTTAAAAACGTTTTCTTCCAGAATTTGCTTGAGAACTCCTCTTTGCTCTTTTGCATTCCAGCACTCTATTGCATACTTCAAGTTTCGTTCAACTTCGGAAGGAATTTTACTTTTAGAAAGTGGTATTTTTACCTTCTTTTTATTTTGAATTAAGTTTTGAAAATTTAATATCTAGAGATGGCATAGTTCCTGAATATCACTAACAAACGAATGTTGAAATAACGGGTGTTGCAGTTGTGAAAAGATAATGTCTGCAGTTGTTTTGTTATTAAGAAGTCGAAGGAACAAGTTTAACTTATTTTGTTGAACACTTTTTGAAATTTCCTGGATTTTAAATAACGAATTCATATAGTTTTTACTATGTTTTGAAACATTTAAAAACAATTTTAGCGCACTCCTTCCAATTATATCTAGCTTTTTCATCAGACCAGGATTATTTTCACATAGCTCCATACCATAAGTTAAGGTGGGGACTGCCAATGATTTATATATATAGGAAATAGAACTGGGGTGGGCAAACCGGATTCCAGATTGAATAAGAGTTTGAACAACAGCTCTAAAGTTTGATATTTTTTCATCAACATTTGAATAACTGAGTGAAGCAAAAACTGAATGTTTAGTATCCCATGTGAATCCCAGATGTCTAAGTTTATTCTGAAGATTTTTTTTATTACCAGAAATTGTTATTGTATTAGTTTGTATTTGGGCTTTACCTGAGATCAAGAACTCAGTCTTTTCGGCATTCAGTTTAATACAATTTAGATTACTGTAAATATTGCATGTTTTTATAAGCTTTTTGAGACCAGATAAGGTAGAGCTTAAAAGTATTATATCATCCGCATAGGCTACCACACCAGTAAAGTTACCGTTTATAGATGTGCCAACAATACCCTGATTTTTAATAGTTTCGAGAAGACTTTCAGTGTAAATATTATAGAGGTGAGGCGAAAGAATTGATCCTTGTCTTACTCCTTGGTTTAGAGGAAAAGAGTTTGATTTACAACCTTGATATGAGACTGTTGCGCTACTATTGTTATACAACGAGGAGATAGTGTTAACTATACATAGTGGTAATTTTTTATCGAAATATAATTTTTCAAATAGGATATTCCAGTTACAGCTATCGAAAGCTTTTTCTGCATCTAAAGAACATAGATACACAGGGGAATGGTTGCTGTTGTAATGTTTAATTGTTTCGCTTATTAGAAATTCAGCATGTAGCGTTGAAGAGTTAGCATTGAATCCAAATTGTAGGGAGTGAGTATCTCTAATATCCGGACATATAATTAAGATCAGGTATTCTAGAACCTTTGTAAAAATTGGTATAATACTAATACCACGATAGTTGCTTGGGCTATCTAAAGACTTTTTGTACGATTTAACAAGGGGTACAATAGTTGACGTCGACATTGATATTGGAGTCGATCCATAATTAATAGAGTAATTAAAAAATTTGATGAGCCATTTTGTTAAAGTATCGCACTTTGCGTATTTCAAATGTTCTGCTGAGATACCGAAAGAGTCAGGAGATTTTTTTAATTTTAAATTTGAAATAGCCCCAATTATATTTTCTTCAGTTATTTTTACATCATCATGTTTTGTACACGGGGGAATTCTCTGATTTTCTTTACGATGAGTTATTTTTGGAGTATTCAGTACTCTTTCGAAGTGGTTTGCGAATTCTGAAGTAATAGATTCTTTGTCTTTTTTATTATTTATGGTAAATAATCTAGAATTTATGTCTTTGTTTAAACATCTAAAAGCATTCCAAAAGTTTTTTGGTTTAGTATTTTTTAACTTTTCAATTTTAATATATTGTGCGCAAATTTTATTATTTTGAGCCGACTTGACGGCTTTACGAAAGTTTTTGGTAACGGTTAAATGATACCGAGTTTAACTCTTTAGAAAAACCAGAATCTCTCCATTTTTTAAAATGAATTGAAAGAATAGTTTTAGACCGACTTAATTCAGGTGTCCACCAAGATTTTGAATACAAACATTGCTTTTTATTTTTTAAAGTCTCCTTAAAAGCTATTTGAGCGCTGTCAGTAATTTTTTTATAGATTTGGAGAAGGTCGTATTTATAATCGTTAGTAAAATTAAGATTGTTAAAGCGATTGGTTAAATGAACATTGTAAGAATTTATAAAGTTAGAATCGTTCCAAGCGTAGCTAGGTATATTAGTATCTTCTGCTAGTTCAATGGTATTGCATTCGGTGTACTTAACTTCAACTGATATTGATAGTGGTAGGTGGTCGCTCAAATTATTTGAGCATTCAGGATGAACAATGCATTTAAGATTTATAAAACTTGTATATTTTGACACGGCGAAGTGATCAATATATGACGAATTCGGTAGTGTCTGGTGTCGATATGTATAATTAGGGCCAGAACCTTTATTTACATCAACTAGTTCTAATTGATTTGTTTTTAAAAATTCCGATAAGTGCACAGAATAACTATTTCTTTTAGAATTTGATCTTTCAAATAAATCATACATTTGGTGAGGAAAGGATTGGAAAGGATGAGGAAGGTTTAAGTTATAGAGATTTATAATGGAAAAAAAATGTAAATACTGAACTTATACCTTATCGATATTTCAAGAGATCGAAAACATGTTCAGACGATTTTCCTGAAAGAAAATTATCGTTTAAAAATCGATACTTTTCGTTTAACTTGGGCTACAATGCTCAAAGACTAATATTATTAAATGTAAATATAATACAACTTTTTCAAAAAATGATCCATTAAATTATGTTGAATTTAATGCTAAGCATTGTTTTTTAATAGAGCATCAAGAATTAAAAAAGGAAATTGATAACTTTAAGAAAGAACTTCAGCACGAAATAAAAAAATAAAGATTTATATGAAAAATTAACTTCAACCACATCAGTTATTACTATGAAAACAGACAAATTTGTATATAAACATAATCCAAACAAATCGTGTTATTGCAATTTACTTGTATACAAACAATTATTTTAAAAATATTAGATCTTGCGACTTTTATACTGGCCTTACATGTGTCAATGTGTTTCATCAGTTAGTGCAGTATCACCATTAATCAAAAGAGATAAAGTGATATTAAAAAAAAACATTTACTTCTGTTTTTTGAAATTTAAACAAAATCCTTAACTACTCGGACCAAAATAAATGTAATGCAGCAAAGATGACTTTTTAATGATGCTAATACTTGGATTATTGACAGCTGATTTTGCTGACAGGTTTAATATATTTTTAGGATTTGCGAATGCAATATTTTCTTCATTGTTGAAAGCTTCTAGCTCACTTTTAAACCACATGGTTTTTGTTCCAAGTAAAAATGTTATAAGACAGGCAATGCAAAACAGATTTTGGAAAGTAAATTATTCAGACTAACACTAAATTTTAGATATAACAAAATTTATTATGGAATCACCTTAAAATTTTGACTTACAGAAACTAACAGGGAATGAATACAAACATTACAGCAATATAAAAACATTAGTACCCGTAGCTCCAAATTCATCAATAATTTCTTTAAAAAATTTCTAAAGCTTACAGAAGCTAAATTTTGGATAAAAAAATTACATATCGCAACAATTATTTAGATTGTATTACAAAATACTCTTGTATAATGTATGATTAAAGCTTTAATATTAATTTTTTAATACAAATGAAGTGATTTTAATTGAATCCATTTTTATCAGTCACTTTAAAAAAATGATGAGTATTTGTATAAAGATAATTAAAATTTCAAACAATAATATTTGCTTTACTTGTTGTTGTTTTTTAGGTGAATCAATTGCAATTGATGGAATATCTTTAAAATGCTGAGGTAATTAAAATGATTTTTAATTATTCAGGAATTTTAAGGATTAAATTATTTAGCAAAAAAATTGTTTGATAATGAGTTCAATTTAAATTAAAAAAAAAAAATTAATATTAGTTCTTGCATAACTAATATCAGTTCTCTTATCTATTAAAATTTAGAGTATTTTCCAACAATTTTGTGACCTCCATGAATATGAAGGGGAAAGGTGGAAATATGCTTTAAGAGCACTAATTTATATGGTGTAGTGAAAGGTATACCTTTATAAGATATGTAAAACTTTTTTATTCTCATTTTTTATATATTCAAAAATTTCTCCTTGTGTTTTTTTTTTTTTTTTTTTTTCTAATTCTTTTTTATTAACAGCTTCTTCTATTAAATACGATGGAGCGACTGAAACTTTAATTGATGGCATTTTGTCTAACTTCTAAAAATGTGCTTCATTTCGAAAAGGTGGCGGAAAAGAAAAAAATTTAGATTGATTGATATAAATTTATATTTATTAAAATCAATCTAAAATTTCTTTATTGAAATATTTACATATATTCCAATAAAGAAATATTTTCTTTTTGTCTGCTAATTTTTTTTTTTCCAGTGTTAATTCAACATTACAAATTAAAACTCAATTATAAAAAAAGTCTAGAATTGAGTTGATGTTTTAAGTAAAATGAGAAAAGCCCAAAAAGTAACTGATGTAATATTTTTGTTTTTTGATAAAAAAAAATTCGAATAATGTTTTAAATTGGTATTAATATTAATGTTTATCAGATGAAGATGAGTGAAAAATAAGTAATGTTTATTAGATAAAGATAAGTAAAAAAATAAGTTACAAGTTATTTTTTGATCTTGAAAATTGTTTGAATGATAATTTATTATTTATCAAAATATTTTCTTTTTTAATTTTTGTTGTTTTTATATTTTAATTAAAAGTCGATATTATTGTGTCATATATTTTAATATACCTTAAATTATACTATTATATTTTATATTAATAATGAGTATTTTTGTTTTTTTGTATTTCTATTTTTTTTCAATATTCCATAATTATCTTATGTAGATGTTTATGTTTTAGCAACTTAGTAGTCTTTCATTATTTGTCTTTGTTATTGAGCCTTAAGTTATTTGAACATAATATATTCAGAACTCTGCTGATTAATAGAGTAATAAATAAATTAATAAAAATGAGTTTAAAATATAATAAGTTTATAAAATAAAAATATTCTTATCTTTGCTAATAATGTCTACTAATATTATTGTTTAGCAAGTATCATGGTTATAAAATGTTCAAATTTAGCTAGTTTAATTAGGCCTGTTAGTACACTTATATTATGGTTTCTTCATTTTATATTAGTTCATGTAATTTTTTCAAAATCGAATATGCGGAATGGAGCTGTTTGGAATGAAGATTTACAAGAAGAAGTAATTCCATCTAATTGGATTAGTGATAAAACTGTTTGTTGGCTTCCAGGTACTAAAGCATTGACTGCACTAAAATGCAGAGAAGAATTGGCTTAAGTTTATACAAATAAAAACTAAATTCTCTTCAGGTATTACATCTATATATTACAATTATTATTTTTTAAATAATGTGGTAAGAAGAGTTATTTTGTTGATACAAAATATATAAATATTTGTATAACTATTTCAATTTCAAAAGAATGCAAACAGTATTGTGAAAATTTTAAATTCACAACTACAAAAAAAAATGTGATAATGAGAATGTTGAGAAGTGGATGCAAGATTTGCACACAAGTGGAAACTTGAATGCAAATTTTCCATTTGTATGGTTTGGATGGTTCTCCACAATATAATATATCTCCACAAGCATAATATTAGATTTACTTCATGTTTTTTTACAGATAAATCAATTACAGTTAATTGGTGGAATTACCTCATTTATAATCAGGGTGTCTGCAGCTCCTCGAAAATCCTCTAAAGTCCTCCTTTTTTTAAAACCACTTCTAAAATCCTCTATTATCCTCTAAAGAGGTAAAAATTTGATCAAAGCTCCTCATTAATTCTTCCTTTTTTAATTTTTGATGGAAGTATAATGTTCAAAATACCCATTCTTGGTCTGCAAAACTGGTTAACGCCTTAAAGTGCAATTGTAAAAAATTGCTTTAGAAAATGTATGCTATTTAACATAACAAATGACATTATTTGATCCCTGTCCAAGCCCCATAAGTGTATAAACATGGACGTTAAACCATTAATAAATGGCCACATAAAATATCTTATAAAAATTTTATGTGGCCACCCCGAAAATTATTTTTCATTGCTAGAAATGTTTTATATTTTGACTATTAATTTATTTTTAATATATTAAAAAGGTTATTTTATTTAAATTAAATATTTGAAAAATTTATTAATAACCAACTAACAGTTATATTATTTTTTTAAAATTCAGAGTATTTTCGAAAAGTTATATGGCCTCCATGATATGAAGGGCAAAGGTGGAAAAATATGTTTTAAGAACACTAATCTATATGGCGTTGAAAAATATATACCTTCATAAGTTGTAACAATTTTCCATTCATTATTTATTTTTTAAATCTTCCTTTTTGATTTTTTTAATATATTTTTTTTATTTACAGCTTCTTCAATTGTATTCAATGGACTAAAAGAACCCTCGGTTAATGGAACATTGTTTGACTTTCTAAATTACGCTTTATTTCAAAAAGGTGGTGGAAAAGAGAAGAAATTTGTGTAGATTTTATTCAATTACATGTATATATATTTAATATTTGAATATCTATTTTTGAATAAAACAAGTTTTATCTCTTTCTTTAATCATACCTAGCTATTTAAACTAAACTAAACTGAAAAAATTCTAAATAGACTTAGTATAGACTATGAATAGATTTAATATCCATAATATACCTTGATAATGTACAGCAACACTAATGTACATGCATAGTACGTTTTGATGGTGATCATATTTTGACGCATATAGCACGTTTACATACATATTTTGACATACATAACACGTTTTGATGGTGAAAAAGTGTTTTACAGTCGTTTAACGTTGATAAATCAACGTTAAAAAAACTATCATTTTAAACGTTGTATCAACGTAAATTCAACGTCGTTGTAACGTTTTTTCGCATCGAATCAACGTTGATTTAACGTTGATAAATCAACGTTGAAAAAAACTTTCATTCTAAACGTTAAATCAACGTTAATTCAACGTTAGGTTTCAGCGATATTTCAACGTTATTTCAACGTTATTTGCCGGCTGGGAATGGTTACTTTTCGAATGTCTTTAGGACGAAGCAGAAAGATAAGGACGAGCGCAGGCTAGCTCTAATCACTACTACGACGGCGTACTCCTCCTAGGCCAAGCCTAACTAACAGTATATATTGCACTCTCCAATATCGTGTGCAATCATTGCGCGCAATAAATGTGCAATCCAATATCTTACTAACTCGACTACCCCTATCTTTCACTCCAACATATCTTGGCCCTTTCATTAATCACCTTACTCTCAGTCCGTAGAGCGGGTATGCCGCTCTCTCGGGAGCTCAACCAATCCTTGCGAACCTCTGGCAATTAGCCGGAGGAGGTAAAGCCACGGTATCAGAGCGCATGTTAAGATTACGAAAAAGAAAATAAATTAAAAACATATTCTAAATTTGATGTAAATGAAATAATAAAAAACGTATTTAAACTACAGCTAAAACTTATTTTATTGTCGGTTTAAATGAGGTATTAGTTAGTAGTTTAACTAACTTTAAAATTTAGATAGTTTAGTTGTAATTATGTATTAATTTTTTTTTTCATTTACATAAACGTTAACTTTTGATTATTGTTATTTTTTTTAATTCTAATTTTGTTTACTCCATTTTGGAATAGATATTATAAAAACTATATAAATAGTGGAATTACTGGTTTTTACTATTATCATTCTAGCGAAAATTTATATTTATCTAATCTAGAGAAAATTTGTATTTATCCATAGAAGATGTGTAACAACCATACATATAGTGTGTTTTTCATTTTTCAAAAACGTTTTTTGTAATGGATTTTGTAAAACAAATTTTATGTATTTCAAATATTTATACTTTTTATGCCAATTAAATTGAATGATTGGTATTAAATCATTAAATCTGCTTTTACCCAGTCCCCTCGCAATGGTTCTTATTTATCTTTTTTAAAAAGAGTTTTTCTCTCGTTGAACTGTAAAACTTTATCTAAAATATCAATCAAAGTTTGCTTTAGTTTAATTATACTTTATCTGAGCGAGATGTAGATGTCATATCAGACAACGGGATATAGATGTCATATCAGACGTTAGTCGGCTTAAGTAAATTTTTTGGGATAAGTAATTTTCTTTTTTTTTTGAACTTTTTTAATAGTAGTTAAGGTGCTTCAAGAAGTCCTTACGGTCTTAACACCTCAGTCTTAACACAGAACACCGCGGAAGTTTACACCTTCCTTACCAATGACGCATATATGGCCAGAGCCGGCATTGAACTGAGAACCTCCAGTTCTGAAGCCACAACTCTAACCACTACACCACGGGTGCGTGATTTTTAGAAACTAGATGGCAAACTGCATAAATGGAAAATTCTTTTCGAAAAAATACTTCTTACTAATATCATTATTGATTTGCACAATTTTAAGATGAGCAAATCAATGTTAAAACGTTGTTTTGTCAATTTAAGACCTAGTTAAGAAAAACTCTTGACATTGACTTACTCTTCTCAGAACTTTTATTTCTTCAGAAAACAAATTATCGATTTTAAATTTGTTTTATAATCAGTTTTTTTAAAAAAAAAAATGTGTTAACAAATTTTACAAAATAAATAATAGTTGATTGAGACAATATAGTCAGTTTGACTTCGGTAACCATTTTCTGTTAAAAGGCTTATGTAAAATCGACTCTAGTGTCATAATCATTAACACAACAGTAACATTACTAGTGGTGTTAAGTCATTTTTGTAATAACTTTATAAGTTAAAACAACCGGAAACGTATTTTAAGAGAACTTGAAAAAGCTGTCTTTTTTAAATAATTAAATGATATCTGTGATTGGTTAATGTTATCAATTTGTTACTGTTACTTATGCATTGAAAAATAGTTAATGCAATTTTTTTTTACATTTTTAAAGTAGGAAAAAAATTGTTTATTTTCGTTAAAAAAAAAGGAAATATCAAGAACAAGCACTCAATTATTAAATAACATATATGTAGATTTATGTTATAATATATTATATACATCTTGTGTAAATATCTCTCCTATAATTCCCGTTTTTTAATATAACGGATATTGTATATGAAATCCGTACTTGATTCCGTTATAATTTTTAGTTTCACCGAGTTTTCCTAGTTTAAGCCGATATTTATCGACTTAAATCAGGTTTAATTCAATATATCGGCTTTGTGAAACACTTTTCCTTGATACCTTAATAATTAAAAGCATAGTTTGGTTAAAATTATTTGTAGAAATATGCAAGAGTATAATAGTGGCTTCTTTTTTTAGTCCTAAAAATAAATAGCTTTAAAAATGGTGTAAATTATTTTTAAAATCTGCTGAGTTTTATTACGAATTATTCTACAACGGTGTTTACTTAAAAAATGTATATTTATAATAATTGTAAATGCATTATACCTTTAAATTTAGACTTTCATCTATTTCATTTATTATTCTTTTTTTTAATTTGTCTTCAACAGCACATAAAAGTTGTAGACGTTTATTATTTTTATTTTCGCCCTAATGTTTATTTTGATTCGAATTGATTTAAATGATTATCTTCTTCACATATAGTTATGAACTCTTCATTTGCAAATTTCTTGGCTAATGTATTCATAGATAATTTATGAAATAATTACTTTATTGAATTTAAAAGTAGTCCTCATTTTATAAGGCAGATATTTTTTTTTTATATTTTTTCACTTTAAACTGATAGTATAATTTTCCTTGATTGAAAAATCAAAATCAAACACCAGATCAAATAGAAAAGGTTCCACTGTGTACAATTATTTGGGTATACATATTATATAGCATTAAAATCTCATAACATTTTTTTTTTTAATTAATTAAACAGTTCCTTAAATAATATATATTTTTAAATGATAGTTTGTAGTTAGTCCCATGTATTGAAAATAAGAAGAATGATTTTATTTTTTTAATATATAATAATAAAAACAACAATAATAATAGCAATAATAACAATAACAATAATAATAATAGTTATTATTAGTAGTAATAATAACTAGTAATTATGTTCTGATTCTAAAATAATACTGTATTTCAAAAGTTAATTTAAAAAAACAATAACTTGTATTCTGATAGATTTTTAAAAATATATATACTGATTTCCTCTGATAATGTTTGTGCAGTTTTAAGGCCAAAAAAACTGGTATCAATAAAAATAATTTATTACTTTTTTGTGTGGATTTATTACTTTTTTGTGTGGAACATATTCAGCAAGTAAAAGAGTTGTAGTAGTTATTAATAGTAGCTACCTTATTTGGTAGTGAACTTGTAAAAAAAAGTTATTTGGTTATTTTGTAGCCATACACTTAGCAGTGATAAAAGCTGCACAATAATTTAGCATTGACTCAATAAATTAATATAAGAAGGTAAAATTTTATCTCATTTTTCTTTCAGTAGTTTGAATAATGTTACTTTGTTTAAATATATATGCTTTCAAGCAAAACAGTACAGTGTTTCTCATAAATTTTCTATGGAAGTCCAGTGATTGAAATAGTCATCTTAAAACCCTCATACTTGATTCAAATGTGAAAGTTTTATTATGTGAGAGTTTTAAAATTACTATTTTAATAATTTGGATATGTTTTTTGGTGATAATTCTGCTTAAATACTTGATTCTGCAGAATTGTTTCTTTTGCATATGATATCAAAATCTTTTATAAAATGTCCTAAATGAAAGTGCAAATGTTTCTGTTGATCTTAAACAATGAACGTTTGTTTCATTTGTGAAGATTAACAGATATATTATATATATCTATTAAAATGTATATATGATATCTGTTAAATCCATATAGTCTATATAATTCTAATATATGTCTATTAAGAATCTATTAAATTTATTGATATATGCTAAAATATATTATATTCTTTGCAGAAAAAATTCCTTAAACCATCACTTTGTTTGCAATTTTTGAAATTTAGTTCCAAACATCATTTTTTCTGCTTATAAGACATTGTACATTTTGTTTTACAATAACCCTTTTCACAATCCATTTGTTATTAAATAATCGTGAAACAATTTAAGACATTCTCATTTTAAAAGCTTTATTACTCTCTTACAAATTTAGTTTGTATTTATATGCTGAGACATGTTTAACAGGGTGGAGCAATTTTTATAGCAATAAAAAAAAAAAAAAAGAAGTAAACATTCCTGAGATGCTAATGGGATTCTATTTATTATAAAAAGAAAGTGCAAAAAATATTTTTTGATTTAGATGATTTCTTGAGTTACCTCTCAACCTCCATAATTTTGATGGGTCAAAAATTGAATTATTTTTTTTCAGAACTATACCAACCTGGGGCTCAAAAGACAGAGAACTTTATGCTGATTTTGAAAATATCATTTTTCATTTAAAGTTAAAATTCAATTTAATAAACTTAGTTTGCAAATAAGCAACAATTTTAGATGCATTTTCAATAATATTGTTCTGTTCTTTTAAGAACATTAAGCACTCTATTCTGTAGAATACATTTAAATTCATTTAATTCATTTATATATATAAATATATATATATATATATATATATATATATATATATATATATATATATATATATATATATATATATATATATATATATATATATATATATATATATATATATATATATATATATATATATATATATATATGGCTTGGATAGGAATGGCGTGTGATCGCACTCTGTAACTGATCACGCTAATATTTTTATTTCTTTACAACTTGACCTTGTCTGTTTTGATGTTTTAACAATTTGAATGCAATAAAAAAAGTGCTACGTTATAAATATCTTTTAAGTTTCTTTAATTTGTGAATAAGGGGTCCATAAAGTACATATGCTTTTTTTTTGCTACTCCCCCCCCCCAATTTGCCGTACGCTTTTTTGAGTACTCTTTACCTCCCTAAAAGTACCTACGTTTTTAACCTACTAACCCAACATTATATGATATTTTTTTAATTTTAATGTCTCCATACTTTTATAATTGACCTAATGCCTCCTTATCTCAGAAACGTTATTTGTAGACCTCTTCTTCCTTTCCGAGCGTACATACTTTATGGACGATCCCTAAGTTCAAAAGCTTTTGTGACAACTAACTTTTACACATTTTATGTGAATTATACAAGAATATAAAATAACTAATATATATATATATATATATATATATATATATATATATATATATATATATATATATATATATATATATATATATATATATATATATATATATACATCCCGTATATATATATATATATATACGGGATGTATACATACATATCTGCCATCCCGTCACCTTTTTATAAAGTATAAACCACCACGCCACCTTTTTATAAATCTATATATATATATCAATGATTAGGCGGGATGGTATTTTTAATTTGCTGAATACCGTCCTGTTACTTTTTTTCCTCCACTTCGAGCACTGTATATATATATATATCAAGCTTTCCCGGGAGGCGTGTGCGGTCGCATGCTTTGTTTGTCCACATTTAAAATAATTTTTTTAGACACACTGTTCACGGCAGTTCTCATTTTTTAACTTAAAAAACGTAAAATTTAAATAACAAAATGTAAGGTTTTAACTAAATAAACTTAAAATTTAATAATTAAAACAAGAAAATTCAAAGAATTTTTTTTTTTACAAAATAGAAAAAAAAAAAGCAACTCTATAATAAGGAAATAAAATTATAACAAAATGTTAGGTTTTAACTAAATAAATTAGAAAATTTAAAAATTAAAACAAGAAAATTTAAAGAATTTTTTTTTATACAATTTTTATATTCTTTTTTTTTTTTTATAGTTTTTAGCTACTGAATTTTATACAAGTTGATGAAAAAAACAACATATTTTCTTTTATAAAAATTTAACAACAATTGAAAGTTTTGATATGGAATTTATTCACGATTTTTATTAGTGTATAATTGAGAAACTAATTTGCCATGTACGCTGGAACTATGAGAAATGTTGATTTTTTTCTTATGTTTATTCGTTTTGACGTCATTTTGATTTAAAAATGTTTTTGCTATATTTAATTTTTTATTTGTATACTTAAATAATAGGAAAATAAGAAAATAAATTGTTATTTATATGTTAAATTATTTGATTAATAAATTTTGTAATGATGGAAAAATTAAATAAAGAAATAACATGGTTCCTTTTATAAATGTATTTGCCACATTTGATGCTTGTCTGATATTGTTTCTTATATATTGCCCAATTTCCAATGTTAATATGAATCACTAGGGATAATGGATATAACGATTGCTCTGTTTGAAAATGTTTTTAAAAACTTAAAAAAACCTTTTAAATAGGCTCCTAAATATTTCGTTAAAAAGTTCAGTAAATTCACAATGCACTAGCCCACAAGCTTTTAAAGCATCATCAATAACAATAGTTCATAAGGAAATAAACTATTGAGTTTAAATGCATAATTCGGATAATCCTACAAAAGAGCAAATAATTTTGTATATATATATATATATATATATATATACATATATATATATATATATATATATATATATATATATATATATATATATATATATATATATATATATATATATATATATATATATATATATATATATATATATATATATATATATATATATATATATATATATATATATATATATATATATATATATATAGATATATATATATATATATATATTAGGGCTATGCCAGATTTAATTTTACCAAATCTGGCTGGAGCCAGATTTGCTGGATTTCTACTGACAAATCCAGTCAAAGATGTATTTCAAAACAAAATTACAGGAACCAAAATCCTGTACATCCCTAATTGATATTGAGAATGGTCAACAATGTTGATCATTCTCAATACCAAGTTACATCTGTTTTCTGTTAAACTTCATTGTTGTTATTAAAATAGAAGAACACAATTTCACATAACATATCATGATATAACAAAATAATTGATAAACAATTAAAACTTTCAATTTGAAAAATGAAGTAAAGTAACTTCAGTTTCAGTTATTTTTCTACGATGTCTTGGATCAGTTTTGAATTGTACTTTAGAAATATTAGGCGAGCTGCATTATATGTCAAGAGTGAACTACAATGATCATTGAGGCGTGGATCAGTGTGTCTATTTATTTCTGGTTTGCCAGATAATGATAGCGCTGTGTTTCAATGCCTGCTGTTTATTGTTGTTCATGTGCCACCAGCAGGCGTAGAACAATTTCATCAATACATTGTCAGAGTAATAATGAGGATGTAGAAGAAATATTCACCCAGGCTTGTTTTGCTGGAATTTCTTCAATTTTGTAAATCTGTGGCTCAGCATGCTTAGATTGACTTCCATCTTGCATTGACATCCTCTGCACTGTAACTTTATTGAATGTATATTTAATCATATTTGTGGCTTCGCTTCAAACTCTATCATTTATCTTCACTTCAGAATATTGTGTGTCTTCCCTTCAGAATTTTTTGTTGTTTGAAATTAGGTTTAGCTAATTAAATTGTAAAGAAGTGTAAGTACAGATACCATTAAAAACATGGAATTCATAGAATATAAAATTACAAAGAACATTGATTTGTATAAATAAAATATTAAGTATACATGTAAACATGGGCAAAAATAATATAATAAATATCTGACCAAAATGTATATATATTCAAGTTTAACATCAATGGTTTAATTAATGGCGACACAAGTATAGTGTTTTTTTTTCATATTGAAATTATTTTTATAAAATATATATATAATTTCAGAAATACATTAATATTGAAATTATCAATATATGCAAAAAACCATGGCCAAAATGTAAAAAAACAAACTGTATGCATGGTCAAAAAAGACAACTGACCCATCGGTCTCGTGAGAAGAATTGATATATAACATATATAATGATCATATATGTATATATATCAAATCTTCTAAGGAGATGTGTTGGGTCAGTTGCCTTTTTTGACCATGCATACAGTTTTTTTTTTACAATTTAGCTTTTATTTTTTCTGGTTTATTTTTTATTAATTTTATCATTTGTTAAGTTTATTATATTTTTAGTTGAGTTTTTATTTTTTTATTTCTCTTTCCAGTTTATATTATTTTGATTTTTAATTTTATTTTAAATTTACATTTGTTTGTTCCTCCCATTTTTTTAACACTCTAACAATCATGCAAACCATGACCAAACTATCAAAATAAAATATTATATGCGTGGTCATAACCACATCTCCTAAGAAGGCTTGATATATATATATATATATATATATATATATATATATATATATATATATATATATATATATATATATATATATATATATATATATATATATCAACCCTCAGAATTAGGGTCGGCTGACCTAAAAGTGCTTGAGGTCAGCAAAAAATTGCCGACCTCGTTTCTAAGTTTTATGGTCAGACCTTTGTATCAAATAGTTTTTGCAACCTCAAAAGATTGAGGTCGGCAAATTATTGCCAACCTCATTTTTCTTAATTCCGAGGGTTGTATATATGTATATATATATAGACTCAAATTATTTTTTAAAAGGAACTAACAAATGCCAAGCAAATGGTATGAGTACATTGTGTTCAATAAAATCAAAATAAATGGATCAGTTAATTCCTGTTATAAACAAACTGCAAGATGTATTTAATACTGTTGGATCTGAAGCTATTCAACTACCACAAATTGTTGTTGTAGGAACCCAGGTACATTCATTATTTTTGATGGTAAATATATAAAAACCTAACCTTTTAGTGATAATAATAATGATGATAATAATAATGATGATGATAATGATCATGATAACAGCAATGATGATGCATTTATTTTTACTTTAGAGTAGTGGTAAAAGTTCTGTTTTAGAAAACATTGTTGGAAAAGATTTCCTACCAAGAGGTAAAATTAAATGCATTTCTATAATCATAAAGTTTTAAAATATTGTTTTAATAAAATAATATAAATAATTTATATTATTTTATTAAAATTTTTATTTTTTTTAATTCTTATTTTAATTTAAAAAAAGAATAAAATAAAATTTGAATAAATATTTGTTTTGGACATCAAAAATAAACAATGTTTATCACTTTATTTAGAATTTATTTACAACTTAATATTTTTTTTTAGGATCAGGAATTGTAACTAGGCGTCCATTAATCTTACAATTGATCCATGTTCCTAAAACAACAAAAAAGCTAGAAGAAAATCATTCTTATAATTTTCAACCTAATGGTAATGGTTTTGTTAAATATTTGTTTGCTAATAGAGTGCATAATCTACTAGTTTTTGCATAAATTATTTTTATTATTTCAATTATCTTAGATATAACTATATAAACTGTATAATAATATTAACTTTATAAATAATAATATTTTAGACTATATAAATATATAAACTGTACAAATAATAATATTTTAGACTATATAAATATATAAACTATAAAAATATTTTAAATAATATTTTAAATATATCTTAATAAACTATATATGTACTCAGGCCTTGGCGGAAAGCAAGAGTTTTGGCTTTCGATCTTGCCCACACTCCCCTAAAATGATTTATGGGAGCAATTTATGGCTCTTGTAAAAGTATAATTTTTCTTTCAAATATATAATTATCGTAGTAATTAAAATAAAAGACACAATGTCATTTAAAAAAAATTAATTGCATAATATACTGCAATGCTTTTTAAAAGACACAGTTGTTGCAAAAATAAAATTAAAACTAAAAAGAGCCTCAATTTAAATGAGGAGCAGCTCGCACAGCTCCCCAAGTTCGTTTTAGGAGAGCTTTTCTCTGATCTTGTGCTCATTTATTCCCGCTGAGGCCTGTGTACTTATAGTACAACTTTATTTATAAACTAAAGTTTTTAATTTTAATTGATAAACTATATATAAAATCTCAGATTGTTTGGTAAATTTACAAAGTAATCTGACATTTTGACCGACGGGAATTAAATTCTACAAAATAAAAATGAAATGACAGAAATGGCGTGCAATCAAACTCTATTGCTGACCGCAAATGATTTTTTTTGGTTACATGATTTGGACCATGACTGTTTAGATGTTTTGATGATTTAAATATTTTAGAAATGCACTGAAAAACAAAGCATTAAGCTAAACTTAAACAGAAAAAAAAAGAAAAAACTAAAAGAATAAGCAAAACAATTTCTTACGAAAAAGGAAATTAACTTTAAAACAAAACAAAAAAAACTCAAAGTTAAATTACTTTTTGTTACCTTTTTGAATTGCTTCTAAAAGAAAATACCTTTAAAAGCTAAATTTTAAACGTTTAAATTAAAGTTACACAAAAACCTTTTACAAATTACATCTATAGCTTGATTAATAAATTAACAAGTTTTATTTAAATAAATGAAAAGTGAAATTAAATTATTGTAAAGAAAAATTTTTTTTTTGTTGTATAAATATTTCTTTCGAAAAGTTGTAAAAAAAAAAAATTGTTTTAAAAAGTAACTTTTTAAAATCGCAATTTTTATGATTTAACTAGTAAGCCAAGTTAAAAAAAACAAACTTTTAAACAATTCTTTGTAAAAATAGAAACAAAAAATAAATAAATAAATAAAGCAATTAAATCATGTGTTTTTTATTGCATTTAAATTGTTAAAACATCAAAACAGCCGTTGTCAAATAGTAAACAAAAAAATAAATAAGAAGCGTTGTCAGTTACAGCGTGAAAATTGAAGTCAATCTATAAAAACATATAATATTAAATTGAAACTATTTTATTAAAAAATCAATATCTGCGATGAAATATTGTAAATAATAAAGAAAGAAACTACAATTTAAAAAATTTTTTAAAAAATTAAATTGAGCACCGTACTGGTGAAAAAAGTTATATATATATATATATATATATATATATATATATATATATATATATATATATATATATATATATATATATATATATATATATATATATATATATATATATATATATATATATATATATATATATATATATATATATATATATATATATATATATATATATATATATATATATATATATATATATATATATATATATATATATATATATATATATATATATATATATATATATATATATATATATATATATATATATATATATATATATATATATATATATATATATATATATATATATATATATATATATATATATATATATATATATATATATATATATATATATATATATATATATATAATGTTATTGGTTATGGCATTTTAATTAATTTTTTTTTAACATGCACACAGTTGAATCAGAAGATGAAATTTCGGAAATAAATGTTCATGAAGATGACGTTTCACAATCTATTTTATCTGCAGATGAAGATCACGAGTCAGAGGAATGGGGAAAGTTTCTACATAAGAAAGAAAAGGTTTTATTTATTTATCCAACACATGGATATTTAATCCATACATCTTCTATAATTATATATCGTTATTTCACATATGAACTTTAGCTTATATCTTATACATTCTTGTATATTGAATAAAATTGAATCTTAATTAAATATTTGAAAAGTGTATTTTCAAAATGCGGTATATCCGTTTTTATGGTATTGAGATTATTGACTTTTTTCATTACACCAACATGTTTCGTATATTTGGAAAAATTATTGTTTCTTAATGTAGATATACATAAAGTATATTATATTATGTTAATAAATAAAATATTAATAAATAAAAAAATTTATTTTTTTTGTTAATAAGTTTGCATTTATTTTCAAAATACTGTATATCCAATTAAAGCTTGTTAGCAAAATGCGGTATATCCATTTTATAAAGATCTTATGGAAAGTTTATAAACTTTAAAAGACCTGAATAAGTTTTAATAATTAATTTTATTTAACATATTGAACAAATATGTATATTTAATGTTTGGTCATTATATTTTATTGATAATGTGAATGAAAACAATGTTCTATTAAAGTAATGTAAACTATTACATTTCACAATTCGCAATTGTAAATTTAAATTTGTTTCGGAGAGTTAAATATGGACAATAAACAATAATATTTTTTTAGTGTTGTGTAGTTGTAACAATGATGATCACTATTTTAAATCTCCATAGAATTAATGGACAATTAATATAACATAAAAGTCATCGTTATATTTTTGAACGAAATAAAATTTTAAAAATGAAAGACTGCAATAGCCTCATTTTATTTGCAACAAAGCAATTGTCGGTTTAACAAAAAATAAAAAGGAAGTATTATTATTGAATGCTTTCCATTAAAAAACAGGTAACAAATATATTTAAACTTATTAATTTAAGTTGCCTTTTTAATATATTTTCTATCATTATTCCATAATTAGTTCAGTTAAACAAACAAAGCATGGTAGTTTAAACGAACACTAGAATTAAGAAATGCTTTTCTTTTCTTTTGTTTCATACATTATATCTTTTTTTCTATGTGAAATAGAATATTAGGTAACACATTAATCTTGTCCATCGCAATCCGCCATTTCTTTAAAATATTTGCGCTTGCGCAGAAGTAATATACATTTGCCACGGAATGGTCAAAATTAAATACTGCATTTTGAAAACAAATAAAAAATTTTATACCGCGTGTTGAAAATAAATGTTTTTTAGAAATAGAAAAATATTGGGTTATACTTCGTTTAGCATATATTTGGACACAATGTCTGATAGGTCCTTATAAATTAAAAATAAACCACACAATTTCTAAAAAAATTTTAAAATGGCGTTTACTGCGTTTTGAAAATAAACTCTTCATTTGTTAACTAAATAAACCATCATTAAATAAACTTAAATGGGTATATTTTAGCATTAGATGCCAGCTGATTGCTGCAATTGTAGCCCTATTGCTTTTAGTCAAGGTGAAAAAATGCATCGTAAACATAGTTGGACCTGCAATTGCAGCCAACCTCCAACCATTATCACATCGTAGTAATGTTGCTTCTCTTTCTTTTCTATAAAAACTAAAGAGCAGTGTATAAAAACTCTTTAGGGCAGTGTCACAAGTAATATTGCTCTAAAGAGCTAGTGTCACTTGTGCCATCTACTCAAATTAATTATTTTGTTACTCATCATTCAATTGAGTCTTATCCTTTTACTGTGACTTATTGAGTGCTCGAAAAATTTGTATTTCTCAGATTTTTTTCCTCGAACATCAGATCTTTGAAATTCGCTCCCTTCACCTTTTTTTCCTGATTTATATAATTTTCAATCTTTCAAGTCGCCTGTCAATTGTTATCTTGCTCTATAAACATCATCTTTTCCCTTCCAGTTAATTCTAATAGTAGTCGCTTGCAGCCTTGTTGGAAGTGAAGATATTCAAAAAAGAAAAGAAAAAGCTTCAGCCAAATATGTGGCATTGGTAAGTAGGCGCGAACTTCCCTGTTAAACACAAGTGACCAAGTTGTTAGGTTTTTCACAGCACCTTTTATTTATTTTTATTTATCAAAAATATAAAAATTAGAGGGCTATTTATTTATCATAGTTAGAAAAAATGTTTTTTAAACAGGCAAAGCTAGTTTTTTATTGAAACCATTTTGTGTGGTCTCAGAATTTTTTTTTTTGTTGTTGTTGTTTGTAGTCTTTTTGCATGATAAGCATTTTAAAAAGTATTTTACATTCTTACTTTTGTAAGTAATACTACTTTTCCACACAATATCATTAAATATTGGAATTGTTTTTACTGCTTGAAGGTAGAGGTGTAAATTTTTTTAACAGTAAAAAAATTTAAAATTTTGCATTTTCATTATAGTTAAATGTTATTTTTTTCCTTTTTTTTATTTTAACAAGTTCACTCTTAACATCGCTCCAAGCTACAACTAAGTCAGGAGTTAACAGAAATCAAAGAAGTGAGTTCAAAAGCAAGAATGCGACAGAAGACTTAAAAAACTGGAACTGCAGTTGTATGTACCAGGAAAACATGAAGGTGGAAGAGAATTCCAAAGCACAGATGTCACACTGAAATAACTAGGTCTATAAAATTTTTTTGAACATGAAGGAACAGTTTCAGTAAAAGTGAGTCTTGTTAAGTGACTGCTGAGTGTTGAGATCAATTTTTTGTTTATGGAACAAGCGATTTTCTCTTAAATTAAGATCATGGTACAGGGATTATCTTTTTCTGGATATTTCCGAAATTCCTGATATTTTTCTTAACTTTTAGTTTTTCTGGATATCCAAAACGTTTTCCATACTTACAAGTGTAGATATATATTTCTGTATTTTTTAATAATATATTTGTTTTTTAAGCTTTTTCACTCATCACTTGTACAAAACTAAGAAAAGTTTTAAAAAAAGTTAGAAATAATTCAGCTAAAAGCTAAATTAGGAGAACAATATATTCCTGATATTTTACTCAATTTTTTTTAAAACAATTTTCCGGATTTTCAAAATAAGGTCTGAATGATCTATGTGGTAGTATTTATATTAAAGATAGAAAGCAACCCTGATGATGGAGCAAATGGAGCCTTAAAGATAAGATTAAAATAGAGAATGTTGTCCATCAGTGGTAAATTTAATACTATTATTAGAAAGGATAGCCCAGCTTCCAGCTGATGCACTATAAAACTGTTATAATGGTCATCAGTAAAATGAGAGGATTGAAATCCATATAGAGAGTTTTTAAACTCAAGATGAGATATTAGAAGTTTGTTTATTAAGGACTTAAAGGCTTTGTATATTAATAAAAATTATAAAGAATAACAGTAGTATTTGAGACAGACTGAGGATTAGTTGAGGAATATTGAGATCTTAATAATTTTTTAAAATTTGTACTACAGATGCTAATTCTAGCAGGAGGGAAAACGAGATTCAGTTAATAGGACTTTTAGCAGTAGTAAGTGTTCTTAGCCAATTGGTTGGTTGTTTGAATGTGGTTAGTTGGATATTAGTAGAAATTTCTTTTTTTCTTTTATTTGAAGATTAATTGTTTATTGAATTTTTTTCAAAACTGTTTACAGTTTAAAAATAAATAAATTTACAACTGTTAAGTTGGATTTCAGTTATAAAAGATTTTTTGACTTTTTATGCAAAGTTTTAATTAAAGGAACAATTTCTTTATACTAATTATCATCTTTTATGAATTTGTTGTTCAAATACTGGACTGTAGTGGTTCATAAATTCTGTTGTAAAACTAATTTTCATGTCTATTTTAATTAACAAGTTTTTAAGGTTATTGATATCAAGATATTTCAGCCAGATTATAAAAATGTTGTCATTATACAGGATTATGCGGAAATATAAATTATTTTATTCGAAAATATAAATTCTCTTATGTGGAAATATAAATTATTTTATGCAGAAAAATAAATTATTTTATGCAGAAAAATAAATTATTTTATACAGAAATATAAATTAAAATAAGAAAATATAAATAAAATTATAAAAGTTTAAAAAAAAAATTAAAATATAAGCTTGATAGCAGCGATTTTAAATTCAAGGATTGAGTTTATTTAATAAATTACGTTTTTTTTTTAATTTTATACTTTCTTATTTATATTTTCTTATTTATATTTTCTTATTTTGATTTTCTTATTTTAGTTTATATTTTCGCATAACCCTTAAATAAATTAAAAACCTGAAATAAGTAAAATAGAAAAAAATATCAGCTAATGAACAATATCAGCTAATTAAATAATTTACTTATTAAATAAACTTATTCCTTTGCCAACACATTAAATAATAGGCAAGAAGTACTATCAGAATAATTAATAAAATTTCATTGCCGGCTGTTTTTTTTAAACTTTAAACTCTAAAATTAAACTGTTATTTATTTCTTTTTTTATATATTTTTTAATACGCTGAAAAAATCTTCAATTTATACAATATGTTGTTCTCGTTTAGTATTTTCAAAACATCAGATCAATGATAAAACTGACAATTATCCGTTATTCGAATGCTAAAATAGTGTTCTATTTATAAAATCAATGAAACAATCACCATTTAAGCACCATCTGTTAACTTGTATCCAATTATCCCAGTAATTAAAATGGCCATCAAGCTTATATTTTGTCTTTGTTAGCTGAAAACGTTATATATGCTTTTATGTTTATTGGAGCATATCCCTAGCTAGGTGAAGTGCAGTGGTTGAACCCGTTTCAACCAAAAAAACTTTGATGTTAATATGTGTTATATCTCTCTTGCATAACTCTGTCAAAATCAAAATATTGTTCCTTTCTTGTGCAACCAGTGATTAACTCTTTCTTGTTATTTTCATTATTTTAAGTTGCCTAGAAACAAATGTCTGAGACATGAAACCCTGATTCAGCCCGATTATCATAGATTCCAGCTTGTGCTAGTAAGTTATCCCTGTTGATCACAGTGTTGATTGTGTTTCTTATAGCAGGTTTGTCACAACACTTTCTTCCTTTTCTATTAAAAAGTTCAGAATCTGGGATATTGATGAGGATTTTGTTTGCGTTTTTAAAACACAGTTATATTACAATCCCAAAGTTTCAAAAATCAAGAAAGTCACGTATCATTTTCAATAAATCAGGTGTTAAAGTATTTTTTTTCTTCCATTATTAAGGTATACAAATCCATTGTCAATAAAAATCAAATTTAAAATTGATATATTAAAATTATATTTTTACATTTTTTAGTTTATATTTCCATATTTCATAGTTTAATTTTTTATTGGCATAATCAAATTTATATTTCTACATAAAATAATTTATATTTCCGCATAAAATAATTTATATTTTCACATAACCCTGTAATGTCTGTCTGTCTGTCTGTCTGTCTGTCTGTCTGTCTGTCTGTCTGTCTGTCTGTATGTATGTATGTATGTATGTATGTATGTATGTATGTATGTATGTATGTATGTATGTATGTATGTATGCACGTATGTATGTATGTATGTATGTATGTATGTATGTATGTATGTATGTATGTATGTATGTATGTATGTATGTATGTATGTATGTATGTATGTATGTATGTATGTATGTATGTATGTATGTATGTACAATGAGTACAGAATTTAATCGCGCAAAGTAATTTTTGCATTTTACTTTGCTAAAACTTGCTTTTATCTTGATTATATGAAAATAACTGAACCAATTTTTTTATTATGGATATTTCTTATTTATAATTAATCAGAAAAATACAAGAAAATGTGTTTGTTATACAATTTTTGATTTTTCACTTCACAGGTATTAATTTGTGTACACAAAAATTAATTGTACAAAACTGTTTTATTAGTTGTTATGAATGTTTATGGTTTTTTTAATTTATAAAGTATCATTTTTATTATTGAATTTATATTTCTAGCATATTATTTTTAGCAATTAATGACACTTTTGATAAAAAAAAGTCATTAAAAACTCTGTTCATCGAACATTATGGCACCCAAAGGTAAATATTTAAATACTACTCAATGAAAACTTGTTATAGACTTGGTTAAACAAGGAAATACTTATAGAAAAGTTGAAGAATAAGAATGATTAAAAAATTATAAGAATGATTAAAAAAAATCAGTTTGAAAGTGCAAAAAATATAGCAAATCATTTGAAAAACTTAACAGGAAACACAATTTCACTAACATCAATTAGAAATCACCTTCATAGAGCAGGGTTTAGTGGATGTATATCTAGGAAAAAACTGTTTTTTAACAAAAAATCATATGAAGAGAAAAATGAATTTTGCAAAAAAATATTATTTAATGCCATCATCATTTTGGAAAAAAGTACTTTGGTCTGATGAATCCAAAATTGATTAAAAAAAATCTGACAGAGAATTTGGCGAATGAGGGGTGAAGCATTTAATTTGAGTTGCACAAGAAGAACAATGGTGCCGGAATAAACATGGTGCCGGAAGTGTAATGTTATGGGGTTGTATAGCATGAAATGGTGTTGGTAAACTTAAATTTATTGATGAAACTATGAATGCTGATTTGTATAACAATGTATTGAAACAAAATTTAAAATCTTCTACTAAAAAGACTTTAATTGGAAAACTGTTTTTTGTTTCAATAAGACAATGAACCAAAACATACTGCTAAAAAAACTAAAACCTTTTTTGATGAAAATGGCATAAACGTTTTAGAATGGCCTTTGCAAACCCAGATTTGAACCCAATAGAGCATTTATGGACTTTATTAGAAAAAAAAAATTGGTAATAAACCATTTAAAAAAAAAGAAGATTTGAAGAAAGCTGTTGTTAAATCATAGTCTAACATTGACAATAATCAAATCAAGTTCTAGTAGAATCAATGTCGAAACGCTTGTTAGATCTAGCTAAAACAACAGGACTAATTTTACTAAATATTAAACTATATTAATAAAATACTAAGTATTAAAGTATATAAATGAAAAAATGCAGATTTACTTTATAAATATGGTTAAGCCATATTTTGGTGTTGGCTGTCTCATTTGCGTATAATTTTTTCTTTTATTTTTTTAAAATTTTATTCACCTCCCCAAATCAAAGAGGGCAACTACAGTAGAGGAAGTTACATTATTCTAATTACAACGCTCACTCAATTCTTTAATTATGAAATCTTGACAAACAAGGTTTCAGAGTTATTATAGGAGATGTATAATTAATATTTATATTATGGTTTTTAATTTTGTATGGTATTTAATTAAAAGATGATATATAATAGTTTATGGATAATAGTTCCAGATTTTTTTAAATGTAATTTTTAAATGAAAAGTTTTCAACTGTTATTTATCAATAACACATTTTCTCTAAAATTATAGAAGTATTACTCCTTTGATGCTATTCGTCAAGAGATATTAAATGAAACTGAAAGGTTAGCTGGTAGTAACAAGGTAAATACTATAGATAATTTATATTTTGTATAACTTAAAAACATATTCTGGTTTCTTGTAAATTCTACATCCTGAGATTTGCACTATATAATTATTTTGTCCTAGGGTTTCTTAAGGTCCTATCAAAATTAAAGTTAAAATAATTGATTTTTTTTTAAAAAGTCATGGATTTAACTGGCATGATTGGATATCAAATAAAATAACAAATTAGATGTTTTTGTTTTTATGTTAGTTCTCTAGTCCATTTAACTTCAAAAAATGTTTTAAAAGCTGATGCATAGTATTAATTTTTAAAGGGAATCTTACAGTAACAAATAATTAACTCCACCTCCCTTACCCCATTAGAAAAATGAATAGCTATTTGTTAATAGGGCTCAAATCAATATTTTTATCAAAATGAGTTTGCTATCATTTTGTATTGTATGGAGATAGATGCAAAAGTTTGTTAAAGGGGATTTTTAAACTATTCATAACAACACAATAAATTAGCAAACATCGTAGTTTTGTTGAAGGCGAGTAAGTCAATACTTGGTTTTTGTTAAAAGATCATGAGTCAGCTAGAGATTTTACTCTTGCACAAGACATGCATTATTAAAAGCATGGACTGATTTATCTCTTAATTAGTAAAGAATTTATTTGCAGAAAATGTACTTTGAATTAAATTTAATTAAATTTTTTTTTTTTCAATTTTTTTCAATTTTAATTCACCTCCTCAAGGCCAAGAAGGCCACTACAGACTAAGAGGCTACTTATTTGTGGTTATAACCCTCTCTCAACTCTATAACTCCGAAACACGAACCTTGACGAACAAGGCCGCTGCACAGAGAAACGAGTTTGATTAGAGTGGCCATTAAATATAAAATATACATATATATAATGTTGTTTATTTTTCTATTTTAGTTGTTTATTCTTCTATTTTATATAATATACTAATATTTAGTTGTCTTTATTAATGTAATTTTCATCAATCATTATAATTCATTGTAACGAATATTACTATTATAACAATTTTTATTTTTTATTCTTATTGTTATTATTATTGTTGTTATTGTTGTTACCATTGTTATTATCATTAGCATGCTTATTGAATGCTGTATTGCTTCATTTTGCATAAACAGTAATTATATATATATATATATGTACAGTATCGGACAAAACAAGTGCAACCAAATAATGTTAATTTAGTTTCTTTATATAAAAGTGCTGCATTTTTTCAATTTAGAGAAATAATTATGTAACTGTTTAGAGACAACGTTCTTCATTTTTTATTCATCACAAAGTTCATTATTTGTACACGAAAATTATTAAATTATTCAAAAGTATTAAAAAAAAGTTGATTTCCTTCTGGACAAAAGGAAATCAACTTTTTTTAAATATTTTTTGTTGGTCTTATGGCAGTAATGTAAATCAAGGCGTTTTCCGGCCGGTCGACGTACACGGCAAATGCCATCGCTCCCAATGATGTTGAACTTCGATTCATCACTGAACAGGACAGTTTGCCATTTCTGCACATTCCAGTCAATATGAGATGTAGCAAACAGGAGTCTTTTCTTCTGGTTATTTAGTGAAGTCAGCGGTTTCTTGGCAGGGCAATGAGAAAACAATCCGGCTTCGACAGCACGTTGTCTGATTGTTCGGTCCAATACAGGCAGCTCTAATTGTTTTTGTATCTCGACTGATATGATATCCAGGGATCCTTCTTGACGAATCTGACAATCATAAAATCCTCTCTAGAAGTGGTGGAATGCAGTCTTCCACCTTTGTTATCTGCTGCCAACTTCGATATTTGGAACATAGTCTTGATATGGTCCATTTTTTCATGTGGTATCACAAATACTTTTTTGTGACATTCCACTTACCTAATCGCCAATAATTTTCTTTCTTAGTTCCAATCCAAGACTATCAGGAGCCATTTTTGTAATTGAAGTCATAAAAATAATAAAAATAAATAATCACGCTTCTCAAGGCTTACCGTGTTACATTTACCTTGTGATGATACAATAATGCTCTGTGGAACACAATGTCTTGGTTAGATGTGGACTGTATTGATGTAATGAAACACTTGTTGTATTTCACTTTCTGTATTGATGTTCTTCGATAAAAAACTTTGATAAAACTCACTTCGATAAATTGTCTTGATAATACTGACTGATTGATTTCCATAGACTGACTGAATTACATGTCGGTTTACATGTCTCTTATATAGTAAAATGAACCTGTGTGAACCTGTTCTGGAAGATTCTAGATGTTTTTTTTCAATGCTTCTGGAAGCTTCTGGATGCGTCTGGATGCTTCTAAATGTTTCTGGATACTTTTGGATGCTTCTGGATGCTTCCAAATGCTTCCAGATGCTTTTTCTGGGAACTTCTGGAAGCTTCTGCATGCTTCTGGAAACTTCTGGATACTTCCTTTAATTATTAAAAACTTCAGTGGCGTTGACACGGACCAGACTTAAGATAATGAAACAAACCAAAAAAAGTTGCACTTGTTTTGTCCGCTGCAAAATGGCACTTGTCAACGAAATTCTGCTTGTGTGCTGTCAACTGTCAGCTGATTGCTCATGTCATGGCATGCTATGACTCCAGACTCCTGAACTGTTTGCTGTGGTAGTATAGTTCGTTTCGTTTTTAAGACATGTAAAATTAGGAACACTTTTTAACATTGTTTGATGTTGGTTGCAAATGTTATGTCCAATACTGTATATTTTATATTTAATCCCTTAAAACAACTTTTTTTTTAATGTCTACTCTCACCCTCTAAATGTGTTTTATACAATAAAATAATACTGAAATTATAATTTTTTTTAGAAAGTATAATATATTTATATATCAATAAAAGTTTTTGTCAAATTTTGTCTTTATTATTCAAAGTTGACAGATGGCAGTTAAAAATGTCAGTTGATATGTCTAAAGATAAGAAAATTCAAAAAATTAAATCTTTTTGGAGTCTGGTTTCTAATGTTTAATCATTAGAAGTTTAGTACTCAAAAACATTTTTAACCTTAAGTTAACATAATTAATCTTAAGTTAACATAATTAATATTAAGTTAACATAATTAATCTTAAGTTAACATAATTAATCTTAAGTTAACATAATTAATCTTAAGTTAACATAATTAATCTTAAGTTAGCGTATCAATAAATAATTTTTTATTAAAAAACATTTTTTGTTCAAATTTAAAATAACGTTGATTTGATTGAAATTATCAAAAAGATTTTTAAAGATAAAAAGTAAAAGAAAATCTTAACAAATAAACTTTTTAAACATATCATCAACATATCTCTTTGTTTTTTTTTTTGAAAACATATGTTCACGAGATCTGCTTGTGCGCTTATTTGAACTACAAACATAATTTTGGAGGATAGGAACGAATAGTTTGGTTTAAGACATTAAAATCAGATCTCTCAAAAAGACATGTTTTAGATGCAATGTCTTATGAAGCCATATCCATTATTAACAATGATTAATTCAGCTGAGTAGGGAAGGACTCCATAAAAAGTGTGGTTAATTTGTGCCCATGCTATGTCTTTAATATTATTAAGCATGGCATTATAATATATATAACATATAATTATTGAAATTTGTCAAAATTTAATTTCATATTGAGAAGAAACTACATAAAATATTTTTAAATATATTTTGTTAGTAAAGTAATCAAGTAAATTTATTTAAACTTGAAAAATTAATAACAATAAGCACAATTTGAAAATTCGAAAAGGTTTGTTTAAACAATCACAATACACAATTATTAAATTTTCTATTTTTCTTGATAAAAAGTTTTTGTTTAATAAAGGTTCTTGTTAAGTAAGGGTTATTGTTTATGGGCTAATACAGTATTAAATGTTTTAACTTGCTTATGATTGCTGAATAAATGAGTTGCTAAAAAAATTGTTTTATTTAGGGTATATGTGAACAACCTATCAGTTTGAAAATTTACTCTCCAAATGTTGTTAATCTAACTTTAGTTGATCTTCCTGGAATGACCAAGGTAAAATTTATTTGTATTATTTGAATTTATTTACTATTACTTTATTGCTTACTTTGACAAGATACTCGTGTTATTTTAATGTGTTGTTTATATTTAAAATTATTTTATTCAAAATTAAGCTTCACATTTTTAAATAACTGCAATATTTTTAAATTTTTTGAAATATTTATTAGGTTGTCAAAGATAAAAGCAAACTGCTTTTATCTTTGACAGCCTAATAAGCTTTTAAAAGTAATTTTCAATCAAATCAAAATTAATTAACATCACAAGTTTTAATTACTTATAATCTAAAATTGATCTTTTTATTTTCATTCGCTTTTTTCTAAAATTTATTAGAATAAATTTTGAAAAGTTAACTTTGGTCTTGCAAGTTTGGTGTGTATCTGAAACAGGATACAGACAAAATACGTCAACTTACATCAGTACAAACACACTTTAAGTAAATCTTTTTGTAAAAGTAAGTATAGATTTGATTTCATTTTTAACAGAGTAACTAATCCATAGAATAACTTGACAGATGAGATCATAAAAACTGACTCGGTTGACCAATTCAAGAACTATCTAGACAAATTGTGTAGCGATAAGAAATTATGATACTTCAAAAACTAATAATAGTTGTTACAGTACATCTTATGTTATTGTACTCCACATCTGATCTCAATTTTTACTCTGACTTATTATGTCTTGTGTCACCTTTCTTGACCAGTCAGGGCCTATTCTAGGAAAAAAATTTGGACGGTGGTACCCCCCATTTTGGTGGACTTAAGCGGAAAACTGGTGTTTTTTCGTGATATTCACCATAAAAACGTAAAAAACTGTAAAAAAAAAAGTCCTTAAATTTTAGTTTGGGCAGCGCACAAATAGGGTAGACGCTGTGGAAAACGGTCTAGAATAGCCCCTGCCAGTCTAGCTTAGTATGACAATGAAAATGTATGAGAATGAATTATACAGCCCAAAAGCAAAACACCCAAAAGTTGTTCATTTTGAACAAAAGAAAATATCACTACATAAATTTGAATTATATAAATTGAACATTGAAATTATAAAGATATATACAATAATTTCTGAAATGGCAAATGCTTTTTTTGCAATGGATTTTTTTTAAATGAAAAGAAATTTAAGAACATGAAATACAAAAAAAGAATAATGAAAAGTGAAAAGTGGTTATTTATAAAAACATCAAGATAAAAAAATTTTTATTTGAAGATCAATAGGGTATTTGTATTATTATTTATAATTTGTATTATCTATTTTATGATATATTGAATTTTTTCTTCAGTTCTTTTATTTTTTAATACATTTAATGATTATCATTTCTATTAATTCTATTTAATGATTATTTCTATTAATTGCATGTGTTAGAATAGGCTGTGTATTCTTATAGATGCAGAAAAAATATATTCATCTAGTTGACAATAATCAGGCCTTGCTTTAAAGCGTTACATAGCTTGCAATTTATGTATGCATCAAGCGATTTTACATACGTCTAAAGCAGTTTTAATCAGCAACTTTTTAATATGATATGTTTAAAATGTATTTTAGTTGGAAAATAAAAGAATTAATATTATAAAAACCATTTAAATGTTAGTTATAGAAAATGTGTGAATGACAATTTTGTTCAGTATAAATGCTATTTACAAATAAAATAAATTCAGATAGATATAAAAGCAAAAAAAATTTAATTTATTTCAATTTTATTTAAAAATATTACTAAATATTGTTTAAAAATAAGAAATAACTTTTTTCAATGAAAATAATTTTTTTTTTCAAAACAAAGTTTTATTTTTTCTCAAAAACTTTGCTTTCATTATTACTTTTTTACTAAAAGTCCTTGTAAACATGTTTTTTAAACTTATTTTTAACATACATTAAATTTTTTTTTCATAAGACAAGTGAAAGCATAATAAAATCTATATTTGTTAAGAAATGGTACTTGAAAAACTTTCACAACAAAATTGTTGTTAAAGTATTAAATAGTTTTTATTTTTGCAATAAGTTTTATTTTTATTTCTTACTCACTAACTTTTTAAAAATAATTTTTTTTTATTTCTTATTCACTAACTTTTTAAAAATAATTTTTTTTTTATTAGTTTTTATTTTTATTATTATTATTTTTATTAGCAAAGCATTAATTACAATTTTAAAAAATAATAATAATAAAAAATTTAACATATAATTTATTTATACAAATACTGAGAAAAAGGGTCTTTGGTAAAGTACGTATACAGATATATGTACAAGGAAGGGGGGTATTAAAGGCTGCAAGTATGTACACAGTTTGACAATCTCGCGTTTTCTATCTCTCCTAAAAAAACATTGAATTTCATGAGTTAAAAAAATCAAAATTATGTTATGTAACAGAGATATGTCAAATTAACAAAAAGTTTTTTTTTATGTTTTGAAAAATGTTAGGTTGGGAAAGAGAGGAAGGAGGGGAAAAAGAGGGGGGGGGGGGATGATTTTGTTATGAATAATGTGTACGTATGCAAAGGAGAGATGATGCTGAAACCTATCAGGTGCGTACAATTAGGGAGGGGGTCCTAAAATAAAAAAAAAGTGTTTTTCTGCATACATACTTTATGGATGCCCCCAAAGAATGAAATGAGTTTATATTAAATATTAAAAAACTACTATTTGATTAATTAAAAACTATACTGTTTAATTTAGTTATTTAATATTAAGAAAACATTCCATAATATATTGATATAAAAATTTATTTTTTTAATTGAACTCATTTTATGGTAATTTATTATATTGTGGTAGTTTAGAAAAGTTAATGTCCATATAAAAATAAAGAATTTTATGACGTCAAATTCACATCAAGCTAAAGCAATTACTTTCTAATCTACTTTCAAAGAGTAAAAATAAAAAAGAGTAGATTTCATAATAAAAAAAATTATTTTTTACTATATCTAAGCAATCTAATCTTAAAAGGTAATTTTTTTTTAATTACGTGTGTGCAAAATTTTATTACACATGCAAAAGTATCTGGACAAAGCTAAAAGATTAAAATTCAAATGCTTTATAATTTTAATCAAATCCATATGAAAGATATCTGGTAATATAACTTGTATGTCTATAAAAAATCCAAAAGCACACATGAAATTGGCTAATTAATATTTGAACAATGGAGTTTTATTTTCAAATAATCTTTATTCTAGTTAATAAGTTGTTAGATATATCAAAGATGCTTATTGCATTTAATAAATTTTTATTTTTATCAAAACAATTTTTCACAATTTAAAACAATTTTATTTTTAAAGTGTGTGTAAATTAATAATAATTAATATGCAATTATTGTAAACTGTTATCCATTGGTACAAAATAATGAGTTTTTCTCAATTTTGTTCATTAAATTTATTTGCTAATTAAAAAATGTATAAACTTAAAAAAATTAAAATAAAAGAAACTAAAAATAAAATAAAAGTTTTTTTTTTCATTTTAAAACCTTAAAGGGATCCCAATTGATAATTTATTTAAGTGCATTTTATTCCTAAGAGTTTTAGTAGATGGCGTCATTGACTTTTTTGTTTGTTTGCATTGATATGCATTTATTCTTTTGTTTTAATCAAAAAAATTTAGCCCAAACATTTTTTTTTTATCATTTTCTTTAATATGAACATAACACAGAGGTTTCCGAGGTTGGGGGTTGCTTTAACCAGCTGATCGGACTTGTAAAAATATGGGTCTTTATAAGTCTATTCCACACTGACCTTTTTTATACTTTTTCTTTATGTATATATTCTAGCTGTTCAGACCCGTAAAATACAGGTCTTTAATAAACTAATCATTACTATACTTATCCGCACCAAGTATTTTTATTCTTATTCCTTATTTGCTTTAATATTTTTTAGTAAAATTATTAATTCTGAAAAATTTCTTCAGAGCAAAAAATTATCATATGTAGAGCTCATAAGAGATTTATAAAATGGTTTGTTTTTCTCAGAAACGCAAATCTTCAATAACTCAGTGATTTAGTGACTTGCCATCAGTGTTGTTACGGGAGGTTCAAGTCCTACCTTAAGTGTAATAAATTTTGAATTTTTTTCATTTTTACTGTGTATTTTTATAGTAAAAAAAACTTCTGATTGTTAAAGTAAAATTTGAAAGTTTTCTCATATTATACATATATTATCAGGCCTCAGCAGGAATAAATGAGCACGAGAGCGGAGATAAGCTCTCCTAAAACGAACTTGGGGAGCTGTGCGAGCTGCTCCTCATTTAAATTGGCGCTCTTTTTAAATTTAAATTTTTTTTTTTTGCAACAACCGTGCTTTTTAAAAAGCATTGCAGTATATTATACAATTAATTTTTTTAAAATGACATTGTGTTTTTTATTTTAGTAACAATGATAATTATACTTTCGTAAGAAAAATTATACTTTTGTGAGAGCTGTTAATTGCTCCTGTAAACCGTTTTAGATAAGTGTGGTCGAGAGTGAGAGCTGAAGCTCTCGCTTCCCGCGGCCTGTATTATACACGGTCATTCAATATATGCATGGCAAACTCAACTCATGCTAAAGACTCATGGATGTTTGTACATAATGGTGATGACATAATTTTATCAAGCGCACAAGATAATTTTAGCTAACACAAATTATCAAGAGAGGAGAGAGTAATTGTAAATCTAAAAACAAAGTTTCAAACTTTCCATTTAGATAAAACATTATGTTTTGTGTTTTTTAAATCTAGCAATTTTTTTAAATACAATAACATAAATACAAAAATTCAAAACATAAGATTTGTAATTATTAGAAAATTATTAATTATAAATTTTAATAAGCTGAGCACATTAATAATGTAAGTATCTCTATCATGACATCTGAAACAAGTTTTGTTCTTTTGATGTTTTTAGAAATTTTAGGCTTTTTTAAAAATTCTCTCCCTTTTGTTTGTTATAGTATATAATATCTTTACATATGTTATGTATATAATATCTCAGGTCTTGTTTTAAATAAAAAGTATAATACAATAGCGTAATGTGAATTTGATGTCATAAAATTCTCTTTATTTTTTAATTTTTTAAAGAGATTTTCTTTTTTAAATCACTGCAATAATATTAATTACCGCAAAACGAGTTAAATATTATTTAACTTCTTTTTTATTATTACCATAAGGAAATGCTTATTTTATTTTATTTTTTTAATATTAAATATAAAATTAAAAAACTAAGAAAAACTAAGTTTCAGAACAAAAGAAAGCAAAACTTACAAAATAGGAAATTAGATAATATTTATTCTATTTAAATAAAAATTAAAAAAAAAATTAATAATTTAAATAATTTGTGTACTGTTTTTTATTTTTGTTTCTTTAGAGTGGTTGTTATTTTCAGCCACAAAATTGACGAATCTCACCATTAACCATTTAGTTTAATTATTTTTCTTATAAATACTTTAATTATTATTATTAATTATAAATACCTTCTTTAATTGTTTTTTTTATAAATACTGCTGGTCGTATATTTGCTTTGTAACTATTTATTCTTTTTTATTTGAATATAAAAAATCTTTTTGTTTTATGTTTTTGAATGATACGCATCTTTTCAGTGTATTTTCAACAACCCTTCGCATCAGATTTTTTATATCATTTAAATATTTAAATGATTATATATATATATATATATATATATATATATATATATATATATATATACATATATATATATATATATATATATATATATATATATATATATATATATATATATATATATATATATATATATATATATATATACATATATATATATATATATATATATATATATATATATATATATATATATATATATATATATATATATATATATATATATATATATATATATATATATATATATATATATATATATATATATATATATATATATATATACAGGCTTGGTCGGGAAGCGGGAGCGATCGCTCTCGATTGCTGACCACGTAAATAATATTTAGTTGCGAAAAGCTGGCCAGATTTTTAGTCGTTTTGAGAACATTTTAAAAAGCAAAAAAAAAAAAAGCGACGAAGATTAATTGGACCGATGAGAGACAATTACAAAAAAAAAAAAAAATTAAGCGATGTTTTTTATATAAAGTAACAACTTACGATTGTTTAAAAGAGAAATAAATATTCTTTATTTAACTAAGTTTGCAAGTTTTAGTTTTACTTAAGATAAATTATTTTATAAATAAAAAAGTTAATTTTTTTAATACCTATTTTATGTTTCGCGTAGTTTGAAAAGTTTAACATATTTGAAACGATTCTTCTTAGTAAGATAAACAAATGAAATAATTAAATCATTGATTTACTATAGGAATTAAATAATCAAGATAGAAATCAACTAAAAAGGTTAAAAATACTTAATGACCAGGAAGCGAAACTGCTTCGAAATATCGCTGAAGATGTTTAGTGAGTGGGCTATTTAATTTTAATTAGTATTTAAAGCAGAAAAAAGTATAACGAGTTTTAAGAATGGCAACTTAAGCGAAAATAATTAGAGTAAGTAAACCAATATCTAGAATCTTCTCTTTATATCTAATTATTTGCTATATATATTTGTGTACTGTCGTGACCTCAGGCGCGATGCTTGTTCATCCGCGAGTTACTTCGTATGCGTTTTTTGTGTTTAGTAACCAGAAACTACTTATATGTTTGTTACATAAGTAGTTTTATTAACTTTAACGATTATAACTTCATTGAAAACGCAATTATTTTTTTAAGTCTTTGTTTAAATCATAAAAATTGCTTTAAAAGATACATTACGATAAAAAAAAAATACACAAGATTACATTTACATAAAGATAACAATCTCTTTTAAAATAAAAAATAAGAATATACTAATAAAATCTATGATTTTTAATAAACTTTTAAAATTTTAACAATTTATTCAATATATATTTAAAACATTTATTTTCGTAAACAAATAATATATATTCTTAAAACAATGCTAGAAATCTCAAAAGGTAACAAATCGTGTATAATACAATTTTTTAAAACATTTTAACAGAATACTCTAGAACTTTATTTCGCTTAAACAGCGTATTTTTTGAACCAATAGAATTAGTTTGTTCGTTAATTTGGCGGGTTTTTAGTGTTCGCAAATATTCTTTTTATTCTTTCGCACAAAGATGTTTTGAAAACATTCAAGTTTTTTATGTTTCCATGTATGTCCGTAAAACAAAAAAATTTTGTTTCGTACATAAACTTAAATGTTCTCAAAACGACTAAAAAACCTGGCCAGTTTTACGCAACTAAATATAATTTCCGTGGTCAGTGTTCGAGAGCGATCGCTCCCGCTTCCCGACCAAGCCTGTATATATATATATATATATATATATATATATATATATATATATATATATATATATATATATATATATATATATATATATATATATATATATATATATATATATATATATATATATATATATATATATATATATATATATATATATATATACTGCCGCCCTAAGTAAAAACGCAGTAAACAACAAAAATGACATTCTGAGAAAAAGCCACTTTTAAATTTTGTGTGTATATATTTTTTTAACTTACGGCAAAATGAACTATGGGTTTGATGACTTCGGAATATACCACAATATTTTTATATAGAGCGTTATTACACAGAAAACGATGTTAAAACGTTTGGTGCAATAATCTCGATTTTTCAATTTTTGCGATTACTGCGTTTTTTCTTAGGACGGCAGTATATATATATATATATATATATATATATATATATATATATATATATAATTGTATTAAAGAAAATAACAGTTTAAAAAAATTAAATGCATGCACAAAATTTTATTATACCTATCAGGTATTAGAAATATTTGTATTATTCTTGTGTTCTGTGTCGGTTTTTATTACAAATTTATCTAATTTTAGAAAGATGATATCCAGTAAATAATTTATTGTTGTTTTCCATCAGATAGCTGTTGGAGATCAGCCTTTGGATGTTGAAGCTCAAATTCGTTCTCTTATAATGAAATATGCTGCAAACTCAAATGCATTAATTCTAGCTGTAACTGCAGCCAATACAGACCTTGCTACATCCGAAGCTATTAAAATTGCAAGAGAGGTAGACCCTGAAGGTCAGTTGTATAACTTATAAGATTATGTTATAAATTTATTTTCAAGCTAACTATATATTATTATTGTACATAAATTTTTATGATAACAAAATTGTTTTTATTATTTAGGAAACCGCACACTGGCTGTCATAACAAAGTTAGACCTTATGGATCACGGGACAGATGCAAAAGATATTTTATATGGAAAAGGTGTGTTTTTTTATATACAAAAGGTGTGAAAGTATTATATTAATATTGTTTTCAGAAAAAAATTCATTATTATTGTTTTCAGAAAAAAATACATTATTATTGTTTCCAAAAAAAAGTTTAAAATAATTATTGGTTTCAGAAAAATATTCAATATTATTTATCGGTTTCAGAAAAAAGTTTTTATTAATAAAATATTATTATTGTTTTCTAAAATTTATTTTAGATTAATTAAGATTTATTTGTTTTAGAGTTTTTCCTTATTTTTGTTTAAAGTGATCCCAAACTCCCGACACATGTTGTGTTCATATTAAAGATAATGTAAAAAAAAAAAGGTTTGAACCAAATTTTTTTGATCAAAAATAAATAATGAATGCATACCGTGAAAAACAAATGTTGTTGTTTTTGCCGAAGCTCGCCTTCTCCATTTTTTTCAATAAATCGGAGTCTTCAAATTATGCGTCGCAATCTACAGACTTTGGCAATTCCTTTGAAGCGCGTTTAATTCATAAAAGTTTTAGTATTTGACGTCACGGTAGACTTTTAGCAAAAGAAACTCTGGAAATATTTTTATTTATTTTTAGTCGAAGTTTTTTTGGTTATTTGTTTAGTTTTTTTTTTCCTACTTGTAATATTTAAAAAGATATCAAAAACCTTAAATATTTTATGCTGGTTCGTTGCTATAAATTGTTATTGCGCTATATATTTAATGTTTATAAGTTATGAATATTTATTATCTCAATCAAGACTCTGATAAAAAAATGCTTTACATTAATTACCCGTAAAAAATTAGTAAAAGCATTTTTATTTGGTTAGATAATATTTCGTCTCAATTTGCTTTGCATGAAGTTTGGGAAGTCAAGCGAAAAAAATTAGTTTGAATAATCATTTTGAAATATATTTAAAACAAGTTATTTTAATGACGGGGGTTTAAATGTTTTTATAACATAGGTAGGAAAAAATTAAATAATTAAATAAAAATTTCAACATTAAAACATCATTTCTTTATTATATTGCAACTGTAAATATTGGAATATTAACTTGAACTAAATTTACTTATTATTTAGAACGACTAAACAATAAAAATAAAAGCCCCTAAAATTATGCGATATTGTGTTGTTTATTTGATAATTGCTGTTGGTAATGTTGTTTATGTTGATTATTTTCATTAATATCAAAATAGTCCCAGATTAATCTGTTAGTTGCTTTGTTCATTGTTGCTTTATTTCTAATTTAATTTTATCTCTAAGTATAAATTTATGTTAAGAAAGAAAAGTTTTTATTTCATCGCTTGCTCTTTTTATAAAAGAGTAGAATAAAAGAGAAAGAAAAGTTTCGCGTAATTAAACTTTGAATGAAAAAAAGAGTTGTATAGATTTTTTTTTTTTTTTTTTTTGCGTCACTCGTTCTTTTTTTAGATGAGAGAAATAAAAGTTTAATAGTAACTTTTCTTTGAATAAATGAAAATTGGAAGAGAAAATATGTATTTGTTGTGTTTTAAAATTTAACATGAAAATTTAACATTTAACTCTTAACATGAGTTAAGAGACAAATGCCAAATATGATACAAATTGGGAAATACCTAATATAATATGTTTTTCAATGCGCGTTATGACATTTTGACAATTTAAATTACCATTTATCTTGAATTATTGCCATTAATTAATGTGTTAATTATTGCGTTATATAAAAATAATTTGTCCGTATTTTTGTTAAATATTAGTTGTATAAAACGGGCGAAAATATACAAACTTCATGCTTTTATTTGATGGTTATAAAATATTGAACAGTAAACTAATACTCAAAATTTATAATGCCGATTTGTGTTGTTATTAATCGTACTTTTAATGCAAAACCAAGATCTCACAAATCCTTTCACGAATTTGCATATCTGATACTACTGTCAACTGTATTGTTTAATGTATTCTTGTATTTTTTTTTCATAACCTTGACAGGTTCTAATTGGTATAGAGTTTTAAAAGTTTCATTATCAAAAATCAAATGTAAAATAAAATGATATTTCCTTTTTTATCCGTATCCAATTTAGCAAATTTAGCAATTTAAAATGAATCAGCGTAATCAAAAAAATTTTATAATAAAAAAAGTTTACAATTCAACATATATCTCTAATTAATACTGTCAGTTTATGAAATTAATTGTTAATACTTTTTTTCGACAGGAAAACAAAAAATATCATAGCGTAAAAATAACCAGAGAAGTTAGAAAAAAGTTCCGATTGTTTAAATAAAAATAAGTAAGATTCAGAATATATAATACTGTGCACTCTTGCACAAAAACGAGAGACCGTATACATAACGTTCTATATAATGTTAAACACTCATATGAAAATCATAAGATTCGTAAGTAAAGCTTTAATATTTGTTTTAATTTAAAAACAAAAGAAATATAAGTAAGACATATAAATCAAAAAATTATTAAGATATCTGTAAAAAACAAGTTGCTCCTATAAAATAAAAATAATTTATCATTTTTTCTTTTTACAAATTTTTTTTTTGCAATGTTTAGAAAAATAATACAAATAAATTTGTTTTGCTGTATATTAAAAAAATACTACAGTAGAAAAATGCAGCTTAGTTTAATTACACTTTCCTTTTGTTAAAAGTCTACCGTGACGTCAAATACTAAAACTTTTATGAATTAAACGCGCTTCAAAGGAATTGCCAAAGTCTGTAGATTGCGACGCATAATTTGAAGATTCCGATTTATTGAAAAAAATGGAGAATTGGAGCTTCAGCAAAACAACAACATTTGTTTTTCACGGTATGCATTCATTATTTATTTTTAATCAAAAAAACTTGGTTCAAACCTTTTTTTTTAACATTATCTTTAATATGAACACAACATGTGTCGGGAGTTTGGGATCCCTTTAATGCAAATTCTTTTCGTTCAAAAAAACTTTTCTACAAAGCAAATTTGAAAGTCTGACAAATCTATGTTTTAGCTTTAGTTTCATTTTTGTAGCAAAATTATAATTAGAATTACAATTTTTTTTTCACACACTTGAAGGTGACCATAATTTTAACACATTCTCAGCAGTTTTAAAATGGCTGTTTATGCGAGTATGATAATATTGCAGCAGTGTCCATATATGGCAAATCTTAACATTATCAACTTATTTTATATTATTAACTTTATACTATGTGATTCCAGTTAACCTTGAAATAATAGTTTGTTTTTTACTTATTGACTTCATTCAAAAATGGAGTTTTTCCAATTTGAAGAAATCTTTTTTATTTAGTGATTCCTGTCAAGATTGGAAAGTTAGTGATTTCAGTCAAACTTTGAATAATCGTTATTTTTATTTACTTAGTGACTCTAGTCAAACTTTGAATAATTTTTTTTTTAAATTTACCTAATGATTTTTATTTACTTAGTGATTCCAGTCAAAGTTGGAGTAATTTTTTTTTTTCTTAGTGATTCTAGACTAACTCAGAATAATTGTTTTTTTTTTTACTAAGTGATTCCAGTCAAACTTGGAATAATTGGTATTGTAAACAGGAGTCAGTTAGATATAAACAACAAAAAGGTACATTAATTTTGACGTAAAAAATAACAAAAAGTTAATATTAATAGTAATATAAGTAATAAAAATAATCTAAATTTATTTTTATTTTTACTTATTAATTTTAATTTTTGCTTTTATCAGACTATTCAAAGTGCTTTGGAGTTTGAGGAATTTTTTTTTCAAAAGCGATATCCTATGCTAGCTAATCGAAACGGAACAAAATATCTTACAAAAACTCTAAACAAGGTAATTAAAAAAAAGGTAAATTATACAAATTTGAAAAATAAAAATATTCTGATGTATTTTATATTGATTTTAGCTTTTGCTTCGTCACATTCAGCATTGTTTACCTGACCTAAAATCACGTATCAATGTTATGATTTCTCATTACCAGCAATTGTTGAATTCTTGTGGAGAACCAGTTGTTGATAAGGTTATTTTTAGAATAAAAAGTGTGTTAAAATGTATACTTGTTATATTTATGGAAATAAATATTTTTCATTACCATAAATATGGACATCTACTTTTCTTCATTAGACAACAGCAATCCACTTTGCTTTATTAATCTATAATTAAATACTTTTTTGTAGTATTAAAAACTGTTAATCTATATATGTATATCCAATTTGTTTCATTAAACATCAACTTTTCACTATGCTTGATTGTTCAACAATTTATTTTTTTAATTTGAATATTCCAAATACAAATATGTTAATATAAAACTATAAAATGTTTTATTTTAAATTGCAACATTATGTTACTATAGAGATCGACATTACTTCGTTTAATTACACTTTTTGCATCAACTTATTGTGAAACTATAGAAGGAACATCTAAAAATATCACCACATCAGAAATGTAAGTATTTTTATTTTTTGATTATTTGGGGTCAGGGTTGGCATTAAAAAACCCGCCCAAAAAAACCCGCCCAATAAAACCCAAAAAAACCCGCCTAAAAAAACCCAATAAAACCCTGGAAAATCTGGGTTTTATTGGTTTTTTTTAAAGATATTTAATAAGTTTATGAACTATTATAACCAACTTTAACATTATAACTATAATATTATTTACTAAAATAATTATTAACTATTTTTATTAACTTAATTATTATTAACTATTATTATTAACTATTATAACCAACAATAACAGCTAACAGAGCAGGTTTACTATTATTTGAATCATTATTTGGAAATACATTATTACAATTTTTATTCAAATATTTTTATCGATTGAGATTTTTATTATTTTATGTTGTTCACCTCCCAAGTTGAATTTAAATGAGTAGTAGTGACCAGAGAAGCTAACACAACAGTGGAGGAGGCTACCTTGTTGTGGTTACAACCCTCTCTCAATTCTTTTGCGGTAGTGGTGTTGTGGTAGAGTGCTCACTTCATAAGTGAGAGGTTCCGAGTTCGATCCCCACCACGTCCCTGGCAGTACCGCGCTCAACTCCTTTCTCCGCGCAGCGGCCTTTTTCGTCAAGGTTCGTGTTTCTGAGTTATAGAGTTGAGAGAGGGTTATAACCACAAATAAGTAGCCTCCTCGCCTGTAGTGACCATAAGCTTTGAGGAGGTGAATTGATTTAAAGAAGAAAAAAAACTCTTTAACTCCTAAACACGAATCTTTATAAACAAGGCCGCTGCGCAGAGGAACAAGTTTGTTCATTTGAATTTCAAGTTCAAAGTTTAATTGAAACTTCAGTTACTACCTCCCATTCTCAAGCCTTCTTTTTCACATTTTCTCATTAACATTTTTAATTATATAGAATAATACTTTTAAATTTAAAATAAATCAATACATATAGATTAAGCGTGAAATTTTTTTTTTCTATTACAGTTTTAAATAATATTTAAAAATCTTTTTTTTTTAAAATAATTTGAAAAATTCTTGTTATAAATAATTAAAAAACAATATATTAAATATATTTTAAATAAAGTTAAAGTAGAAAAAAACTAATTTTCAATATCATTAAACAAAAACACAAAAAATTTTTTTACAGAGACAAAATAAAAATTAAATCCAAAAAAACCCAAATTTACCCAATAAAACCCAATAAAACCCAAAAAAACCCACTGGGCCGGGTTTTTTTAAAAAAACCCGGGTTTTTGCCAACCCTGTTTGGGGTTAAATTTATATTTTCATCATCAGTGCATATTCATGAGTCAGGTCTAATAATTCAAGCACCAAGCAAGGTGAAAGTTTTGATTTAAGCGAAGGGATGTAAATATATATAGTTTAAATACTTTTTCTAATTTCTTAAATGATTTTAAATCAGATTAAAATAATCACTTAAAATTTTTTTTTTATCTCTTGAAATTGTTTATTGTTTATTATATATATATATATATATATATATATATATATATATATATATATATATATATATATATATATATATATATATATATATATATATATATATATATATATATATATATATATATATATATATATATATATATATATATATATATATATATATATATACACACACAGGCCTCAGCAGGAAACAAGAGCTTTAGCTCTGTCTCTCTCACCCACACTCCCCTAAAGTGGTTTTCGGGAAAAATTTGTGGCTCTTGCAAAAGTATATTTTTTTTGTATATAAAAAAAAAATAGATTAAAAAAGACAAAGTTTGAGTTTTTGATTGACTTTTGTCAATTAATAATTTGAGTTTTTTCTTTGACATTTTTGACAAAATGCAATGGTTAATTTTTTTTGCTTAACAGTCGCTAATTTTTTTTTGTAATGCTTGTGATTGTATTTCGACTATACAAATGGTTTAAAAATGGTTTGTCGACTTCATAATATAAGTTATTTTATACTACAACAATATTTAGTATTTTTTTAAATTTACAATGTTTTACAGATGTGGTGGAGCCCGAATATGCTACATTTTTCATGATACATTTGGCAAGACTATCTTAAAATTTGACCCTTTAACTGGCCTCACTACAAAAGACATATTGACAGCCATAAGAAATGCCACGGTGAAAATTTTTTCATTGTTTAATGTTGGTATTGTTTTTTAGAAGTTACAAATCAACTATGACTTGGTTGTTACAACAAGTAACTATGACTCAATAGTATGTTACAACAACAAAAACAACAGTAACAACGACAAAAAACTGAACAATAAGAAAATAGAATCTAAGTGTTAAAAACTTTTTTACTAGGGTCCACGTCCAGCTTTATTTGTACCAGAAATTTCTTTTGAACTTCTTGTTAAAAGACAAATCCAAAAACTTGAAGAGCCAAGTTTAAGATGTGTAGAATTAGTACATGAAGAAATGCAAAGAATTATACAACATAGCATGTCACAGGTAGGTTTTACATTTAAATTAAATGAAAACTTTTTTGTCATTTAAATGGGAGTATGTAGTTTTATAAGTTATTTTATATAGAATTTATGATATATTCTATATTTTATATAATGAGCACATTATATAAAATATAGAACATATTATATAGACAATATTATAAAATGCATTATATAAATATATGGCATTAAATTAGGTAGTGGTGTAGCGGTAAGGGCTCACTATATGATTAAGATGTTCTGAAATCAATGCCTACCATGTTAATGTGCTTAACTTGTTTCACTGCACAGCGATCTTGCTAGTCAAGTTTTCTTGTTTGTCAATGCTTTTTGTTTGTTAGGGCTTTTTATTTGTTAAGGCTTCTTGTTTATCAAGGCATGTATTTCAGAGTTAAAGAGTTAAGAGTTGTAACAATAATTAAGAATATAGATATATAAATTGAGTAGCCTTCTTAACTTTTTTTTAGCTAAAACTTTTGTTGATGTTTTTTTTTATGTATTTATAAAGACTTATAAATGTATTTGTAGCTATATACATTTAAATCAATATATATAGATTTATATCCCCTGCAATTAATCAAGTTTTTGTAAATAAAAGCAAATTGAAAGTCCAAAATACTTGCAGAGTCTAACAATTCACTTACTTTGAGATATTGCAAAAGCATTGAAGTATAACAGATTCCTAAGTCAATTGCAAAATTTTATATTTCAGTTACTTGGCGATATTCTGTATCATATAATGTTGAAAGTTTATTTACAAACATAGTACTTTAGGAAACCATCAACATAGAAACTGATTTATTCTTTAAAGATAAAACTTGCTTAAAACAACTTTAACATACTGAGTTTAAGAAACTACTTCAAATTTTAACATTTGCTTTCCATTTTCTATTTGGCAGAAAAAATTATGAACAAACAAATAGTGAAATGGGTTCTTCTTTAGCGCCCATCTTAGCTGATATTTTCATTGGATTTTATGAGCAAACATGGGTTAATAACTGACCCTTTTCTAAACCAATTTTTTATTTAAAAATATATGTATTTACATATTTACAGTACTCAGAATAAGGGTCAGCCTAAATGCTGACCTAGAAGTGAAGACCTAGAAGAGGTAGACAAAATATTGCTACCTCATTTCTATGTTTTATGCAGGGATTATCTTTTTCCGGATATTTCCGAAATTCCGGATATTTTTCTCAACTTTTAGTTTTTCCAGATATCCAAAACGTTTTCCATACACACAAGTTAAGGTATATATTTTTGTAATATACTTCTTTTTTAACCTTTTTCACTCATCACTCATACAAAACTAAGAAAAGTTTGAAAAAAAATTAGAAACATTTCAGCTAAAAGCAAAATTTAGAGGAAAATATACTTCGGATTTTTTCTGTATATTTTACTAAAATAATTTTCTGGATTTTTAAAATATGGTCTGGATATATTTATGGTAAAAACATTGTATCAAAATTTTTGCCTACCTGATGCTGACTTCTAACAGATTTAAGTCAGCAAAATATTGGCTATATATATATATATATATATATATATATATATATATATATATATATATATATATATATATATATATATATATATATATATATATATATATATATATATATATATATATATATATATATATATATATATATATATATATATATATATATATATATATATATATATATATATATATATATATATATATATATATATATATATATATATATATATATATATATATTGCCAGCGCTTTTGCGCTTAAGTCTTTTCTCGCCCACATGCCTGCAAAAACTTTAGCAAGCACATAAAAAAGCACTTGCCATAAAGTTTATTTGTTATAAATTGCAACAAAACTTTTTGGTTCATTTTGCAACTTTTATGAAAAATGGCTTTTTTTACATGTTTTATTTAAAATTATTTTATTTGAGTATTTACTCAAAGCTTTTTATTATATTTATATTTTATTATTTTTATAATTATTTTATATAGTATTTATTCAATATATATATATATATATATATATATATATATATATATATATATAATATATATATATATATATATATATATATATATATATATATATATATATATATATATATATATGTGTTATATATGTTATATATGTATATAAATAAATATGCATATATGTATAAATAAGTATACATATATGTATATAAATAAATATACTTATATGTATTTATATATATAAATATGTATATATATATACACTTACTAAAACGTATCTTTGTAAGCATTTGCTCACTTTTTTTGCTTACCTTAACCCTTAGGGCTTTTTTAGAAAAAGAAGAAAAAAACGAAGAATGATGAATGAAATGATTGCTTCCCCATTCTAAACCCTCAGCCGATGTAGCAACACTCCATTGCGAGTCAGGCTATTTGTCAATTGATGTATGTACTGAAGCCCCCAGCAGCAGGCTATTTCAGTATGAAGTCAGATTGCTTACCTTAGTACGCAATACTATTTGTATATATATATGTATATATATATATATTTATATATATATATATATATATGTATATGTATATGTATATGTATATGTATATGTATATGTATATGTATATGTATATATATATATATATATATATATATATATATATATATATATATATATATATATATATATGTATATATATATATATATATAAAAGTTATTAAGAACACTTATCTGTTTTTCTTTCTGTAAGTTTTTCTTGTTCGTTTAATGTTTTAAATTTTGTTTAACGTTTTGCTAATAAAGATTTAATGAATTTATTTTTTGTTCTAGGTTTTAGAGATACAAAAATTTCCTCAGCTAAAAGACAGAATAAATGAAGTTGTAACTGCTCTTCTACAAAGTAGACTGGCTCCAACAAAAACTATGGTAAGAATTCTAACAGTTGAAATGATAACTATCAATATATAAAATGGTAATAGTAATTTTTTGTTGGTAAATGGTTTAACTTCAATAGTTAACTTCTAACTGTAGACATCTTTTTTTATTTAATATTAATAATATTAACTATAATTATTTTCGTTTATATTTACTTTATATATATATTCTATTGTATTTAACGCAATTAATTTATGGTTATTTATTTTAAATCCTAAATTTTTATTTCTATCTTTCAAGGTTTTTTTTGTTTTGTTTCTGTTTTCCAACTTATCTTCAAGTATTATAATTTAATTACTTATGTCTTAAGTCTATTGAAAAACTACTGCATTCAACAATAACTTTAAATTTATGATTGAGAGTGACTACTATTTGACAGTTGTACTACTGACAGTGACTACTATTTGACAGTTGTACTACTGACAGTGACTACTATTTGAAAGTTAAAGAATGTTCAAAATAGTTAAAAAATTTTAACTATTTTGTAACATAATTTTGGAAGTTTCTAAAAACTCTTAAATAGTTATAACAGTTCAAAGATGTTCTTCAAAACTAAATAAAAACTATTTAATATTGAATTGATAAAATTGCCTTTAAAAGTCAACAATTTTTTAAAGTGCTATCATAAGTAGCAAAGTTTCATTATTTTAATTATTAGATGCAAAGTTATAGCGAAAAGTTTTTTTTATTTCAATAATTATAATGAGATGCTTAAAGAATGATAGTTCAGTAATTTTAAAATTAATGCTTATAAAAATTAATTCCAATGCTAAATTAATTATCTTAAAAAATTAAACAAGTTATCTTTTTTAAGTAATTTCAACAAGGAATATAATTTTTTTAAATTGTATACCATTTTATGACAATAAAGTTGATTTTTTTTGATAGAAACTAAAAAAAAATTTAACTATCTGGTCAGTAATCCATCTTTTACTATTTTTTTAATTACCATGTACTAGGCACATGGTTATTGAATAAATCATGAAAGTGAGAAAAAAATATATAAAAATTATTATTATAAATTATTACAAATTTATAATATTACAAAAATTTACAAATACTACAAAATTATTATTATAAATAAAACAATTGAATATAAATATGATGATCCAACAAGCTTTTAAAGCATGTTTTCATTGTTTTATTTCAAGTAAATTATTTTATTCTTAAATAAATATCAAGCTAAAATAATTCTTAGTAAATAGCACGCTAAAAAATTTACAACTTATTGCAAAGCACAGACTATGCAGTTAGTCATCCAACTTTTTGGAATGTGAAATTAAAGTAGCCAAACCTTATGGTCATTTCGTAGCCAAACCTTATAGTCATTACGTATGGATAGAAATTGACACATTTTTTTTATACATAATAATTTTTTATTTAATAAACACAATAAAAAAAATCCTTTTTTTTTCTTTACATTCAAATTTTGCACAATAACTTCACACTGAAGAGAAAATTTTTTTTTTTGATAACTAACTTACTCCTTTTACAACAACACCTCTAATATATCCATATATCCCCACTGGTGGGGTAGTATGGATATGTAGATTTTTAAAATGATTTTCTTTTTTGTGGGGTAGTATGGATATGTAGATTTTTAAAATGATTTTCTTTTTTGTTAAATTTATCCAGTCAATGGCGGTTCGGTTGGATATTCACTATTTTCCCCAAAGAATTTGATTTATCAACAGGGTAAAGACCACTACCATTGAAACCACTTTTCAGAAGTTAGCCATCTATATCACTTACCAGAAAGTTTAGCAATGTTACAAATACAGACAGAACATTTTTTGCCTGCTTTTTCATAACCAATATATAAATATCTTCCAATAACATTTCAACGGAATAAAAAAATAACATTAAGAGGTTGTAACGCGTGACTTGTGTTTAGAGGTAAACAAAGTAAAATTATATAGTTAGCCTTTTTAATAGTAAAATGTTATATGGCTTTTATGTTTGTCACACAGCAGTAAAAAAGGCTTTTCTAAATCCTTTACAATTTCTTCTGTATAACGTTCCATATGGAATTCCAGAAGACTTTGATACATTGTGTACTGAGTTGCCTGCTTTAACAAGTTGTATTGCATTTTTTTTCTGCAATATATATTTTATCTATTCATTTAATAAAAAATAACAATTTATTAAAAAAAAATAGAAACATTATTAATGTTAAAAAAAAAAAAAAAGCTAATTATGTGTGTAAACTGTTGGTATATTCCAGGTTTTAGCATTGTGCAAAGATAACTTGTTATCAACAACAACAATAAAAAGCATAACTTCAGTCATATAGTTGTGTTTGAGTTTATCTGAATAGCTTTACTATGTTTTCTTTGCTTAGAGTAAGTGAAAAAAACAATAACAACAAACAAAAATTTGAAAGTGAGAAAAACAAAGTTGTTATTATAAATAAATATTAGTATTGAATATATATATATGATGATTCAACAAGCTTTTAAAACTTATCCAGCATGATTTTAAAACTTTTATATTATACTTAAATATCAAGCTGAAAAATTTTTCCAAAACAAAGAAGTGTTCTCAGGAAAGAGCGCTTCTAGATAAAATATACAAAACAGAGGGTTCTGTTAACGGCAACATGTTGGATTGTTACGATAATGAATATTTTCAGGTATTCATATTTTTTGAGTAGATAGAGTTAAAGCTCATTATACAAAAATTGCTTTAAGAAATTTTTTATTTTAAGTTGGTATAAAGGTTATGATTAATATTAAAGGATAAAAATTAATAAGGGCTAATTAAAAAATAGTTTTTTTATGTTTAACTTTTGTTAAAGTGCTTTTTTGTTAAAAAAGTTAAATATTGATATCTACATGATAAAAGTAAGTTGTAAATTAACACAAATATAAAGTGATAAGGTTTTGTATAAACATGTCATTTAGTGCTGGATAATAAACATCTCTGTGAAATTTATTCTATTAACACTGGCATTTTAATAAGGTTTAAAATACCTTTTTGTTGTTACAACTTTTAATTTTTCTTTATATAAAATTTATGCTTATATTTAGTTTATACAATCCTTTTTACTTTAATCAAAGTTTATTTTAAGTTTTAAAGGAATAATTTTACACCATAAGAATAAAATTAGATTTTAAATTAAATAATTTCTACTAATAGTTTACTGTAATAAGTGTTTTCAATGTTTTTGCATTTTACAGATTTTCAAAGTACCTGAAATGTACTTTTAATTGTTTTTTTTTTTTACTTAATAATTAATAATTTGATAGTTTTTAATTACAAATTTTAAAGTTTTTGCTTAATTTGATTTTTTTGTAATTTCAAGCTACCAAGTTTCAAAGTTTGTAGCAGCTAATATTAGACTTACTTGCACTCAACTTATAATTTATATCAACATGTAAATTTTAAGTACTTAATGTATATATTTTTTAAGGTAGAGAACCTTGTTCAAATTGAGCTGTCATATATCAATACAAATCACCCTGACTTCAGTGATGGTGCATCTGTTGTTTCCTCTATGCTAGCTGCTAATGATTTGGTACTTTTTATTCTTATGTTATGTTTTATATATGTTATATTTTTATGTAATATACTTTTATATATATTATATATGTTATATATTCTTATGTTATATTTAACATGTATTTAATAAATAATTAAATAAAATAAAAAATGCAACATGTATTTAATAAATAATTAAGCAACATTTTCATTTGATAAATTGCTCGGTCTTTTTAATAATATGCAGGCATTTATTTTTATTTTGTTTTTATTTTATTGTATTGATTGATTTTTTCGCTTAAAAATGGTAATACTTTAAGCTTGAAGCAAGGATCATAATAATATAATTTAATTCTGATAAAAAATATATGATTTAATTTAAAACTAATTTTATAAAAATATATAATTTTATTTTGATAAAAAAAAAATATAATAATTTAATTTAGATTTAAAAAATATATAAGGTTATTTTGATTAAAAAAATATATTTAAGTTTATTAAAATTGAAGTTAATGCTTGGGTTTAACTTAACTGTCAAATTTATTTTAAAATATTACTAAATATTGTTCAATATTTAAATTTTATTTGTTCTTAAAAATTAACTAATTTTTATTGCAATTGTTTTTTCGGTTTTCCTTCCTAAACTTTTTTTTTCTACTCAATATTAAATTTTAAATAAAACGTAACAAAACGTAAGTTAAACTCTTTTTTATAACGCAAGTTATAGAAAAAAAGTTTAAAATTTAGTTTTGAGATGGTGTCTTGATAAAAATACTCATCTTGGGCAGATGTTAAATGCATCCGGCTGCTGTCTTGTAGAAGAAAACAGATTCTATCTGTTGATCAGCCTCGCACCCCTTTCTTCATCTATTAGGCTGGCGCAGATGTATTTTAATACATTGTTTCCAGTTTAGGATGTTGACACTAGATCTTCTTGACTCAATTCATGGGTTTTGCTTTGTCTCTGTTTTTATGACTAGGTAACTCATTCTATTATCTCCAAATGAGGGTACAGCTCTAAAACTCAGTTTTATGGTTCTGAGGCCAGCTGGTAGTCAGGTTTCCCGAACTTTGTGATAGCTCTCATAGAGGCTGATTCCATCAACAGCTAAAAAATATCAAAGTACTAACAGTGCCATGTTGCGCATGGATGGTGTCCCTGTTTGTACTTTTGGTGTGCATTGCCAAGGCCACATTGGAGCCCTTTGTTACGGCTTAGGGTTTATTAGTGGAAATGAGGCAATTGCTTGGGCTATAAAACAGTGTACTGAGTACCAGGGTTGGAAAAAACCCAGGGTTTTTAAAAAAAAACCCAACCCAAATGGGTTTTTTTGGGTTTTATTGGGGTTTTTTGGGTTTTATGGGTTTTTTGGGTTTTTTTAAAAATTGATCAAAATACCAAATTTTTTATAATTGTATGAGTACAATAATTTTTTTTTTTAATTTTATAAATTCACCTCCCTATTGCTCCAATGACCATTTCAGTCAAGGGAGCAACTCATTTTTTAAAAATATTTTGTCTCAATCCTTAACATTACCATTTTTACTAACAAACAACATTAACAACTAAAATTTTTAAACAAAGGCGCTGTGTGGAGAAATAGATTGAGGTAATTTGAACCCCAACCTTTTGGTTGCGAGCCAAATGTTTTACTACTAGTCTACTAGCACATTTTATCTATAGTGCAAAAAGGGACTCCATCAACTATAAATGATGTTAATTAATTGCTCTAAATTAAAAACATGTTCAGAATATTTTTGACTAAAAAAAAATCAGTGTAAAAATTATGACAATTGAGTTATTCAAAGTTGGTAAGACAATATAAATGTTGCAAACTAGTTTTTTTTACTAACATGTTCAACATATCATTTCAAAAACTATTTTGCACAAGTTTACAACATGTAATCAACAAGTTTGCAACATGATGTTGCAACCTTATAAGTTATTATCAATCAGGATGACTATGAACACTTTTTAAACATTTTTGTATCATAGAAGAAAACTGCTAGCCTAAACACTACATTTTTTTAAATCAGAACATTATACTGTCCAGCTTCCTGGAAAAGTTATCGGTCTGATCAACTGGACTGGCAAAAAATGGATTTTTGCCTAAACTTTGTTTCTTAAAATATCTAAAATAAATTTGTTAAGAACCATTACAGTGTCTTTGCCACCAAGTTTTTTTTTTACCGGCTCAGTTTTGCAATGCAAATTGCAAACTGAATCAAAGTAACACATTATATAGCTCTATTGTGTGTGTGTTTCTTCACCTTTTAGCAACTTGATACTGATGTTAATTTTCAACCCACTGTTCATAGTCACCCCTGTTGGTGGTACATGTTGTAAACTTGTAGCTGATGCAAAATATTAAAAACCTTGTGAAATGCATACAAGTTTTCAACATGTTTTCTCATTGAATGAGTAAACATGTTGCAAACTTGCTTGCACATAACTTAAATTTTTTTAAGTTAAAGTTGTATGCGCTTAAGGACAAATCTAGTGAACTGTAGCATTTTTTTTTTTGCCTGACATCTTTCCATTTCTAAACTGTAAATAAAGTTTAATAATTTTTATATATAGTATTTTGCTTGTGGCTTTGTATTTTTTTTTTTTTGCAGTTTACAACATAAGCTTTAAAAAAATAAAAGATCAAATACCAATATAAAGGAATATAGACATTCGAGAGGAGAATAAAGATACTAAATAACTAGTAATGTCTTGAAATTTAGTTAATAGAATGGTTTTTTTTTCCTTTATAAGTGTTTAACTAATTTAATGTTTTAATACATATTTCAATAACATTTATAATAACTTGCTAAATGTTTTAAAAAAATAATAAATAACCAACTTGCTACAAAAACAGATTGATCGATTTTGGGTATATTCTAAAGACCATTATGTATGTAAATACAGTGTTTACAAGAGTAATTACAGTATTAAGGTTGCACTTGCTGATAATAAAGCATTTATAAGTGTTAAAATCAGAGTTATCAGTTGTAGAATAGGTCATTTTTAAAAAAACCCAAATATATTTTGGGTTTTATTGGGTTTTTTTAAGGTGGGTTTTTTTGGGTTTTTTTAGGTTGGGTTTTTTTGCCAACCCTGCTGAGTACTATCTATGTTTCAAGTCAAGTTCTTTAACAAATTTAAAAATGAATAAAGTAACAAAAACTATAAAACACAAAAAACCACAGTCATCACCAAGTTCGCTAAACCTATCATTCACCAATATTCGTGGTCTTCGAAGTAACTTTTCTTCTGTTGAGTCTTATCTCTTGCAAAGTTCACCAGACCTACTTGCTCTTTGTGAGACTAATTTGAGTTCAGCTGTCTCATCTTGTGATCTTAGTGTTGATGGTTATCTTCCTTTAATTCATAAAGACTCTAATAGTCACATGCTTGGTCTGGGCATTTACATTCGTAAGAATCCACCCTTTGCCTTTCTCAATCCCTAACTCAAATAGTCAACTTTTCAACTCGCTTTCCAGACAACCCGAATCACTTACCTTCTCTAATCGACTTATGTCTTGTTTCTGATCCTAGTCAGTGCTCAGTTTCTACACACTCACCCTTAGGTGCTTCTGATCATGGTTTGGTCTCTCTAAAACTATTATCTCATTCTTCTTTATCATCAGAATCCCTCTACTATCAAGTATCTTACAACTACCTTAAAACTGACTGGGACTCTTTCTGTGATTTTCTTCGTGATGGCCCTTGGGTAGAAATTTCTCGTCTTTTTGTTGACAAGTGTGCTTCTTACATAACTTTGTGGATTCAGGCTGGCATGGAATCCTTTATTTCCTCTCAACAATTCCAGGTCAAGCCTCACTCTTCTCCATTGTTTTCCTCACATTGTGCTGCTGCAATTGCCAATCAAAACCATTACTTCCATATCTATCAGCAAAACAATTCTCCAGAAAACAGACGTCTGTTTATTACTGCTAGGAACCATTGTAAAAAGGTTTTGATTAACGCCAAAGCCTGCTATTCTCATAACATTAAATAACTCGTTTCGCGGTAAGTAATATTATTGCAGTAATTTAAAAAAGTTAATGTCTTGAAAAAATAATTTTTTTTTGTTATTTAAAGACATAAACTTTTTATATCACTGCAATAATATTAATTATATTATTAATGAGTTTTATGACGTCAAGTTCACATTAGACTATTGCATTAAGTATTTTTTATTTAAAACAAACCTGATATGCATATGATAAAATGAAAATAAAAGATTTATAGTTTTTTAAAAAAATTTCATAATGTAAGGTCTTAAATTCATTCCAAAGAAAGTCG
>NC_061168.1:34009490-34046990 GCF_022113875.1 Hydra vulgaris
ATATCAACAATCATGTATTTAAGCAAAATAGACCTCCACGACAATGACCTACATTGTATCCCTAAAATAAAGAACCTCATTTTTCGAACTTTTTTTTCATTTTAACATATCTTTATCTACTTTAATAATGTCTTGTTCACAGCTAAATGGGCTGCCTTGTAACTTTAATCAAACTAAAATAGAATTCATCTTGCACACCTAATGTAAAGTTTGCTGCTCTTCCATTGTTATCCATTTGTTTTTGTAGCTGGTTTCAACTATATTCCATAGTTTCAACTTTTTGGACAAATAATTGGACAATAATTTTCCAAAGTATTTTTAAACTACACGAACATTCGTTTTTTATATGGTTTAAAATAATTACTCTACTGTTGAAATTAAATGGTTTTTTCCAAAGCTTTCCAACTGCAACAACTTAGTTAGAAAGTTATACTAATCACATTCCATCATCAACGAAACACATAATACTTTTCTCTTTTTTGAAGTCCTGAAGCTAACTTTTTCCAGCAAGAATGATACAATCATTCAACCTCTTTGAGGTATACTTATTAACTGCTTCTAGAATTTTTTTTAACTAGCTATTCACTGCGCTTTAGAGTTAAGCAGAAAATTTCAAAATCTAATTACCCTTTTTTTTTTCTTTTCATAAAGCCTTTTAGGTAGCGGTATTCCTTTAACTGAACTTCTACTGACTGGCACTTTATAAGAAGATTTATTCTTGACTTCATTAAAGAAAAGTGAAAAAAAATGAAATCTTGAATAGTCTTCTTAATAGCTTGAATAACGATAAAAAAAAATAAAAAAAAGGAAATTAAGATATTTTGAAGCAGATTAAATTTTTTTGTTTATAAAACGCAACGATCAAAAATCAAATTTATCCAATCAAAATTTGAATAGCATAAATTTGAAAGAAAAGTTGAGTAACTTTATGCGCAAAGAAACTTTTGCAAAGACTTTTATTTTTTATATCTTTAAATTTTAAAAATAGAAAAATAGAAGTAGAAGGTTAACCATAAAAATACAGAATTTTGGACCCCCCCCCCTATTATTATGCAAAAATTTATTATCCCTGGTTATACTTTGCTTTGTTAACTAAACATCAAGTAATAAAGTTTATTAAGTTCAAGGTTTGACCTGCAACTGCTATAAAATATTACCAGACATACTATTAAAAATAATTACTAGTGTTTTGGCTAGTAAAATAAAAAGCATTATAGTAAAAATTATTTGTAATATGTGAAATTTATTTAGAACATAACCAAAACCAGAGAACTTTCTGATCGTGAACAATTAGATTTAGAATTAATACGTAAGTTTTATCTTTACAGTCTAAAAAATTATATAAGATATGAATAAAAATATAATTTATAAATGTATATTTTTAATAATTATATAATCATATTTAATTATTTAATTTGCTCTTAAGCACTAATTTTTAAAAACCTTTAAACTTTTATATACTTTATTTCTTAGTACAAATGTTTTTTTTAAATGTTTTTTTTTTTGTTTTACTTAATATGTGTTCATGTACTTCATTTTATTCATTAAGAGAGACTTATTAGATCATACTTTAACATCATCAGAAAGAATATTCAAGATAGGTATTTTACTTTAAATTACTTTAATAATAAGAAACAACACAGTCGTTAGAAAAATTACTATGGCTCCAACTATGTTTAGAGGAAAAAATGAACACTAGTAGCATAATATTTTTATAGTGTCCCAAAAGCTGTAATGTGTTTTCTTGTCAACCATGTCAAATCTAAAATTCAAAGTGATTTGGTTGAGCAACTTTATAAGGTAATTTTAAATTTTTATTTTATTTTATAAAAGTCTTCAGAGACTTCTTATACGGATAAGCGATATTTTAATCTCATTTAAAAGTTAAAACAATTAAAAAAATGCTGAAGGTCATTAAGTTTTATTGTTTTTTTTTTTTAAAAAAAAGTAAATAATTGTAACTAGAAATTTTTTTATTCAATGGTTTTTTTTAATTTTTTTTTATTGTTGTATAATACTTTTAAAATATGCAAGGAGTGTTGCTTTTTTTTTGCTTTGAAACATGCACTGAGTGTTGCTACATTAGCTATGTATCTTATAGCCTGCTGCTACAAGGGAGTGCTGCTACATTGACTATCTTATAACCTGCTGCTATAAGGGAGTGCTATATTAACTATCTTATAGTCTGTTTCTACAAAAGAGTGCTGTATCGACTGTTTATAGCCTGGTGCTACAATGAAGTATGGCTACATCAACTGAGAGTTAACTTTTTCTGGTCTGGTTTATTAGCGTTAGATTTAAAACAATAGTTTACGGAAGAAATTTACCATGCAGTACTATACACACACACACATATATAGTGAATTGAGGCAGGATGCGGCGAGATGCCATTCCGTCACCTTTTTATAAAGTATTAGCCATCCCGCCACCTTTTTATAAATCTCTACATATAACAATGATTAGGCGAAATGGTATTTTTAATTTAGTGGAAACCATCTTGTTACTTTTTTTAATTCTAATGAGAATATCTTTGATAACAAGTACAGTTATACAATTGTACTTGTTATCAAAGATATTCACATTAGAATTAGCTTTAAATATTTTTCAACTGGTAAAATCCTATAAAGTCTTCAAAAGGGTTCAAATCTTTATCTACAATTCGAAGACAAAACAATAGCTGTTCTTTATTACTATTATCAATACCTTCATGGGAAATAATGGAAAAAGAAAACATGCTTTTGCGGATCTTTTTTAACTTTTCTTGTAATGTTAGAGTAGCTAATATATCCAAAATCTTATTTTGCACCTCGTTATGTGTATACTTGTAACCTTTTATTTTATCAAGTTGATCTACAAATATTTTTGTACCCATCATGACCTTGCAAAACTATAAATTGTAGTCCAAGGTAATGTAGGCATTGAATGAATTCCAAAAGATATTTTAGTTCTAAAGCTCTCCTATTGAAATCTGCTATGCATTAGTTCTGCAATATAAAAACTGCTTATCCATCAACTCCGCAATATATAAACTTTGCCTGACTTTAGACAACATTAAGCCAATATAATGAGGCATGTGTCAGTGCATGTGTCAGTTCATGTGCATGATGTCAGGTCAGGTTTATCCTGCTACTGGTAAAATGTAACCCAGTACAATCTGCTTCATGTCCTGCTGCCTTGTAGCATATGCCTTTTTAGGCAAAGGCTAGGAGATGTAAACTCCGACATAAAACACCCCCTGCCTTGGGGCTCTTGGTTGAGTAAAGGCTAGAGATGGTGTCTCGATAAAAATACTCATCTTGGGCAGATGTTACATGCATCCGGCTGCTGTCTTGTAGAAGGCCTCCTAGGCAAAGACTTAAGGGGTAAACAGATTCTATCTGTTGACCAGCCTCCCACCCCTTCGTCATCTATTAGGCTGGCGCAGATGTATTTTTAATACATTGTTTCCAGTTTAGGATGTTGGACGCTGGATCTTCTTGACTCATTTCATGGGTTTTGCTTGTGTCTCTGTTTTTATGACTAGGCAACTCATTCTATTATCTCCAAATGAGGGTACAGCTCTAAAACTCAGTTTTATGGTTCTGAGGCCGGCTGGTAGTCAGGTTTCCCGAACTCTGTGGTAGCTCTCAGAGAGGCTGATTCCATCAACAGCTGAAAAATATCAGAGTACTAACAGTGCCATGTTGCGCATGGATGGTGTCCCTGTTTGTACTTTTGGTGTGCATTGCCAAGGCCACATTGGAGCCCTTTGTTACGGCTTAGGGTTTATTAGTGGAAATGAGGCAATTGCTTGAGCTATAGAACTGTGTACTGAGTACTATCTATGTTTCAAGTCAAGTTCTTTAACAAATTTAAAAATGAATAAAGTAACAAAAGCTATAAAACACAAAAAACCACAGTCATCACCAAGTTCGCTAAACCTATCATTCACCAATATTCGTGGTCTTCGAAGTAACTTTTCTTCTGTTGAGTCTTATCTCTTGCAAAGTTCACCAGACCTACTTGCTCTTTGTGAGACTAATTTGAGTTCAGCTGTCTCATCTTGTGATCTTAGTGTTGATGGTTATCTTCCTTTAATTCATAAAGACTCTAATAGTCACATGCTTGGTCTGGGCATTTACATTCGTAAGAATTCACCCATTTGTCGGGAAACTAGGTTTGAATCCACAGACTACTCTTTTATGTGCTTTCATTTAGCACCACTTCATTCTATCACCTTTCTCTTTGTTCTATATCGCTCTCCCTCATCCCAAGACTGCACTCTTCTTGATGTTATTTCTGATTACATTGACCAAGCTCTCATTCTTTATCCATCAGCCAATATTGTTGTTGTCGGTGACTTTAATGTTCATCACACTGAATGGCTTGGCTCTAGTGTCAGTGACTCTGCAGGCATTAAGGCCCACAACTTTTGTCTTTCTCAATCCCTAACTCAAATAGTCAACTTTCCAACTCGCTTTCCAGACAACCCGAATCATTTACCTTCTCTACTCGACTTATGTCTTGTTTCTGATCCTAGCCAGTGCTCAGTTTCTTCACACTCACCCTTAGGTGCGTCTGATCATGGTTTGGTCTCTCTAAAACTATTATCTCATTCTTCTTTACCATTAGAATCCCCCTATCATCGTACATCTTACAACTACCTTAAAGCTGACTGGGACTCTTTTCGTGACTTTCTTCGTGATGGCCCCTGGGTAGAAATCTTTCTTCTCCCTGTTGACAAGTGTGCTTCTTACATAACTTCGTGGATTCAGGCTGGCATGGAATCCTTTATTCCCTCTCGACGATTCCAGGTCAAGCCTCACTCTTCTCCATGGTTTTCTTCACATTCTGCTGCTGCAATTGCCAATCGAAACCATTACTTCCATATCTATCAGCAAAACAATTCTCCAGCAAACAGACGTCTCTTTATTACTGCTAAGAACCATTGTAAAAAGGTTTTGTCTAACGCCAAAACCCGCTATTCTCAGATCATGAAATCTCGAATTTCATCACAAAAATTAGGCTCTCGTGACTTCTGGAGAATCTTTAATAGTATCAATAATAAGGGCAAATCTGTAATTCCACCTCTTTTGTATGGTTCAGACTTTGTCACCTCACCTAAAGACAAAGCTGAATTGTTTGCCAAGAACTTTTCATCAATATCATCTCTTGATGCCACTAGTTGCGTTTTACCTGATATACCCGTCAAACAGGTTGATCCATTGCTCGACATTCGTATCACTCCAGCTTCAGTATCTAAAGTGATTTCCCGCTTAGACTCTTCTACAGCTTGCGGCCCGGACAACATACCTGTTACAGTCTTGCAGAGGTGTTCTCCGGAGCTGTCGTCTATCCTTTCAAAACTATTCAACAAGTGCTTATCAGAGTCTTGTTTTCCAGCCTGCTAGAAGCAGCATCTGTTATCCCTATTTTTAAAAATTCTGGAGAGCGATCTGACTCATCTAACTACCGTCCCATTAGTCTTCTTCCTATCATAAGCAAGGTTTTTGAATCTTTAATTAACAAACACTTAATCTCTCATCTCGAATCTCATAACCTAATTTCTGATCATCAGTATGGATTTCGATCTTCTCGTTCTACGGCTGATTTGCTATCAGTAATAACCGATAGGTTTTATCGCGCATTAGATAAAGGTGGAGAGGTTAAGGCCATTGCTCTTGACATTTCTAAAGCGTTTGATAAAGTTTGGCATGCTGGTCTCCTCCATAAGCTTTCTTCTTATGGTGTCTCTGGAAACATCTTTAAGATTATTGAATCCTTCCTTTCCAATCGTAGTATAAAAGTTGTCCTTGATGGACAGCACTCTTCTTCTTATTCTGTAACCTTAGGGGTTCCCCAAGGTTTAATCCTTAGCCCTATACTCTTTTTAATTTACATTAACGATCTTCCAGATATTCTCACATCTAAGGTAGCATTGTTCGCTGATGATACTACCATTTATTCTTGTCGCGATAAGAAGCCAACTCCCTCTGATTGCTTGTAGGGGGCATCTGAGCTTAAAAAGGATCTTACTTCTGCTACAGCATGGGGCTCACAGTGGCTGGTGAACTTTAATTCAGATAAAACTCAATTTTTTTCGGCCAATCGTTATCGCAATAATTTAGACCTTCCTATATTTATGAACGGTAATGTACTCGATGAGTCTCCTACCCTTCATCTTCTAGGATTAACTCTTACTTCTGATCTTTCTTGGAAACCTTATATCAAATCCGTTGCAAAATTAGCATCTGCTAAAGTTGCTTCTCTTTATCGAGCTTGTCACTTTCTTACTCTGGATTCTATTCTCTATCTCTATAAATCTCAAATCCGGCCTTGTATGGAATACTGTTGCCATATCTGGGGCGGATCTTCTAATGATGCCCTTTCTCTTTTAGACAAGATGCAAAAACGCATTGTTAACATAGTTGGACCTGCTCTTGCAGCCAACCTTTAACCTCTGTCACATCGTCGTAATGTTGCTTCTCTTTCTCTTTTCTACAAATACTATAATGGGCACTGCTCGAAGGAGCTAGTGTCTCTTGTGCCATCTACTAAAATTCATTTTCGTGTTAATCTTCATTCAATTAAGTCTCATCCTTTTTCTGTTACTGTTCCTAAGTGTTCCAAAAACTCTTATTCGTCTAGTTTTTTCCCTCGAACATCAGTTCTTTGGAATTCGCTTCCTTCATCTTGCTTTCCTGATTCATATAATTTGCTATCTTTTAAGTCGTCTGTCAATCGTTATCTTGCTCTACAATCTTCATCTTTTCTCTTCCAGTAACTTCCAACACCAATAAGTGGTTGCTTGCAACCTTGTTGAAAGCGAAGATAATTAAAAAAAAAAAAAAAAAAAAAATGTGTCATGTCAAATAATGGTGAGTCTGAAAACAATTTGGAGCTTTTTTCCATGAAAAGTAACCTTTAGTAATATTCTTTATTTCTATGATCTTTTAGGTTTCACTTTCTTTCTTTAGTTAAGTTAGATAAAATAACTCACCAAAATAACTAATTTTTTTACTTGCAGAGTTACCACTAAAACTAATAAATACATTCGATTTATTTTTGCCAAAAGTAGTTTAAAGTATTTTTATTTATATAATAGTATTCAATTTTTTTTCAGCAAAAAATCAACATTACTTTGCAAAATTCTAATTCTTTTTAATTAAAAAGTTATTTTTAATTAAAAAGAATTTTTGTTTTGAATAAATGTTAAAAATGACAAAACAAAAATATATAGAAGTTTAACTATCAAAGAAGCAGTATTTCCAAAATAGGCATTGATGTGGTTATCAAGCTTTTGGACTTGATGTCTTGTTGTTATCAAGCAGTAATTGATTCTAATTTCCCAATAAAGTAATAAACAATTTTACTTCAAATTAAAAAATTTTCAACTGAAAGTTTTTTTAAAAAAATGTTTACTTTAGATGTCTTTTTCCATCTCATTACTTTTGCAAAAATTTCAATAAAATAAACTTTTTAGATTTCTTAGATTTGTGTTAGTTCATTTGTTTTTACTTTTGAAATATTTTGACATCCTAGTGAAAATTTTAAAGAAACTTTTAAATAAACATAAGTCAACTAAACTTTTGAATAAAAATGGCTTTTCATTTAAAAAATATGTTGATCTCTTGTCTGGTTACTTTTGCATGCTACTATATAATAAATAACAATTATAATGGCATTTTTTTATATTATTATCACCTCCCTTTAGAGGCTCAAGAGGGGGGAAATACAGTTAACGAGACTTTTTTATTTGAAACTTTAAAACTGGTTTTAAAATTTTTTTGTTCAACAAATCTGAGAAATCTGAGAAAGATTTTTTAAATCGTTTTTTGTTATGTTATTGTTGTTATTGTTACAGTTGTTATGTTATTGTTGTTATTGTTACAGTTGTTATTGTTATTGTTACAGTTGTTATTGTTACAGTTGTTATGTTATTGTTGTTATTGTTATTGTTACAGTTGTTATTGTTACAGTTGTTATGTTATTGTTGTTATTGTTATTCTTACAGTTGTTATTGTTACAGTTGTTATGTTATTGTTGTTATTGTTATTGTTACAGTTGTTATTGTTACAGTTGTTAGTGTTACAGTTGTTATTGTTATTGTTACAGTTGTTATTGTTACAGTTGTTAGTGTTACAGTTGTTATTGTTATTGTTACAGTTGTTATTGTTACAGTTGTTAGTGTTACAGTTGTTATGTTATTGTTGATTCAATTGTATCTCTGAGATTTTTCTCTGACAAAAAAACTAACCAACACTATCTTTTTACCACAATATTTTTAATCTAATTTTTTGACTTCTCTATATTCATCAAAATTACATTTTCTACATTTAAAAGCAACAATATTAGAAGTAACTTGTATACCACGCTATCTCTTACAAATCTATTACACTTTCCAGTATCTTCTTGCTTATTCTTGACTTATGCATAAACTTTATTTTGTTCATGTCTATTCTATACCCTTTTGCTTTAATTTTTTCTAGCCAATACTGAAATCTTAGTATTAACTAGGTGTTATTATATTAAGAAAGTGTTTAATTAAGTGTTTAATTAATGTATTATTACTAAAAATCCAAATGGCTCTAGTCTCTTTGCTTAAAAACTTTGTTCTTGAGCAAGCAATTCATTAAATATGTATTTAATTAACTTTTCAACTATTTTATTAGAGTGAACTCTTTGATGACTTATTAAGTGAAGCTGAACATATCCATATAAGGCGCAAAGAAAATTTAAATATGTTGCAGGTAGTTTATTATGTTATGAAATTTTTGTGCTGTCAAATTTTTTAATAAATGTTTGTCGCTTTTTAACCATTTACAAAATATTTTAATTTTTTGTAACCATCTATAATAATGTTGTTTTATATTTATTTTATATTTATATTGTTTTATTTTTATATTTATTATCTACTTCTTATGATTTTTGCTTTGTCAAAGTTTTTATTGTAGAGAGATTATATCTTAAATGTTAAAATTATATTTTAATTAGGCTTTACAGAGAGCTGCTCACATAACTGCAGATATTCGTGATTCCAATGTTTCATTGTGATCAAGTTTGTTAATTGAAGTTGGTTGTTTCACAAGTTTTTTGCTGCTTTCTAGTCAAACTTATTATTCTAAAAGAGTAATTAAAAATAAAAATAATTAGTTAACCATTATTTTTTTTCAAAACTGCAATTTTAAAAAGTTACGAAAGCGATTACATAGCACCCATTTTTATTGTTTTAAAAACGAAAAATTTTCAAATATATGAATTTGGATAAATTATAAATAATTTTTTTTTACTTTCTCTTTTCATTTTTTATTTTATTACACATTTTTTATTTTGTTACTTTTTTACTTTTTGTTTTTGTTTTTGTAACTGTACAAGAGTTTCATCTGTTTTTTTTTTGTTTTTTTTTGCGCTTATAATCCTCAAACAAACTTGTGGTACCTTACTGACACAAGCAAATATGTTGTGGTACCTTATTGACACAAGCAAATATGTTGTACTGTTATACATCATTATTTTAATGCTGCAATTTTTCAATTGTGAAAATATTTATTTACACCTTGTTGAACAATTTTTATGAGTTGTAGAGTATATGCCCAAATATAAAGTTATTTTGTTATATTTTGTTATAAAAAGGTAATTCTTGAGTTAGGTTCTTTCAAAACGATATATATATATATATATATATATATATATATATATATATATATATATATATATATATATATATATATATATATATATATGATTTAAATGTTGACATCTTGTATGAGAGTATATATGTTAAAAATATAAAAACATCAATTAATATGAGTTCTCTCAATACTATTATTAAATTATTTGAATTTTTCGCTGGATTATAGTTACCAGCATCATCAGCTATAATATCGTAATATATACATTACGATATTATAGCTGCTATAATATTGTAATATATACATTACGATATTATAGCTGATGATGCTGGTAACTATAATCTAGCCAAAATTTTAAATAATTAACAATAGCATTGAGAGAACTCATATTAATTAATTTTTATATTTTTAACATATATACTCTCATACAAGATGTCAACATTTAAATCATATATATATATATATATATATATATATATATATATATATATATATATATATATATATATATATATATATATATATATATATATATATATATATATATATATATATATATATATATATATTTAAAATTATAAAAAAAATTATTATAGTCTTGTAAAAGTTATTATAAGATTAATTATACTAATTTGAATATGCTGACTCTCTACTTATTTATATTTTATGTTGTTCTGGCAATAGTGTCTTTTTTTAAACTTTAGAGCTCTCTAACAGAACAGAACTCTCTTTTTTTAAAAAGGTGTGATAATACTTCTATAAAACCTCTCAAAAAAAACCTTGCTTATTTAAAAATGATTTCAATATAGTATTTGTAACTATGTGTTGAAAATTTTAAGTGTTATGTAATGATACCATTTTGTATCATTAATGGTATCATTTGTTTTAAGGGTTAGAGTCGGCACAAGCAACTTAGTATTATCTTTTGTACAACAATTACAACAATAGGCTGATTTTTTTAGTTTGCAGTACCACTATGTAAAATGTTTTTTTATATTACCATTAAAAGTGAGATTTGGAGGGGGGAAGATGTTAAGTTTGATGTTTGATTGTTGTGCAAATAATGTTCTATGACTATTATACTAGTTACAAATTCATAAAGTTTTATATTAGTTACAAACATTTATAAATGTTTATAAATATTTATTATAGTTTATGTAACAAACATTTATAAACTTTTAAAATGTACCTACAATAATTAATTATTGTACAAATAAATGATTTAATCATATTAATAAGTAATATTTATACGTAACATTTAAAGAATTATTAAAAATTGATAATTTAAAATAAGATTTTGAAATCAAATCTAGATAATAATGTATGAATAAAAATAATAAATGGTTATAAATTTTTTCATTTTATTTGCAAGTAAATGAAATTTAAAAATAGTAATAGTTAATAATATAGATAATAATAATAGTTTTAATTTCTTTTTCTTTTTTTTTTTTTTGCAGATATTATTGAAAATTATTATAACTTAGTAATATAAGCATGGTTATACTCTAACTTGTGAGATTTTTTTAAAAATGGAAAGACTTCCGACAGGATTTTATAAAGAAGAATTAAACAGAACCACATGGGAAATTCCAGAAAGATATCAGGATTTAAATGTAATTGGAGCAGGAGCTTATGGTCAAGTTTGGTAATTTTCAAAACATGTTTTTGTAAATGCATTTTTTTCTGCTATTTCTTTATAATTTTATTTTTGCATCCGTATATATTTAATGTCTCTAAATTTGAATTGTAGTTCACTTAATTTTTGCTTTTTGTTTCTTTAAAATTATGTCTTATGTTTCTCTAAACATTAAAATCTCTATTGGCCTGTTTGGGACAGTTTTTCTAAACCTGTTTCATGTTTTTTTAAACTTTTGTTTTGTGTATTTCTAACCCTATTTTTTTACATTTTGTGTTATAGTTCTTGAATAATCTTTTATCTGAAATTAAAATAAAACCACTTTTATATAAGATGATATTTTTATTGATATATTATTATTTTTAAAGTTCAGCTACAGATACTCATACTGGTATGCAAGTAGCAATCAAAAAGTTATCAAGACCATTCCAGTCAGTTTTGCACGCAAAACGTGCTTATCGTGAAATTCTTCTACTACAACATATGTGTCATGAAAATGTATTTTTTACTTGTTTTACTTTTACTAAAATTTTTGCATTGTAATAGTATATATATATATATATATATATATATATATATATATATATATATATATATATATATATATATATATATATATATATATATATATATATATATATATATATATATATACACACATACATACATACATACATACATACATACATACATACATACATACATACATACATACATACATACACAGTCAACTCTCAATATCTCGAACACTAAGGGGACTGAGAAAAATAGTTTGAGATATCAAGAGTTCGCAACATCAAGAAAAGGGTTGAAAATAAATAAAATCCCTTTCATTAAAACATAATATTTTTCTGACAAAAATCATTGACAACAAAAACTATAAATTTCGGAAAGAATCTTTTATCAGATTTTGCTTCAAACTATCCATCTTTTTCATCTTCATTAAAGTTTTTCTGTATAACAAAGCATTTTGAATCATTTCAAAAGCATTTTCTAATTGAATATCAGATAGGCATGACAGGGCTTCGACGTCAATACCTTCGTCAAAGCTATCTTCAACTTCATTATCATCCTTTTCAAAGTTAGGGTCTAAAATCTGAGCAATGATTTCAGCATCAGTAGCAAGTGAACCAGTGGTTACTACATCAAAATTTAAATCAATATAAGATTCTGCTGAGAGATCTACTCAGACAGCAAAACTCTTGCAAATGGGTAATTTTAAAAGGATGATCATCATCAGCTTCTTTTATACTCTTGTTTGTTTTGCTGATACCAGCTTTTTTAAAGCAGTTGATGACAGTCTCCTTTGACACAGCATTCCATGAAGAAACAAGATCTTTCATTGCTTAAAGTATAGAAATTTTCATTCACTATGAATCACTACAAAGTTTCTTCTGTTTGGATTTTGTGCAATTTTTTTCCAGTGAGCTTAATAACTTGTTTTATTTTTAATCCTGGTTGAAATTGTGTTCTTTGGGACATCATACTTTTCGAAAATTGGAATTTTCAAAAATTAAATGTTATTAAAACATTTCTTGAAAAAAAAAATATAGTTGACTATATATATATATATATATATATATATATATATATATATATATATATATATATATATATATATATATATATATATATATATATATATATATATATATATATATATATATATATATATATATATATATATATATATATATATATATATATATATATATATATATATATATATATATGTATATATATATATATATATATATATATATATATATATATATATATATATATATATATATATATATATATGTATATATAAAAGTTTAATAATAGGTTTAATAATATTGTTAGTTTAATAATATTGTATAATAATATAAATAGTTTAATAATATTGTTTATTAAATTTTTTATATACTTTAATCTAAAAAGATAAAAAGCAGTTTTTGATAAGAGTAGTTTTGATAAAAGATAAAAGTTGTTTTTATCATTTAAATTTTTGCAATTTTGAAAAAATAAATTAGGTCCTCAGTTAGAATTAACATGATAAATAGATTCTTAGTAAACAATACTATGAGATGTACAAATTTTTAACATGTAATACATATCTTCATATTCTCATTCTCTCTAAAGTAATCTTTATATGTTATGTATTATTATTATTTTTTTTTTTTTTACTAAACTTTTTTTTTTTACTAGAGTAACTTTTTTTTTTTTTTACTAGAGTAACTTTTTTTTTTTTTACTAGAGTAACTTTTTTTTTTTTACTAGAGTAACTTTTTTTTTATTTACTAGAGTAACTTTTTTTTTTTTACTAGAGTAACTTTTTTTTTTTTTACTAGAGTAACTTTTTTTTTTTTTACTAGAGTAACTTTTTTTTTTTTTACAAGAGTAACTTTTTTTTTTTACTAGAGTAACTTTTTTTCAAGGTAATAAATCTGCTTGATACATTTACTCCACAACAGACTATAGACGAGTTTCAAGATGTGTAAGTTTTTCTGTTTAAATAATATTTGAGTTTGATTTTTTTTTCTATCTGTTTGCAACTTGTATTTTTTATCCTGTATGTTCTTAATTTGATGTTTTTACTTGGGTTTTTTTTTTTAAGCACATAGAAAGTTTTTTTATATTGTTTAAATTTACCTAGTTTGAGGTTTTTTTTACATTCTTATTGTTAACAAGATTGTGAAACTGTTCTTGCAGTCTTGTTTAACAAGGTTAAACAAGACTGTGACTGTGTTAAACAATAGTGTGGAACTGATTAACATTCTTTCAGTCTTATTTTAGAAAGTTAAACAAGACTTAAACACTCTTGCAGTCTTTTTTACCAAGGTTAAACATGAGTATAAGACTGAAAAACACTCTCACAGTCTTCTTTAATAAGATATTGGAATTTAAGGTTGTGAGAGAGCTTCAAATTAAAAATTAGAAGAAAAATAAGTTTTTTTTTTTGCCTACTCATGAGTAGCCTACTCAACTCTAGCAGATGATTTTAATTTTTAAAAAAAGTAAGTTCTTTAAAAAGAACTTGTTATTATGCATAAATAATGCAACTCTAAACTATGCAACTCTAAATTTATTTAAAAAATAGAATTAAAAAATCGTTTTCTTTTTTGCCTAGTGATTTTTAATGTTAAAGTTAAAGCGCTATTTTTGGTTTAATTTTAAAGACTGCAAAAAAAAAAAATTTTTTTTTTGTTTTGTTTTGCTGATTAGTTACATTTTGCATTTTGAAACTTCTCTTATTACAGTTTTTTCTTTTTTTAATTGCTATACATAAGTTGATTGTAGTATTTTACTTACTGTAATATATTACTCTGCATATATATATTTGTTATTAGATATTTAGTAACGTGTTTGATGGATGGAGATTTGAAAGACATTATAAAAATTCAAAGCCTCACTGATGATCATGTGCAGTTTCTTATATACCAGATTCTTAGAGGACTAAAGGTATAATATTTTTTATTTTGCTATTGACATATTATTTGGATTTACCATTGCAAAGAATATAATATAGATAGTATATAATAATAGTTTAAACAAATTTTTTTTTCAAATATTTGTAATAAAATTTTTTTTTAAGTTTTGAAAATACTTTTTTGAAAACAATTTTATTGTAAAGTTTTTTTTATTGTGTTTTTTTAATATTTTCAAGTTACTTTTGTTTTAGTACATCCATTCAGCTGGAATCATACACAGGGTAAGTTTCATTCATTCATACACAGGGCATATTTTAACTTTTTAATTAATATAAATAAAAATCCTTGTATAAATATTATTCCTTAATCCTTAGTCAATGTGAACACTAAAGCCCTCATTTACATTTATTGCAGTATGTCATCAGTATGCATTACATGCATTGGTAAATTTGCTTGTTTTATATATCTATTCATATTATATATATATATATATATATATATATATATATATATATATATATATATATATATATATATATATATATATATATATATATATATATATATATATATATATATATACATATACATATATATATATATATATATATATATATATATATATATATATATATATATATATATATATATATATATATATATATATATATATATATATATATATATGTATATGTATATATATATATGTATATGTATATATATATATATATATATATATATATATATATATATATATATATGTATATATATATATATATATATGAACACACACACATGCATATATGAATGCAGCATTATATGCACACTGATGACATCATACTGGGCTTCAGTACATACATAGACCATCTAATAGAAAGAACATGCTAGGATTGCCACTACATATACTAAGAGTTTGGGTTGAAGCAGCAATCATTTTTTGTTTTTTCTTTTTTTTCTGTTTTGTTTTTTCTTTTTCTGAAACTGACATTCTGATTTAAAATGGCATTTTGAAACTTAATCTATGTAACATAATTTAGAACAGCATTAACTTAAATAATATATATAAATTTAAAATATATTAGGATCGTGTAAAAATTGCTAATTTATGCATTTTATAAGGCTTTGATTCAAGACATTGAGTTTATTTTTTTGAATAATTTACCTAAAAGACAATTATTTATATCTAATAAACCAATAAAATTATAACAATTATAATTGCAATTTAGTGAAAAGTTTTCTTATTAACTATTAACTTTTCTAAAATTTCTAAAATTAACTAAGAATAATTTTTAAAAAAAGGTGAAAAAGAAACTGGGGCAAAAGATCAGATAGTCTAATACTTAAGTTGGCAAAAAAAAAATCTTTAAAAATTGATAAAACAATGTTATCAATCAATTTTCTTGAGGTTTATAATTCTTGTTGGTAGAAAAAGAAAAAAAAGTTGTTTAAGGTAATAGTTTTTAAATTCTCTGAAATAGCTTAATCCTAATTTGCTTTTATAAGATATATATTAAAACCACCCATCTTTGAGTTTTATTTAACAAAAGGTTTTTCAAAACAAATAAGTATAAATCTATTCATTTTTTGTTTTTTATGTTAGGATGATTATAAACAGCTAGGTTAATCACGGCTGTTTCAGAGTGAGCTTTACGGCTTCTTGTTTTTTTTGGAAAATATTGACTTAGGGGGTGTTACTAAAACATTTAATCAGAAAAATATATTTCTGATAATTATAATAACATACACTCGTTGTTTAACTATTATTAAAATAAAAAAACCTTACTTAATTGTTAAAGGTTAACTAAAACAGTCTTTATTGAGGTCTGCAAGCAAAACGCATTTTTTGCAAAATTATGAAAGATGTCGCTTATAGGAGGATTAACTTTTAATTGAGTACGTTTTTAAATATGAAAATAATTCACTAAGTTGATAAACTCAATGCATTACAAAATAAAGGCAGATTTTGAAATATTTAGTCTTAAAATGTTAAGTTAAAGCCTTTAAAAAATTTAAGCGATTACTTTCTATGCATACAGTTTTAATAATATTGTGAAAGGTTAATTGAATCAATCTCTTCTCACAAAAAATAAAACATTTGTTTAAATATACAACTAGCTAATTTAAATTGTTTGATAATGTGTTTTTATTCTCATAAAAAACTGTTTTACAATAAGTTGATCCACTGATAAGTTCTTTAAGTAGAAAACGACCTTTGTACACCTAGTTGATAATAAATCCAGGCTCAATTCTAAACCAGAAGAACAGTTTTTGTTCAACAGACTCACAATGGTGACAATAACTTTAACATTTTCTTTATTCAAACTGTATCTTTTAACTAACTTGTTATTTATGAGTCTTAAATTCTATTATTTAACCAGAGAAAAGGTATGTTGAGCAAAGGTACTGCAGAGGTAGAACTAACTTCTGATGATAATAATCGAATGGGCATCTAATATTTAAATTAAATGTTACATATAATAAAATACCATACGTTTTTTAAATTAACTACACAAACAAATATTTTATATCATAGCCATAGCTTCCTATCAGCTTTGCTGTGCAATTCAAAGCATTTTAAAACAAGACGCAGCTTCTGTTCCTGATTTCTTACTGAATGCAACTGTCTTAATTCCTTATTTACACTATTATGCAAACACTCTCCCTCCTCTTCACTTAGCAACCCAATAGTTTTATGCATTTTTACAAATAGTGGCACATTAAAAACAAGTTCATGCATTTTTCGCGTGATACTTTCTTTTGGAAAGCAAGCATGAAACTCTATAGCAAATAAATTTATATATTGATGAAGCTCAGTAATTTCGGCATCAGAAAGAAATTTTCGCTTAAAAAGAATAGGTTGCAACTTATTAAAAACACTAAACACACGTACAAATCTATTTTTATTAGCTTTATCATCAATAACACTACAAAGTTTATAGTGGTTTCTTAAGATTATTTTGCAATGATTACCTACAAACACATTACTATGATACGCTTGCCGCTCAACCTTCATATCTTCAAGGGCCTTATTAAGAGACCTCTCATGAGTCCCCATGCTACTTTTGGATTTTTTTTCTAGGTCTTCACACTCCATCTGCAATTTAATATATTCAACATCTAAAACTTCGCGTTGTGCACGTATAAAAGAAATTTTTTCAGAAATATAATGGGTAAGACATTCTATATTTTCACCCTGACATGCTAAACACTCGTACATCGCTATGTCACACAATACACTCTTTTCTGAATCACCAATAATTTCACAAAATTGATGAAACCATTTTTGGCACGTACCACACTGCACCCAATCACTGTTACAATCATATTTTGTAATTAAACACCTGATACTAGCACACATTTCTTGCTGTTTACAGGGTGTTTTTTTTTGGAGGAGTTTAGGGATATGCTATCTAATTTAGAAAAATTGTTTTCAAAAGCTAACCATCGCGCCTGTAGATTTGCAACGTCTACAAATTGATTTCCTAATAAATGCAAAGTTTCTGCTGTTTTAGAACATTCAATGCTTTTAGCAGCCCACAATTCATTCGTTCTCACAATCTCATTATGCGACAAAGACGAATCAGCTTGACAATCTAAAGTCCTACACTCCTTCAACAATAACTTATACAGTTTTAACACAACTCCTAACATAATATGCAAAACAGGTGGCACTACATTATCTAAAGTTATTATGGGGAAAATTACAGGAGCAATAATTGATTTATGAAACTTACCTAGAGCTCTTAAGTTTCCACCATGTCTATCTTCACACAAGTTCTCATTGTAAGCACTTTTCAGAGATTGTATTGTTCTCCTTAAGATGTTACAATTAGCAGGTGTGTGAGGCATAGAAGCATGGTTTCTAAGAGAACTCAATTCAACTAGATCTGTAGAACTAGGAAAGCTAGCAGCTGAACCCTGGTGTCCCAGAACATCATCGATGAAATGAAAATCTCCACCTAAGAACAACCTGACTATTTTGCCTTTTAGCTCAAAATCTGATGACTGAATTCTTTTAATGTCGTTGGCATAATGCCCAAGAATTAAGGCAATATTCTCACGACAATCTGAACCCTGATACATACAAAACAAATGAACATCATATACAGACCCTGATGATTTAGAATTGACAACTTCAAAATAGAATTTCATATACTTTCCACCCTTATCCCCAGCAAAAAGGAGCCATACCTCTTCGCCAAAGCCAACATCCGAATTAAGGTGGTCGCGTACATGAAGATCATTAAAAACCTCTTTAATATAAGTTGTCAAATTCTTGACCATCAGTACAGATACTAAACAAGGTGCTTCATTCGCAGATGGATAAAGTAACATGGACTTCACAGTAACATGTTCTTTATTGACATGCATTGTCCGCATTTCTTGTTCTTGTCTTATCTTGGGCTCAGATGGAAGAATCCTTGCACCAAGATTACACAGAATACGTCTTAGTCTACGGAATTCAGCCATGGGCATCCTTAATTGGCTCTGCAGCTCTACAGCATCAGAAACACTTAACTGCCTAACTAAACCTAACTTATTTGCCTAACTAACACTAACTAAACCTAACTTATTTGCAACACAACAAAACATAGACTTATCACAAGACACAGAATCACAAAACAACATAGACAAATCACTTTCTAAATCTGAACAAGCTAATAATCGAAAGAATATAAAAGCAAGTTTAGATCGTCTAACTACAGCATGCCTACCTAACTTAGAATAAGGTTTACCATGTCCTAACTTAATGTAAATATATTTTTTACCAACTATTGGCCTTTTAACTGATATAGTCTGTGGATTACTTAATTTAAATCCACAGAACAATTCAGAGGAACCAATGTTGTCAAAGTCTAAATAAGAATCAACAACAACTAAATCCTTATCACCGCTTAGAAGACATTTGCAAATTTGACAACAATACCGGTTTAAATCACTGATTTTTGCTTTGTTTTTTTCAAATTTAATTTTGTTTAGCAATCTTACATTTTTGGCACGAGCAGATGCAAATTTACGCTGTGCTGTTTTGATTTTTTTTTTTTAAATAAGTTGGAACTTCTCCTCCTGTTTTAGCCTAATACTCATAGCCTCTACTTGAGAACATAATGAGTTACAATGTGTACTAAGAGCCTCATTTTTAGAATTTAAATTACAAATTTCAGCTTCCAACTTTAATAACTTCAGTTTTAATTTCTCTATTTGCTCTACATTTGCTATATTTTCAGAAGTTAATTGGTCAACTTGACTACTTAGTTCCTTATTCCTATTTAGAAATGAAAATTCATCTGCATCTGCTGATTTTTTTTTTTTTTTTTCATTTGTAGAGCAGGAGACAGTTGCATTTTAAAAAAGGCTTCGTTTTTTGAAGCTTTATAATTGCTTTTAAAAAGTTTTTTTTTGCGTATTAAATTTTGGCAATATTATTGAACTCATCAAAACTAGGCAAATTAAAATCAATTGGCAATATAAAGCTCATTAAACTAAACAATGCTTTTGACTTAAAAACTGACATTAAAATTAAAATTACATTGTTAGTCATTTTATCGATGCTAATTAATCGCTTGACAAATGGAAAGTTACACTCATTTTCCCAACTATCGTCCCATTCAATCCATTCTATTAATAGTTTCCTTTCAGTAGAATACATAATGATAAATAAATCTTGTAATAAAAATATAACACAAACAATGCAAACAAAATAATATTTATTGACAAATAGATGAACAAGATATAATAGGATTAAAAAACTTATCTGATGTTTGTTGATTACTCACGAAAAAGAAAATTCGCCAAACTTTGTTTATTTTATACATCAAAATTTGTCTCGCTAAGAAAATTGTTTTCATAAAATTCATAACATATTGGGTTGGGACGTACAGTATTTAAGGCCACGTGATTGTTTTAAAATGTAAACAATATTTTGCGAAAAAAATTAGAAAAATTTGTTTCTAAACTAGCCAAGTTTGAAAACATGTCTTAACATAGCTGAAGGTACAGAAAACAATTTTTTGATTTTCTTATGCAGAAAGGGTTGAAATTTCAATAATTTGGTGCGGATTACAAAAATAATACGATTTTCATTATTTAATAATAAAAATAAAAATATAAATGCATTAAAAAATAATTAGAAAAAAAAAATAAGCAATCCGCATCAAAAGTTAGATAGAATAGACATTTATTTATATATGATCCAAATTTCAACCATTAAGCATGTAGCTATGTTAGGAAATCTTAGTTGACCCATGACAGGTTTTCCGTAAAAATCACAAATAACAGAAAAGTGATCCCAAATCATTAGCAATATCTTAATAATATAGCAATATCTTAATATTATAGCAATATTTTATTATAGCCCGTTTAATGTAAATATTTATTAAATAACAAAAAATAGATCTTTTATGTTTTTTTTTATTTGAAGATGAAAGCATTTATAGAAAAAAAATACTTTTATTTTAAAGTTAGTGAATTTTTATATTTTTTTATGCGGAAATACTTTTTTTTTTTGATAAACTCATGACGTCACGCTCACTTTTACATATAGTGAAACAGCCGTGTAATAACTATGTTCTCATTATTGTTATCATTGTTATTTAACTAAAAAATAAGGCAGTTAATGAGTTGATTGAAAGTATAAGATTCTTGATAGCTAGGATCAGAAAAAAGAAAAAGTTAGAAAGGTCATTATGAAGATCATTTAAAAATATTATATTGTCAATTGATGTTTGAAGATATTATTTTCATATTTCATATTTCAGTTCATTATTTACTATACAAGTGCATAGAGAATAAAGCAAACTAATAAATGTATAAAAAAAACTAACTTTGTAGTTTTAATCAAAGCTCGCCTTCTCCATTTTAGTGTGATTCTTAAGACTTTAAAATATATACTGCAATCTATAGACTTTAAAATTTATTCAAGCATGTTTAATTTGTAAGAGTTTCAGTATAAAAAATGACATCATTGTAGGTGTTTTTTTTAAAAAAAAAAACATTGGGATATTTTTTTCTCTCAGACAATTAGCAAATCACTTTATTTGTATTCACTAAATCTCAAAACATATTTATTTATAAAGTTAGCATCTTTGTTTTTTTTAAGTTTTATTAAAGAAATTAATTATAAAGATTGTCAGGATACATTTATATATTTTGATATAATTATAAGTTTCTATACATAATACGTATATTTTTTGCCATGGCGCAGTGGTTAGAGCGCTTGCTTTATAAGTAAGAGATCCAGGTTCGAAACGAGCTCTGGACATATTTTTGTGTGACGGTATGGAAGGAGGTATGAAATTCCTGGTTAAATCCACTTCCACGGTACTCTGTCACGGCTGTTACACTGTCACTAATACTCAGTATATGAAAGAATTTTTACTGCGAATTGCAAATAATTATCTCAAGAAATATACAACTTTTTTTTTATTCTGTAAAAAGTATTATTTATATAACACATAAGAACAGTAGTAAAGTATTATATTAGGTAATTTAAAAAGTTTTTACTCGAATCATACCTTATTATTTTAGAAAAAAAATGTTTAAAAAATTTTTTTTTATAATTTTGAACAGAATATTTCCTTAAGTATTACTCTCAACCTCTCAAGATATACAACTTATAATACAACTTTTTCTCATTATGTAAAAAGTATTATATAAACAATACTTTAGAGAAAAATATTATATTGAGTAATTAAAAAAAGTTTTACTCGAATTGTAACTATTACTTTCGAAAAAATAAATTCAATTTTTTTTTTAATCTTGAACAGCATATTTTTTTAATAAAGCTCAATATTAAATAATATTAAATAATATTAAATCATTGTGTAAGTTGTTACAGACTGTAACAACTTACACAATGAGGAAATGCTGTGCTTTGATGAGAAAATATACAGTGGCAGGTCGCGGTAACTTATTGTGGTGCGCCACTAAAACAACCTATCTAATGAGGAAATGTTAAATTTACTATGCAAGGGTGTAGTGAGAATTTTTTTACCCAGGGCAAAAATGTAAAAAAGCGTCTTTTTTACAATAAAATTAAAAAGTATTGCTTTTCATAGTAAAATAAACTTTTTACTTCTCGTTTTTTTTGGCGCCCCTTTTAGCCTTCGAGCCCAGAGGCGATTTCCCACTTGGTTCCTCGCTACATTACTGAGTTGGTAAAAACAAATAGCAGATACTCAAATAAAAAATTAGAAACATTTTTCTTACAAACTGTTCACTTAATACAATTTAATGATAAAAAAATGCTACAGAACAAAATTTTATTTTTTTACAGGCAAGTTGTTTTTGTTAATTGTTTGTTTTATTTTTCTTTTAGTTATATATTAAGTACAAACAGTTAGGCGTAATCATTTATGATTTGCCTTATTTACTCTTTATGGATTAATAGAGTGTTTGAATAAACAAGTTTTCTGTTAAAAAAAAGATTATAGTTGTAAAATTACAAAAAAAGCATTAAGAATTTCTTGAAAATTAAACTTATTAAATCTAATTTCGCTTATTAACGCGAGCAACTAAGCATATAATTTTTTTATATAATACGAGACAACTTGTTGATAAATTTGTACTTGAATCGGCACATTACACTATTGAAAAGTTATAGGAAAGTGTTATAGGATTTTGAAAAATATTATGTGATGTTCTTAACAATTTAAGTAGCGGATTTCAACAAACATATTGCAAAGTCTTTAAAACACAACGCATAAAAATTTTTGTCAAAAGCTTTTGTAGTTATCACGCAAAATGTTTTTGTATATAGCTCATTTTCTAGCTTTTTTATAAAAAGTTTTATTTTACTAGTAAAATATTGATTTTGATTGTTAAAATAATGAAAGTTATTATTTCACTTGAAAAAAAAATATTTATTTACTAATATTGTTTGGTTATTTAACTGTACATTAAAAAAATAATAAAGACTATTGAAGAAATATATTTTCTTCAATAGTCTTCATTATTTTTTTACACCTAAAAAAAAAATTTATTATATTTTTCAGTATACATAAACTTTAAAAATTTAGTTGTTCATTTTTAATAAAATTCAAAAGTATTTTTGAAGTTAAAAAGCTTAAGTAACAAAAAAAGCTTAAATAACGCAACTTAAGCGTTTTTACTAGAAATATAAATTTTTATTAAATTTTTCATTAAACTTTTCTTTTTACTTTATTAGCTTTTTATTTTTGTGTTTCTGTTTTTAATATTTTGGTTTTCTTTTTGCTTGTAAAATAGGACTTAAAGCCTGGAAATATAGGTGTTAATGAAAACAATGATCTTAAGGTACCTTTTAAATATTGTTTTATGTTGTTATCAAGGATAAATGTAATAAAAACATGCATTATTTTTCTGCACTATATCGAACTTAGATTTAAGGTTATAACAAATATATTAAAATTTACTATTCTTTTTCTACATGTAATATTTGCAATTAATAGATACTAGATTTTGGGTTGGCTAGGATATGTGAAGACTCAATGACCAGTTATGTTGCAACTAGATGGTATCGAGCACCTGAGATTATACTTAACAGAACGCAATATAACTCACAAGGTTATTATTCTTTTTTTTTTGTACACATAAATACATTAATAAATCCATATATAAGTACATACATACATACATACATACATACATACATACATACATACATACATACATACATACATACATACATACATACATACATACATACATACATACATACATACATATATTTTATCAAATAAACAGAATATTATGAAAAATAAATTTTTTTTAATGTTTTTGCTTTGACATAGTTATTAGCCACAACAAGTTTTGAAGAAAAATTTTGTTTTACACAATTTTCTGAACTCGCTCAACAAACTCAAATTTAAAGAATTACAAGCAATTTGTTTTAGCATTTTTTTATAATTAAATAATGCACCAAATTCCATATTAAGGTTTGAACAGCATTATTAATCAACAATGATTAATAAATACTGTTTGGTAAATGAATGAATCTAAATAAATTTTTATTTCAAAATAGTTTAAAAATTATTTATTTTATAGATCACTGCAAGGTGATCTACACAGGTTCAGTTAATGAGGATCCATTCAACATAAAAAGACTTGCTTAGATGTCGACTAGATATTCTGTTTGCGGTGATGCGCCAAAGTTTTAAAATATTTTGAGATAAAAAATTTTTCAGAGTTTTTTAATGTAGATCAAAAGTTGGTGTAGAACTTGATATGACCAAATCAATGAAAATTTTCTGGATATCTTTCTGTTTTCCTCTTTTTTCAAAGGCACTAAATTTTTTATTTTGATCTTTCTTCTTTACATTCATCTTGTTTTGTCATTTATGCATAAAATATTTGCCAAATATTCATGAAATAATTTCTTTCTAAGAAATTTTCGTAAAGGAAAATTTTACTTATACTTACCTTATACTTTATTATTGTGTTTTATGACTTTATTATTGTGTTAAAGCAATTTAAAAGTCATCTCTCTGCTAGATTTGTTGATTTCCATTGAGATTTATTTTGATTGATATATTATTTATTTATTTATTTTGATATATGCGGTATGTTGTAGTTGTTGTAGTAGTATGTTTTAGGTATGATAGATGTATATATTGTTATATTAGGATAACAAATAAACTTCATGAGCAAGATGTTCAAATAAATATGATTGTAAGCAATCATAATTTATTTGTAGAAAAGAAAAAGAGATGCAACCTTGGAAAGCTGGGATAGTGGCTCAGGCTTGGCAGAAAAAGCAGGTATAATTACACTTACAATACAATTTTGGGTTTTGTTGGGAAGAGAAAGGGCATCTTTAAAAGAACCAAAATATGACAGCATTGTTCTCTACAGAGACAAATAAGAGATTTGCTGACGTAGAAAGAATCAGCAGTAAAAGAATCAGCAGTAAGAAAATATCAAGTATAGTGAAGTAATGTAACCTTATCTGCTAAGTAACCTTAGCAGATAAAAACTTTGCAATGGATTCTATACATGGTTTCCACGAATTTGGAATATTTGAAGGTATTGAATGATAGTTTAAGAAAACATTAAGTAGAAGGTTGTTATTTGTAAATAACTGGTTTTGAAATTGGGCCGGGGTGTGGCTTGTGATCAGGACTACGTAAAGATTTATACATCCTAAAATAAAAATATTTTTTTAACAAATAAACATCATCATGATCAATATGATTATCGTAACAATTATCATCATCATCATGATCACGATTTTAAGCTCTGTTATTTTCAGTTTACTAAATCTTGAATCTTATCTCAGATGATAGATTCTAGAAACTTTTGAAACATCTTCAACAGTGTCATTAACTAAACCAAGTCTAACATTTAATCTCAAATTCATGGATCTGATCTTTTTCTTCAGTTTGAGGAGTTTTCTTCAGTGTTTTTTTAAATAGAAAACATTGATGCTATTTTTCAACAAACAAAAAAAAAATGAAATTTTTTTGACCTTAATTTATTAAATAATTTAGAAAGTATTGAAGAGAGTTCAGAAGAACATTTCGATAAGACTATGACAAGAATGTTGTTTAAACCACAAGCAGTAAATGAGTTTAAGATAGAAATAACTTTAGAAACTTAAACCAGAGCGATTTAGCTGTCTTACAATGAATAAACCTATTTCTCTGACAGGAAATGTGTAACCATTAGTTTCTAGAGATGAATTAGATGAAATGTTGTTTGCAAATAATTATGTCTTATCCTTCAGAAAGATCTAAAGTCGTTTATTAAAGATGAATTGTATTAATGATGACTTAATGATGGCTTCATTAATGATAAGTTTTCCAAAAGTCATTTTCATAATTGGAGCTTAATAGCTGACAACACATTTCTTGCAATAATAAATATTTTTCTTAAGAGTGCTGGTCTTGTGGAAATGATGAAAAAAATTCTTACAATTAGAAATAGCAGTTGTACAAAAAGGTGAAAACTGGTAGAATGAGGCGAAAATGAATATTATATATTTTACAATCACCATTGATAGATGATATACTTTGTTTGTTGTTAAACATGTGGCTAGGTTAGGTCTGCAATTTCTGGCATATGAATATAGTTTTTATATATCATCTCTTTCTTGCTAGGAAATTTTCCTGCAAGAAACTGAAGGATTAAATGTTAAAAGAATTCTTTGTAATAGAAAGCTGCTTAATATCTAGCAAATAATTAGCAGAAAATAGTTATTTATAATAGACTGAGGTTTTTAAATCTGCATTTTCTTGTTAAGCTTAAAATGTGCATGTTTTGCTATAGTTTGCTTGTCTGTCAATATTTTGACAATGTGGTCCATCTTTGTACTGATTGTTATTCAAAGATGAACCACCAATAAAAAACGCTATTATGACAGCTGAGAAATTTTACTACTGTTGATCGGGATTTTTGAGTAACTCTATCAATAGCTATTTAAGTAAATGTAACGAGTCAGCATATTTGCTCTGAGTTAGCAAAAGAAGCTTGTGCTGGAATTGTTGTAAATGATAGAGGCTATGAAAATAGCTGGAGAGGAAGTTATAGTTCAACATCATAATCAGACTGTTAAATATTTTATTTTCAAATATTATTAAATATGACTTATAAAGACTTAAATATGACTTTGTCATATTTTTGTCAATATGAACATTAACAATACTTAAAACATGGTTGTTTGTAACATTTGATGATCGCATAGAGCATGGAACTCCGAGTCATGTTTCAAGTTCAATTGTAATTATTCTATTCTTCTTCTTTGTATTAAGCAGTCTATCAATACAATTTACTTTTATTATTACATTTTTTAAAAATATTTTATAAATTTTATTATTTTCGAAACTTTTCTATAGTTTCACTTCTTTTGAGATCTAAGTTGAGGTGCTCAGGCTTGGTCAGGTAGCGGGAGTTATTACTCTCGAAAACTCACCACGGAAATAATATTAAGTTGCGAAAAACTGGCCAGGTTTTTTAGTTGTATTGAGAACATTTAAGTTTATGTACCTAAAAAAAAGTTTTTGTTTTATGGACATACATGGAAACATAGTAAACTTGAATTTTCTCAAAACATTTTGTTGAAACAAAGCCTCAGTGGCTTTGTTGCAACAAAACTTTTATTTTATTTTAAAGATTTTTAAGAAAAGAAGGAATTAAACATTTCTCTTTTTTTTTTTTTCTTTGCATTGTAAGTGGTTCTCCTAATTCTTGTTAACAGATCAGTTGATTTGGATCATCTTGACCAGTTAATCAGGTGTAACTTTCATCAAAAAGGGGTAAATTTTTCTACAAATTATTTACCACTGTCAATGCTCTTATTATAAAGTTTTTACACATATGAATTTACTTTCTGGAAGGGAAAGATTAATTTCCCAGATATGAAGGATTTATTTACTTTCTAAAAGTTCTAAGGCTTTAAGATATAATAACATGCGAATTATTATAAACTATTAAATAAAAATTGCATAACTAATGTATTATTGTTATTGCTAAATGTGTTAATTAAGTAATTAGGTTTTGTTTTTTATATGTATATGTTTTTGTTTTTTATTTTAATGTTTAGTTATAAATTTATTGTTATTATTATGAAGCGGACATCTGGTCTGTGGGATGTATAATGGCTGAATTAATAACTGGTAGGACTTTGTTTCCAGGCGACAATGGTATCTTTTCAGTTTGCTTGTTTTACCCATCTTTATACTTATTGTAATCAAACTCTTTAAAAAAGTTATAATTTCTGTTACAGCTGTTAAACACATTTTGTTCAATAGCAAAGTTTTGGTAAATTTCTTAACTTATTTTAAAGAAATTGACCAAATCACTATGATTATGGAGTTGGTTGGGAAACCTAATGATGATTTTCTAGATAAAATGACAAGTGTCCAAGTAAGTATTTATTTATAAAACTAAAATTTTTTTTTATTATGTTTATATTTTTTCTTTTTAATATATACTTTTAATGAAATGTTACTCTTTAATCATTAAATGTTAATATTTTTTAGAAAGAAAATATTGATATATTAATGATTTACATGATTAATATTAATAGGTTAAGACCGGAGTATATAGTTGTGATATTTTTTAGTATTTTCTTGAAAAAGTTATAGATTTTTGAAATTATAGTTTTATGTTACTGTTGTTTTTCCAGTTTTTTTTTTAAGATTTTTGGTGGCATGTAAGATTATAAAAAAAAAGTCATGAAAAACAACTTTACACTTTTTTATGTTGGTAATATATCTGATCAAACCAAAAAGTTATTTTAGAAAGTTTATAGGTTTACAATGTTTTTTAATTATAATTAAAAAACATTATAAACCTATAAACTTTAATTTAATTTTTACCTCTTTCAAAATTTCTAATTGTTTTGACCAAAGAATCCTCTTCCTGTAGAGTTCAAATCATTTGTTGTTTATAAATTTGTATGCGCAGAATCTAATTTCTGTTATATAGGCAGGGCCTATTCTGGGAAAAAAATTTGGGCAACATCAGAACTAAACAGTCTTTTTTATCAGCATATTTATCGATAATTTTGTTATTATTTTTTCAGTTCCTCTAAGGCATCAGGTTCCTTTTTTGTAATATATTTTACTTTCATTCCACTAGTTCCTTATGTCCAGATGGTCTAAATGGAAGACCAATAGTGGAAGGTTCTTTTTCATCTAATCAACACCATAGTGAATTCATTAAAAAAAAATTATCACCTCTTGTACCAATATTAACAACATATATCAAAGATGTTTGGCATTTCATTAGAGTGCTAGCTAATAGTATGGAGTACCAAAATACCACTTCATGCAGTGTTGATATCTCTATAAAAAAAAGAGAAGAGAACAAAATTATACCTGTTGTAACTACAAATTTTGAAAATTTTTTAACTACTCTACATAGTAATATAAAATTGTCTGTTTTTGACAATAAATTAAAATTAGTTTTTGAAAACACTTCTATTGTACTATCACAATGTCTACCAAAAATTATTTGAAGACACATAAGTACTTCAAGTTTTAATAGGGAACCAGTTTTTATTAACGAAGAATGCTAGAATTTAAAATAGGTTTCAAAATGTTGTTATGTACTATGTAACTTCCTAAAGTATGAAACGTTTAAAAAATATCATCTAATTCCAAAAATATTATTGTTCACGAGGCAATTAGTGTAAATAATAGTTTAATGTAAATAATATAGTTGTATTATAAACGTCTCTAAGCGTCATATATTGACATTAGAGATTTCTTTAGCTAATGAGGTAATTAGCGAATTTTGTATATAGATCATTATAAAGTTAGAAAATGCCTATAATATCTCTCTTGGGGAAATATTATATGGTATAAATAATCGTGTATAAATTTATAAAAAGTATCATTTTTTGAGTTAGCTATTAACGTTCTAATTGAATTATATAATGCTGAAATAAGTCACGTATTATTATTGAGTTTAATACACCCTACACGCTTTTACACAAACAATTATTTATTTTCTATCATGTAATGAATGTGATGGAAAAACAACATACATTGGTAAAACTAACAACCTAAGATTAAGAACCAATTTACACATGCCGAACATGTATTGGTTCAGATAAATTTGATCAGCATGTTTTCAATTGCAATATAATAAACCATTTTTCAAATTATTTCCTATGTTAAAACTCTCAATTTTGTAAACTGTAATTATTTTATATATGTAATTTAATTTATTTTGTTTAGGCTCGTTCATACATAAAGTTTATGCCAAATTATGTTCCACAGGATTTCAACAAAGTATTTCCAATAGCAACAGCACAAGGTATATGTTAAAATAATTGACTTATTTCATTGTTTTATTAAAAAAACTTTTTAAAACATTTTATTATTTGATTTGATTGACTTGAAAAACATTTGCAAAAATTTTTTTCTTTTTATTATTGACATGGGTTGATATTATAGATTAAAATAATGTTTATTTTTAAATAAAAGCATCACTAAAAATTTTCAGCTAGAAATATTTTGCAACAAATGCTTGTGTTTGATCCAGAAAAACGATTATCTGCTGAGCAGTGCTTGCAACATCCATACTTTATCCACTGGCATGACCCTGATGATGAACCAACAGCTCCATTTTTTGAAAAAGTATCAGAACTTAATGAATGTACTGTTGATGCAATAAAATGTAAAGGTTTCAACATTTTGATTTTGAAATTTTAACACAGCATACATTTATTCATAAGTTGTTGTTTTTTATAATTTAGTACTGATGTTGAATGAGATCAGAAATTTTGTTTACAAACCTCCTCCAAATGAAGTCATTGAATAAAGATATTTTGTTTTTTTATTATATGATACTTATAGCAATTTTTTTTTAATCAATATTGGCATTTAGTGTATTTTTTCTAATTAAACAGAAAAAAATATTAAATTTAACAACTTTTTTTAGATTTAATTTATAAATATTTTTGTAGTATACAATGGTTTTTATTTTTATAGGTTTATCTTGGTTTGTATCTTTTTTTTATCATGTATTTTTTGTCATATTTCATTAAACTGGTGTTATTTAATATTTTTATATTATATATATATATATATATAGTGAATTGTGTATAGAAATAATTTGTTTTGTACATTTAAAAAAAATGTTTCCTTTTTTTAAGTAATTCTTATTTTTAAAAATAAACAAAATACATGCTTGTTCAGAGAAATCACTGAATTTAATTTTCAGCTTACTTGCAATACTTGCTTGTTCAATGAAATCTTGATTATAAGACGAGTCCCAGATTTTTATTATATAATTAATACTACTTAAAAAAAAAAGATTTGACGAAATGTAATATTTGGAAAAATGTGACAAAATATATGTTAATATAATATTTAATTTATTTTATATATGCAGGTATAAAAAGTTTCTCTTTCTGTATATATATATATATATATATATATATATATATATATATATATATATATATATATATATATATATATATATATATATATATATATATATATATATATATATATATATATATATATATATATATATTAGGGTCGGTCATAAAATTTTTCCTTAGAGTTGGTAACCTGGCTATCGTCTAGAAAGTTGTTTTTTTATGTACTAACTTAGGAAAGTATTTACTTTTATGGATTAAACAATGTCTTCCACCCGCAACTATAATTACAAAAAGTAGCAGGCTCTATTATTATTCAAAAAAAAAGTTTTTTAAAATTATGTGACGTAGGTACTCAAATAAAGCGAAATTTTATAAAAATTTCAAAAATAATAATTTTTTCATATAAAAATTTATTGTTTTAGATTTTATTGCATAATAACTATAGTTTTTTAACTAAAAGTGAAAAAGGTGCATTTTTACATGTTTTTTAATAATAATTTTTTTTCGGCAATATGATTTTTATAAAAAAGATTATTATTTTGGAATTTTTTATAAAATTTTGCTTCTTTTGAGTACCAGGTTGACCTACTTTTGAAAAACTTTTTTTCTCCAAAATATTAGGGTACCGGTAATTTTCCCAATAAAGTTGCGCCCTTTAAATCTATCACAATCATTCTCATATTTGATAGTATCAATATTAATAACTATTAGCAATGTTTAGAGCCTGTAACAAGAAAAAAAAAAAAAAAAAAAAAATATATATATATATATATATATATATATATGTATGTATGTATGTATGTATGTATGTATGTATGTATGTATGTATGTATGTATGTATGTATGTATGTATGTATGTATGTATATATATATGTTTATATTAAGTTTCTTACTTTTTGTCACAAAGTTTTAACTATATTTTTATATTGTTTAATCACTATTGTTTTGTGTCACTCCTTCAATTAGATTTATTTTTATGCAATAATTTTTAAATGTTTGTTTTTTACTTGTTGGGTTTTTGTTGTTTTTATTAGCTTGTCATTGTTTTTAATTTTAATTTTATTGCTATTTGTAGTTACAGACTACAAGAAATACTATCAATTAGGTCATGTAAATAGTTTTAAGAAATATAATGCTTAGCTAGCTCTGAATCTAAAAAGAAGTTTTGTTTGTTGGTAATGTGTTTATCCCTATCACTCTGGTCATCCAAATAAAATCACAAATTAACCCTACTAGTGTGTTTTATTTTGCATCATCTTTTTTTGTGTGTGTGTGTGTTTTTGTAATATTGATTGAATTTAACTATACCCTAATTCATTAGGGTATAGTTAATTAAACTATACCCTAGTCATCAGCAGTCATTTGCTGACCTTTACACTAATTTTATGGGTCTTTTGATTTAAAACTATATTGGCTAATCTTTGAAATAAAACAAAAGTAGTTAAAATCTTTTAAATTTTACTCCTATTTTGTAGAAAGCCAATACTCTATGATTGCTTGGAGGTATCATTTCAGCTTGAAAAGGATCTCACTTCTGCTACAGCATGGATTTTTAAATCCTTCCTTACCAATCATAGTATAAAAATTGTCCTCAACTGACAGCACTTTACTTCATTTCCTGTAACTTTAGGAGTTCCTCAAGTTTCAATCCTTGACCCTATCCTTTTTTTAATTTACATTAACTCCCATTATCCCTCAGAAATTTTCACATCTTAGGTGACATTGTTCGCTGATGGTATTACCATTTATTCTCTTCTTGATAAGAGCACTCTCTGATTGCTTGGAGGTGGTATTTGAGCTTGAAAAGAATCTCACTTTTGCAACAGCATGGGGCTCTCTGTGGCTAGTGAACTTGAACTCAAATAAAACTTTGTTTTCAGCTAAATGTTATCACAATAATCTAGATCTTTCTATATCTATGAATAGTAATGTACTTGATGAGTTGTCTAACCTTCAGCTTCTAGAATTAACTTATACTTTTGATCTTTCTTGGAAACCAAATCTGATTGTAAAAAGGTAGCATTTTTTTATCGTACTCATCACTTTCTTACTTCGAATTCATTCTTTATCTCTATAAATCTCAAATCCATCCTTGTAAGGAATACTGTTTCCATTTCTTGGGTGGATCTTTTAGATAAGGTACAAATGATCTTTGAATGATGTCCTGTCTCTTTTAGATAAGGTACAAAAACATATTGTAAACAAAGCTGGACCTGCTCTTGCAGCCAACCTTCAACCATCGTCACATGGTTGTAATGTTGCTTCTTTTTCTCTTTTCTATAAATACTATAATGAGCGCTGCTCTAAAGAATTAGTCTCTTGCGCCATCTACTAAATTTTATTCTTGTTTTACTTGTCATTCAATTAAGTCTCATCCTTTTATTGTGACTATTCCTAAGTGCTTTAAAACTTTGTGTACTTCTAGTTTTTTTCCTGGAATACGTTTATTTGTTTTATTTATTTTATTACACGTTTATTTTGTTTATTTCTTTAGATTTCGCTCCCTTCATCTTGTTTTCCTGATTCTTATAATTTTTTAATGATTGTAATTTTTTAAGTTGTTTATTAATCATTATCTTGCTTTATAAACTTCATCTTTTCTCTTCCAGTAACTTCCAACTCTAATAGTGGTTGTTTGCTGCTTTTTTAGCATTATATTAAAATTTATATCTGTATGGTTAAAACATTATCAGTGAGATTTTCTTGGAAATGGCAAGACTTCCAACTGGATTTTATCGAGAAGAATTAAACAGAACCATATGGGAGGTCCCGGAAAGATATCGGGATTTAAATGCAATTGGAACAGGAGCCTATGGTCAAGTTTGGTAATTTTATACAAATTAGATATTCACTATTTTTTTACAAATCATAATATGGTTTTATTTTCATTATTCTTCTTTAAGCTTTTGTTTGCATTTTTCTAACTTTTCTTCAAATTTTTTTTTTCTTTAAATTTCTTTTTATGCTTATATATAAGTTGCATTATCACTATAAAAGTAATATATTGTTTTTTTGTTACGTTTTTCTTAATTTTTTATTAAGCTCCGCAAAAGATACTATGACTGGCATGCAAGTAGCCATCAAAAAGTTATCTAGACCATTCCAATCAGTTTTGCATGCAAAAAGAGCGTATCGTGAAATACGTTTACTAAAACATATGTGTCATGAAAATGTATGTTTTATAATTTTACTTAAATAAATCTTAATATATATATATATATATATATATATATATATATATATATATATATATATATATATATATATATATATATATATATATATATATATATATATATATATACATACATATATGTATATATATATATATACATACATATATGTGTGTATACATACATATATGTATATATATATACATACATATATGTGTGTGTATATATATATATATATATATTATATATATATATATATATATACATATATGTACGCACACCTTGTTCATCCACATTTAAAGTAATTTTTTAAGATAACTTGACCACGTTTTTATATAGTAGCATTTTAAGAATTTGCAGCAAAAAAATATATAAGAAATACAGAGAATAAAAGTATAAGAAATACTTGAAGAAAGGAAACAAATATAGTTTTTAGTTTATTTTATTTAGATTTTCTATATGAAATAAAAAAATCTAAATACAAATAAACTAAAAAAAATTTAATGTTAAGAAAATAAAAATTTTGTCAAAAAAATAATATACCTAAATGTTTTACTGTTTTTATTTTCTTTTTTTTCTTTAGAGTATTTGTTTTTTTCCACTACCAAAATTGATAAAAGTCGAGAAAATAAGCGGATAATATATTGAAACAATATATTGAAAATAAAAGCATTTTTTGTATACAATTTATTTGCGATTTTTGTCAATCAGTATATTAAGAAAACACTTTATTATTTGCACTGGAAATATGGACAGTTTTGAAAGTTGTTTTTCGAATGTTTTTTTTAAGTTTTTCATGTAAAAAAAATTACTTATTAATACTAATATTCAAATATAAAATATTTGATTGTTTTCACTATCCCATTGAAATAGTGTGCAGTTTTGTTGGACTCTCCAAATTGTGCATAAACTCAATAGTTTATTTCCTAATGAACTGCTGATATTGACAATGCTCCAAAAGCTTGTGGGCTAGTGCATTTTTAATTTAATGAACTTTTTTAACAAAATTTTTAGGAGCCTATTTAAAACTTTTTTTTAAGTTTTTAAATACATTTTTTTAAACAGAGCAATCATTATGTTCACTATCTCTAGTAATTTGTATTGATGTCGGAAATTCGGAAATATAAAGGAAATAATTTTAGACAGGCACCAAATGTGGTAAATACATTTATAAAAAGAGTTGCAGTTCTTTGATTTAATTTTTTCCGTCATTACAAAATTTGTTAATCAAATAATATATTTTATATGTAGCAAACAAATAAATATATTTTCTTATTTTTCTATTATATATGTATTAAGAAAAAATGTCAAGTATAGCAAAAACATTTTTAAAAGTGAAAAGACTTGAAAACAAATAAGTAGAAGAAAAAAAATTTAACAAAAGTATTTCTCTTAGTTCTAGTGTACATAGCTAATTAGTTTCTTTATTATAAAGGCTGATAAAAATTATGAATAAATTGCAAAATCAAAACTTTCAATTTTTGTTCAATAGTTATAAAATATGTTTTTTTTCTCAACTTTAATTAATACTAAAAATAACAACCACCCTGAAAAAAGGAATACAAAAGTTGAATAAAAATTTTATGCTAAAAAAAATTTTTTTTTCTTCTTTTTCTTAGTTCAAATTGTTAAATTTTTTAAGTTTATTTAATCAAAATTTGATATTTTGTTATAATTTTGTTTCCTTTTTTTTTTTTTTTTTTCAGTTGATAAATTTAACTTTTAGCTACAAATTATTGAAACGTCTAAAAAAAATTAAAAGATGCCATGGTCAGTGTATCTAATAAAATTACTTTAAATGTGGACAAACAAGGCATGTGGCTGTACGTCACATGCCTTATGTTTATATGTAAGACATGTACCAGGAAAATTTTGTCCATGTTCTGATGTGGTGTTTACAGAAACCGTGCCTTACTTTAATTAGCTAGCTGTTTTAAAATGTCATTGTATTAGTATTATTCAAAATTTAAACAACTCTGATTTCAAAACAATTAGTTTTGATTGAAATATCATCAAACAAAGATAAACAAGAAAAAATTTTGCGTTTTCTGGTTGAAAATCCTGCTGTATTACACAAAACAATTTCAAATAAGTTACAAAAAATTTTAAGAACAATGTGAAACAATTTAAAGACATTGGTACAATCAAAAAGAAATTAGAAAGTGAAAGAAAAAAGTTTTTGTTCGACATGATCATTAAAAAAGTGACTACTCTAGGACAACTTTAAACTAGCTTAGAGAACACAAAGTATATTTCATTAAAAAACACTGCAATCTACCAAATTTTTCTGAATTACCTCCTATCAAAAGATATTGGGCTAATGTCAGAGGAAAACTAAAGTTCGATGTAAAAGAAGCTAAAAGCATTCAAGACAAAAATAAATGGATTAGAGCTAGCTAGAAAGTCCAGCCGAAGACTGTGCAAAAGCTGATGTCAAGTCTAAAATGCAAAGAATGTGCATTCTTACATACACAACTTCATAAACTTACTTAAATGAAGTTTAATAATATTAATATATGTACTTTTAAAGTGAATAACATTCAATATCGAAATAAAATAGTTGAATAAATATCCTTTTAATTTTCTGCGCAAATATTTTCTGGTACATGTCTTATGTATGTATATGTATGCATGTATGTATGAATGTATGTATTTATATTGTTATCCTTGCAAATTTAAATTGGCACTATTCTAATATATCTTAAACACTAAACATCTAAATATGTTGACTCACAAACCACAAACAGTTTTTTCAGAAAAACAAAAACAAGCTTTTTTTTTTTTTTTTTTTTGTAGTAAAAGTTCTTTATATTTTTAGATGATGCATGAAACCCCCTTTCCCTAGGGAAAAAAC
>NC_061168.1:34054490-34060244 GCF_022113875.1 Hydra vulgaris
TTCTTTGTAATTTTATTATTAAATTTCTTGATTGATTAAGTTATTGTTTATCTAATTATTCATTTATCTAGATTTAAATTTACTTATTTATAATAATTATTATTATCAAATTATACATCCCTATGGACGGAATAGAAAATAGCAGTACCAATTGTAAAACAAGGAAAAATGTTACAAAAGAGCACATTAAAATGCTTAAGCATTTAATTGAAAGAAATCAATCTACAACAAGCATTTCCACTTCTTTTAATTTATTGAAGCGCGCAGTTCAAAATTTTGTCGTTAAGTTAAACAGAGGATAGTTCGACGACATGACTGCATTCAAGTCGTTTTCTGATAATAAAACGAGGTAAAAGACCTATAAACTCTCAAATAAAAAATATTATAGAGTTATGCGTACAAGAAAACAATCTTTGCACGCAAGAAGCAATAAAAAATATCATTCTGCAGCAGGCTTCATCATGTCTCAGTCTATTATTTCAAGAAAACTCAAACGCTCAGATTTATCAAGAAAACGTGTTGTGCATGTGCCGAAAAACGAAGCTCAACACCAGTTATTAATGCACGCTATGCATTTGCAAGCGAAATAAGCGGAACTTCAGGTGAAAAACTTATTTATTTGGATAAAACTGAATTTAATGTGCACGCTAACAGCACATATGGTTCTTTGCTAAGAGGTACGCCAGCAATTTTACAGTCACCTGCAAATCGTGGTAAGAATGTTAGTTTAATTTGTGCTGTTTCAACAACGGAAGTGCTTGCTTATGAAATAAAAACTGGAGGCTGGAATGTAGATTCATTTTGTACTTTCATAACTACAATGATGGCACCAGCGATTAGGAATGCAAAAGTTGAGGCCCCGGTGCTTGTTATGGACAATTGTATATTCTACTGGAGTCTTTCTATTAGGCAAACACTAGCCTCTCATGGTATAGCTATTAAGTATTATATTACATGGTATAGCTATTAAGTATTACAGCTATTAAGTATTGATATTAATAATAATTATAAATAATTAAATTTAAATCTAGATAAATGAATAATTAGATAAATAATAACTTAATCAATCAAGCAAATTAATAATAAAATTACAAAGAACTAATACTAAATTAAATAAACTATTATCGAAAACAAAGAACTAATACTAAATTAAATAAACCATCGTCGAATGTAAAAAGTCTTCGTTTTAAGTATCTTTAACCTCGTTTACCTAGAAATAAGAAAAATTTATTTTGAAAAAATAAACTGTTTTTTCAAAACAAATTGCTTAAATGATTTTTTTTAGTTTAAATTGCTTTTTTACAATTGCTTTTGTAATACGCATATAAGAAGGAATAAAGACGCATATAAGAATGAATAAATGCGCATATAAGAATGAATAAAGGCGCATATAAAAATGAATAAATGCGCATATAAGAATGAATAAAGGCGCATATAAAAATGAATAAATGCGCATATAAGAATGAATAAAGGCGCATATAAAAATGAATAAATGCGCATATAAGAATGAATAAAGGCGCATATAAAAATGAATAAATGCGCATATAAGAATGAATAAAGGCGCATATAAAAATGAATAAATGCGCATATAAGAATGAATAAAGGCGCATATAAAAATGAATAGACGCGCATATAAGAATGAATAACCCTGTAAAACTGTATTTTATTGAGTATATAAAACTTGCAGGGTTAGTTACTAAATATAACTTATTCTGGGCCGCTTTTTTTTTATTTTTTTTTATTTTAGGTACCTACATTTCATTTGGCGCTCCTTGGATATCTGCCGCCCGTTAAGTTTTTTACATTTGTTAGTAATAATTCCAGTTTACTGAAAAATGAAACAATCAAAAATAAAACAATCAAAAATGATTCATTTAAAATAATATGTTTCTATTTAAACGTTAAATATAGAAACTTTTTTATTCCTACATATCAGTTGATATGTAGGAATCCACTTTCTTTACTTAACCCACGATCTACATACCTCAAATACCGTCCCAAAAATTTTTTTTTGTAATTTTCTTAACTGATTTTCAAGACATTGATCAACTCACTAAGATAATGCAGTTAGTTGGTAAACCTACAGACGATTTTTTAGCTAAAATATCAAGCGCTAATGTATGTGTTTTTAGTTTTAAATTTATATTAATGTTATTTTTTCGAATAAATTTTATGTTAACGTTTTTTTAACGTTACTTTTGAACTGAATCATCAGATCACCTGTTAACTTAGGAGCCACCTAATCACCTGTTCATTACAACTGCTATTGATTCGATTGATTCATCTGTTTTTTTACAGTTGCTGTTGATTCGGTTGATTTAGGAGTTCGTTTTGTTTAAATGTTTTATGAATAAAGTCTGCCATTTTTGAAAGCCCATTGTAATCATATATACTGTTAATAATATAAGGTTACTGGCCGGATACTTTAAAAACGCAGGATACTCCTAGGTATAACGTGCTTCTTGATATGTAACACATCTTAAATCGTGCTCCTAGATATAACTCGTTATAATATGTAAATTATTGTAATTATTTCCTGTTGTTGATTTTCAGGCTGGGCCGTCCCGAGGAGATCTTAAAAGAGAGAGGGGGTTGACGTATCTGTTTTTTGTCGAATTAGACCTAAAAAAAATTTTTTTGCTGATAAATCTATTAATAACTACAATGACTCCAAAGCCCAAATTTGCCGACTAATTAATTTATTAGGGAAGCTAGATACCCCTACGCCCTTCCCCTCCCCCTCGGGATAGCCTTGCTTTCAGAATTGGAAAAAACTATATATTCTTAAAGCATTGTTGTATATAAATGCTTAGCTTTTTAATGTTTAATTGTGAATTATTGAAGTGTATATTGTGGAACTAGGGCTATTGTGGCTTTGCAATTGTTTTGTTGTTAATTTATTTTATTTGCATTTTATTTAGGCTCGCTCATACATTAATTCAATGCCAAATTACGTGCGGCAGGATTTCGACAAAGTGTTTCCAACGGCGACAGCGCAAGGTTTTTTTGCATTTGTTGGACTTATGTATCGATTTATTTTATTACAAAGACTTTGTTAACAAATTAATTTATATTATAATTAATAAATAAAAAGAGTTTTTTAATATTTTTTATTTTATAAAAGTAATCATAAACTCCTAAATACCTTTAGCTAAAAATATTTTGCACCATATGCTTTTGCTTGATCCAGAAAAACGATTTTCTGCGGAACAGTGTTTACAGCACCCATATTTTAGCGTCTATCACGACCCTGACGACGAACCAACTGCTCCTTTATTTGAAGAGGGAGCTGAGCTTAATGAATGTAGCATTGATACCATAAAAGGTAAAATTGAACCTTTAAATTGAATTGCTTGAGTTTTTAAAATTTAATGTATCTTTTTTTTTATATATATTAATTTATTTTTTCCATTTAGCATATATTAATATATATTAATTTATTTTTTCCATTTAGCACTGATGTTAAATGAGATAAAAAATTTTGTATACAAGCCTCCCCCGGAAGAGGTTATGGAGTAAATGTTCATATATCAGGTTACGATGTGTCATCTTTGTCAATATATCAGTATAACGTATCAATAATTTGACAGTGTTCTTATTGCATTAACCTGCATAAGTATGTGTGTGTTTTTCTGTGTATATATATGTGCATATATGAATATATATATATATATATATATATATATATATATATATATATATATATATATATATATATATATATATATATATATATATATATATATATATATATATATATATATATATATATATATAAAGATAAAAATAATCAAAATAAATTTAAATAAAATCACACAGAACAACAATATTGGATAAAGCCTTTAAGTTACTTTTATTAACACCTTTCTCTACAAAAAAAAAAAAAAAAAAAAACTACAAAATTAATGTGCATTTATATTTATAGTTTTGCTTTAATCGTTAAAAATGTTTAAACGTATAAAATTTTAATCTTTCATTAACATAATTTTTTTAATCATGAATTTTTTGGCCTTTTTTCATTGGTAAAGCTATGATTTTTATTAGTTTCTGTTTGGTCTGTGTTTTGTACTCAGTCATAAATTTTTATTCCATCTGTATTTTGTATTTATAAATTTTTAAATAATTTTGGGCTTTGGTCTGTTTTTTACTCTAGAATACCATAGAATAGAATACCATAAAATTTGCAACAAATGCTGTTCTTTTATTTTTATAAGGATTTTGGTTTTTAAAGAAAAAATGGACTTCGTAACTTAGCCTGTTATTTTTAATTTTTTTTTCTTCTGTATAATGTATAAATATTTGTATAGTTAGCAGTGATTTTTCATTAAATATTTTTAATTTAAATTAATCTATTCAGTGTTTTGATATTTAATAGTTTAAAGTCTAATATACTTGTATGTTTTTTTCATTTTTACTCGCTTTTTTGCCCAACTTTACAATTTTAACTGCTTTTAAAAAAATAGTAAAAGATTTTGCTCCATCATTTTTTGTCTTTCGGATAGGCACCAAGGTTGGAAGAGGAGTAATTGATTTCTTAACGAATTGTTACAAGAGGAAAGGGAAGATTAATAGCTTGCGAATCCTAAATATATAGAGGAGAAAATGATTCTTGATACAAAATTAATGATTATTTTTCGTCTTTTCGTCAAAATTAAAATTAATTTTCGTCTATTTCTTTCCTTTTAAGTTACTCATATTAATTTTAAACCGAAACAAAAAATTTTTAGTGAGTGTAGCCAATCGTGTAAATAATACTTTAGGATTTTTTAATATAGGCGAAGTGGTGATGGATCTATTTTGGCTTTGAACTAATATACTCCTAGAACGTACATGGTGAAAAAATATTTAAAAAAATTCATACTCTCACTCATTAATTTGGTGGTTTTAAAAAAAAAAAAATGAACTAAACCATCACATCCTTATTACAAAGGATAAGAAATTGATAATTTGGTGTAATGTTTTGTCTAGCCGTCTGGTATGTTTCAATTTAAGGTGTTTTATATACGACTTACATGTTTGTAAACCATATTTTATACACCATACCAATAGTTTTATTAAATTTTGATTGTATATATTACATATGAATCAATAATATTCTGAAAAAATATTTTCATGAATGTTTACAAATAATTATTCTACTAATTTTAACTAGACACAAAAAATACAGAACTTATGTTTTTTTTTCTACATTTGATACATAAATATAAAAATACCAACCATGTTAGTATTATTACCAACCATGTTAGTAATATTACTCATTCTACAAAGAAAGACAGTATAAAAATAAAGTAAATAATTTACTACATTCAATCAATCATATATATTCTGAAAATAAATTTTCAAGGCTATTTACAAATAGTATTGAAATACTAATCTCAAGTAAATACCTAAAAAAAAATAATTTATATATATATAATTTATCTTAGTAATAATAATATTAATAATAGTAATAATAGCAATAATAATAAAGTAATTATAATAATTTAAATAAATCGGTATTACTTTCCATACAGCAATCATTTTTACATACAAAGTTACAGTTACAAACAGTAATAAACTGACTAAACGTAACAACTAACGATGACATAAAAACGACTACTGCTAAAAAAATTATAAAGACTTAGTAAATTATAAAGACTTATTAATATAATCATAGTAGTTAAAATATAATAATCAAAATATATTGCAAGTATTATGACCAAATAAATAAATAAAATATAACAGAAAAACACTGAGAAAATCAAAACAAAACAA
>NC_061168.1:34061244-34128744 GCF_022113875.1 Hydra vulgaris
ATATATATATATATATATATATATATATATATATATACAGATATATATATACAGATATATACAAAAAGAATTTTTTACAAATCCTAGTAATTATTACTAGGATTTGTAAAAATTTTTTTATATAATTGTATATATATAACATTTTTAAAATAGTCTAATATTAAATAAAATGGAACTTCATAACAAAAATATTAAATTCCTTTGCAGAGTTTGTGGACAGTTACTTGGTAAAAAGCATTATTTTATAGGAGAAGTTCTTAAAGTAAAATTAGAGAAGCTGTTTTATGTTGAAATGACAGATTTGGAAATTGTCCATCCTCCAAAAATGTGTTAAAAATGTTATTGTACAATAAACAATGTGCTTTCAAGAAAAACATCAACTGCCCCTGGTCCCTGTACTAAATGGAAACCACACTGTGATGACTGTTTTTTTTGCCAATCAGTAAAAGTGCTTAGAAAAGGTTTAGTAGTTTCTAAACAACAATCTAGAAATAAAGCAAGATGTGGCCGCCAAAAAAATGAACCACAGATGTGTACATTTGCAATGTTCACTACCATAAAAGAAGCAATAGCCATAATACATGATGAAGACATAGATATATCAGAGCTAACTAATGAGTTAAATCCTCATTTGCAACATTGTATATGTAATATATGTGGTAAAATTCCAAAGCAACCTTTAACTTTAAAAAAATGTGAGCATCTTTTCTGCTTTTTTTGTATTGTAGAAAATGTAAAGTTAAAGCCAATTAGTAAAGCAATATGTCCTCAATGCCAAGAACATTTATTATATAAAGATTTATTAACAAGTAACAAAATAAATTCTCTCATTAAAATGTTGACTGTTGCATGTATTTTATGCTAAATGAAATTTAATATAATTCAAGAATATGAAATCTATAAAAATCATAATGACATATGTTCTAAAAAGGCCACATTTTTGTCATTAACATTGCCATTGTCAGCATTAGCAGTGTCACCAACAACTTATTTAAAACCGTATTTATCTAAAACCAACATATCAGATGTTTTTAAACTAACAAAAGACAGTGTAGTTCCAAGAATAGTTGAATATTAGTTTTTTGTTACATCTAAACCGCTAACATCGTCGAATGCGAGAAAAGCTGTTACTGTTTACTGTGGGAGAGTTTAAATGATTGTAAATTTTTGTGATGTTCTGATGGAATAAACTTTATCTATTTAAAAAGTAACACAAGATAATATTAAAATTGTTTTATTAAAAGAGCTAAAATTAAGTTACCAGTTTTTGAAAACAAGCCAAAAAGGCACGTTTTATTTCAGATTGTGTTATAATATTTCTCTAAATAGGTTTTTCCATTTTTTTGTTTAACACATAATATGTAAAATATTAAAAATATGTGAATCGCATTGAAAAATAACCAGTGTAATAATATGTATCTTTCCTTTTTCCATATTTGTTTTTACCGAATATACAGTGTGTATTACACAGAGAACACATCTATACTAGCGGATTAAAACTTTTCGGGACCCAGGGCTTCTTTTTTTAGGAGGCATTTTTTATATGCCACAGCCTAAAATCGACTTTTACAAAAAAAGGGGGTCCTTTTAAAAATTTCAGGTTTACAGCCAACCCTTAATCCAGCACTGCATGCTTGTTTTGAATGGAATTTTTAGAAAAGATGAAGCTTGTGTCGGTACTGTCTCTGAATCAATAACCCAAATCGTACCTTTCGCTATTATTTTCCGTTGTTTAGCTTTTGCTTCGCCTGATACAGCTACCGAGATTGGAGTCTTTTTATATGCACCACAGCCTTATAATAATTTAAAAAAGGTCCTCTTATTTATTTACAATTTTCGGGGCACCTAAAATTGCGGAGATTGGGTCTATAGCTCCCCCCTTTAATCCAGGACAGATACAAATAACATGTTTTCTGCTTCCATAGTTTTTGTTTATAATTTCTAGGCATAATAAAACTCAGAAATTAAATTTTTTTATATTTATAGTGACTTTCTCAAAGTTCTCGTTAATCTCAATTAAAATTTATTTTTTATATAAATAGAGTCTTCGCGTCGCCTAAGACAGCAACAAAGATTAGCGTATTTTCCCTCTTAATTTCATCTTTAAAGTTGGGTTATAAATAGGGCGAAGAATAGTCCTCGCATTTAATCTTATCTTATTAATAAGATTACTAAAGATATCTTTAGTTGATCTGGTATTTTTAGGCTTGTAATAAACCACTTTTAAGACTTTTAATGCGTTATATCTGTTCTAAAGTACATATAATAAACCTATTCTAACATGCTTTCTGCTTCCATGATTTAGTTTCTAGGCATAAATAAAAATTCAATTTTATACTAATTTAATACATCAACATTTGTGCGGATTTTGCAAAATCTTATTTCTATCATTACAACAATCAAACTACCCTATAACTTTCAGATATTTACAATTGTCATTTTCACTGACATTAACAAGGGCTCAATATCACCCCATGTAGTGGGTCAAAGACATTTTTTTGAACGCCACTCAAAAAAGGTTTGAACGTTTCTTTTTTTATGTTATAAATGTTACAAAGATACAAATAAAATTAGACCCCAGTTTACATCATTTTATAATCTGAATATAATTTGTTAATTAATATTTTTGTGAAGAATAAGGCCACTGCCTCAAATAAATAAACATTTTTACATTGTTCACCTTCCCAAGGCCGATGGGGTTACTACAGTCAAAGAGACAACCCTCTCTCAACTCTTTAACTCCGAAACACGAACCTTGAAAAGCAAGGCCACTACGTGGAGAAACTAAGTTGATATATATATATATATATATATATATATATATAGATATATATATATATATATATATATATATATATATTTAATTAATATGCTTTTATCACATTAAATAAATTTATTCATTTTAACTTTTAAAGGTCACTTTTCTGTATATTACTCGCATTTTCTTTTAAATGTCAATTTTTATATTATAAATAATATAAATAAAAATTAATATATAAAATAATATAAAATATAATATGATATAAATATAAAATATATAAAATAAATAAAAAATAATATAAATAAAAAACTATAAATATTATAAATAAAAACACAAACAAGTTTTGAACTTAAAGCATAACTTTGATAAATTATTTAATTTTTAGATATAAAGCTATATAAAGTTTGTAATATTCGTAATAATGCAATAGAGACAAACAGAAGAAAAAGCAACATTAGTATAATTTAAAAAATATAAATTTATTTTATGCATCAAATAAATATCAATCAACACAAAATAAAAGATCAAAATATAATTCAAATAAAAATATATCTTTTATGCATTAAAAACATTTTTCATTCTTTCAATCTTTAAGTAAAAAATATTTTAAATATATTCATATTGATTTTAACAATCTCAAGCTGTAAACATTAAAAAAAAAAAATTTAAACACGAAACACAAAAAATATTTATATCGAGTTCCAAGAAAAAGTCTTTCTGCTTTAGTTTACTTTTCCCTTCTTTACAACAGGTAAGTTTCTTTGTTGAAAAGCGAATATGGTTGGAATACTAAAAAAATATATACTATAATATTTGTTTGTTTTAAATCAATTTTTATCATAATTTATTAATTTTGAATCAATATGTACAAAACCAGACTGATGATTCAATCGATAGAATCAAAATGATAGCATTCAATCGATAAAATCAAAAACATAATGGTATTGCTTTGATGCAGGCAATACAGTTAATTTATTTGAGGTTATTGACTAAATCGAAAGCCTGGAATAATAACATTCAAAATTTTGATCATAGATAAGTTTGCATAAATATATAATTAATGTATGCGTATATATATATATATATATATATATATATATATATATATATATATATATATATATATATATATATATATATATATATATATATTAGGGTCTTGTGAATTGCTTCAATTCGTGAATCAAGTGTCGCTTCAATTTGAGTTGAAAAAAAAAGATTCAAGTTTTTTCAAATCATATTTTTGCGAATTATTTTGTGAATATTGCTTTTTAGATTTCTAAAGCTAAAATGTAATTGAAACCAAGGGGAGAAAGAGTAATTGAAAATAGTTCTAACATCACTTTAAAATAAATGCCAAAAATATAATCCGAGCAAAAAGAATTTGTTCAAAGAAATATTTTTATCTTTTTGATAAAAATATTTCTTTGATTAATCTCAAAGCAGGTCTTGATTCGATTCGCGAATCAAGACCTGCTTTGAGATTCAACTTGAAACAAAAAATGTCGATTTGCAGGGCCCTAATATATATATATATATATATATATATATATATATATATATATATATATATATATATATATATATATATATATATATATATATATATATATATATATATTTATATATATATATATAATGTTACCAACATATAACAATATTATGTTATAAAATATTGTACAATATTATGTTACTAACATATAAAAATATCATGTTACTAACATATAACAATACTATGCTCTCTTCTTTAAGAATATTGAGCACTCTTTGACAGTCTGTTCAACTCCTTCAGAAGGTTTATCAAAAAAATAGATAAGTGTTTATATTATATATATATATATATATATATATATATATATATATATATATATATATATATATATATATATATATATATATATATATATATATATATATATATATATATATATATATATATATATATATATATAGCCACATCGGAAAAGAGCACCATAGCAACAGGTTACACAAGTTTAATGATTAAGATTTTCTTTTAACCCTGCAAAAAAAATTGAATCCTCATATAAGCAAAAAATACAAAATAGATAAAAGGTTCATCTTGCTGAATAAATTTAAATTAAAAAATTTCTACGCTCAAAAATATTTTAAAAAAGATTTAAAAATTGTAAACAAAAAAACTAAAGTTGCTTTAGCTGAAAGTAGATATTATTTACATTCAGAGATCTTGTATTTTATTTTTAAAATTTCTTCATACAGCTGCAAGCTATTTTCAAAATAATTTCATGAAAAAACTAGTTAAAAACCTATTTAATTATCTAAAATTAAACAAATTACTCGTTGTCAATGATTAGTTTCTATAATCTTGACGAACGGCTATTTCCTGAGATCGATCCCTGTTTTGATTGGTTAAAAATTATGAGTTTCGCAGAGTCCGATTTTAAAACTTCTCGTTAACCGGACTCTAAGACTTGAGGAAATTTTTAACGCATGCGTTGTTTTAGTAGGTTTAAATTCTAAACCTTGTTTTAAATTTAAAAACAACGCGCGTTCTTCTAATAGCAACTAGTTTAGTGAAGTAAAAAATTATCAGAACTTGTTTATTAAGTTTGAAAAATAATAAAGTACAATGGTGAGTTTTTCTATTAATTATAATAATTCTTATATAATGAAAAAAGATTATAAAAATTCTTTTATAACAAAATCTTATATTTACCTTCATTCAAAATAAATATAATTATATTTATTTTGAATGAAGGTAAATATAAGACTTCTATATATTGTAAGGTAATTATATATTATTATGTATTATATATTATAAGGTAATATATATTTATATATTATTATATATTATATATTATAAGGTATATATATATATATATATATATATATATATATATATATATATATATATATATAGGTAATATATTAAAAGGTAATATAATATATTTTATATTAAAAGGTAATATAATATATTTTATATTATAAGGTAATATATATAAGGTAATATACTATAGTATATTTTAAGGTAAATATAAAAATATAAGTTTCTTTAACCTTATATAAGGTTATAGAAGTCCATGTTTACATTTACATTAAGATATATAAAAATTTATAGATTTAAAAAGTTATAGATCTAAAACTTTTTAAATCTATAACTTTTTAATTTTTAAATTTTTAATTTTAAATTATAATGACATCACAAATATAAGATCTATCTTATATTTGTGATGCCATTATAATATATAATGACATCACATTTATAATTAATATATCTATAATCATATTCATAATATTGATAATAATAAGAAGAAATGAATGTTTATCATTTATACATTTTTGTTTTATTTATACTGTTATATTCTATAATATTGATATTAGATAATATTGATATAAGATAATATTGATATAAGATTCTATAATATTGATATAAGATAGGATGTATGAATATTAATTATAAATTTTATTCTATATTGATTATATCTGTATAAAATTAAAATCTTTCATAGATAGTATGCATACATAACTAAAACAAAATATGTTATATCAAAATGTTGTCTACTTAACTAATAATATACTTAAAATAAAAGTCAGTTCTTGTGATTAGAAATTTTAGTACAACATTAGCAATCTTTAGCTTGCACCAAGAGTAGATCATTAAAATTATTTATACTGCAGACCTAGAAGGTTTTTGACTTAGCACAGATGGAAAATGTGCATAAATAATTGCTACCTACTTTTGTTGCATGCTAAAATTTTGATCACCGACTGTTTATGCTATAGTTGTCTAAAATAAAATCAGCTTTATTATTCTATTAAATTAGTATTAAAAAGTAAGGTATAGTTAGTAATTATTGAAAAGATGATTTTAACACGGCTCTTATTTTTTATTACCTTTTCTCATTTCTATTAACTGTAATTATTATGTATAAAATTCAACACTTAATCATTATTCCTAACAACTAAGCGTTAAACAATTGAAAATTCCATATATATATATATATAATATATATATATATACATATATATATATATATATATATATATATATATATATATATATATATATATATATATATATATATATATATATAAATATATATATATATATATATAATATATATATATATATATATATATATATATATATATATGTATATATATATATATATATATATATATATATATATATATATATATATATATATATATATATATATATATATATATATATATATATATATATATATATATATATATATATATATTATATATATATATATATATATATATATATATAAGTATAAGTTGTTGCTTACATTATCACTCTGATTCTTGATATATATATATATATATATATATATATATATATATATATATATATATATATATATATATATATATATATATATATATATAAGTATAAGTTGTTGCTTACATTATCACTCTGATTCTTGAATAAATGTTTAAAATTATATGTTCAATAAATTAATAAAATATAATTTTTTTTTAGTGTTTCTATAATAATTACTGAGGTATCATACGTAAGTTTTTTAAACAAAAATAGCTGTTTTAAGATTCAAGGGTTGCTCAGACAATTTTGTACTTAAAAAAAAAACATAAAAAACATTTTCATGCCAGCTAAGTTATTCAAAATTGGCAAGACAATATAAATGTTGTAAACTAGTATTGATTTAACATGTTGAAAACTTGTTACTATTTTTAAATTATAATTTTTTTTTAAAACTTGTAGATAAGATAGATAAGAATGATTTTGATTCTTATCTATATGGCTTGTTAAGTGCATATTTAAAAGTCTCATTAAATGAGAGGACATGTTGTAAACTTGTATACACTTACTAATATGCATTTAATGCTGTAAACTTGTTTGCAATACCTAAAAACAAAGCCAAATTCAAGACTGAAGTGTCTAGTAAATTTTGACAGTATTTTTATTTTGCTTGACAGCTGCCCATTTTCTCACTGTGAATAAGTTGTAGCAATTTGAATTTACTGTGTTTTGCTTGTGGCCTTGAGCTAACTACCTACATATATTTGGATTTTTTTTTGTAAATAATAACATAAACTTAATAAAATAAAGCTTATTACATTATAGTTGATTACTTATTGTTAATAAAATTTACTATCAAATATCCCAACAAGCTTTTAGTTGTGATTTTAATGTGCATCAATAATTTGTCAATTAACTTTGCTGATTACTGACAAAAGTCACACGTTGCATATTTTTATTATAATGTTTTGTATAACGATCAGTAATTGTTGACAAGAGTCACAAGATGTTTTTTTTAATGTTATGTGTAGCAAACAATTTTGTTGTTAAAATGTTAAGGTCGTTGATAAGTATTTAAAAAATGAAAAACAAAATGGCTTTTAAATGCGTTGAATAACAAGCTAACTGTCCATGTCTATTATCTCCGCAGTATGAAGATGAACAGCTAAAGCGATTTATTTGGCAGATGACTTCTTTCTTCACGGTAAACAATATTCATTCAGAGCGTACTTGCTTGCTGCTCTGTTGTTGAAGATTTACAAGACCATATAAGAATTAACAACACCTGAAGTGCCAGATGTTTCAAATAAAGATTTAGTAGCGAAACGTTGGAAATAAGAAGACATACTTATGAAATATGACGACAAATTTTTGGGAAAAGTTAAAGGATTACTACCGTTGATGTGCGTCTTCAAGATAATAAAAAGAAAATAAGACCGGTGCTTGATAAATGCAAACTTAACACCTATGTAAAAGTATCTACAAGGGATGCAGATGTCATTAACAATTCAATGAGGGATTGGAGGCTCATGAGTTAAAATAGCAACAACTTAGTGGTTTATTTAAAAAGAGCATACCTCAAATTCATGTGCATAAATGATATTGGCTTTACCAAAATGTCATTTACATAGATCAACGATCTGCACTTACACTTTTGGGTTTAGATTTGAACCTAGCACTTGTAATGAGCTCAATATTACGATATGTTTGCCAACTAAATTTTTCACTTGCTAAATCAACAAGAGGATACATTGATAACACCTTAACAACCAATGGAAATGGAAGAAAGCTGGTGGCACATTTGAAGAAATGGGGTTTTCAGGTAAAACATAATATTTTGCAAAAATCCAGTTCATGAACTAGGATTGATTATTTTGAATATTTTGCAAAAATCCAGTTCATGCACTAGGATTGGAAGTAACAGTAAATCCATCTACAAAGGAAATGTTTTGGAAGAGAGGACCTGAGATTCCCATTATTAAAAATTTGCTCACTAAGAGGGATATAGTACGTTAATGAAATGATGCAGGAAGTTGTGTATAAAGTCATCAAATACGATCAAGCAAAAGGCGTATGAAATGTCAAACCAAATGCATCTCTAACTGCAAGTTTGCTGGCAAAATGAGTTGTGATTTGTTTATAAAGCCTATCCAGTCAAGCATAATTTTATAGAATTCCTTGTTAATTTTATCGCAAAGCACTCTGGGATGTCCTGCCGAACCTCAGAATTTTATAAACTAAGTAGCAAATAGTTATTTTTGTATGTACCTTAAAAAATTTTGATCTTAGTTATAACAATGCCATCATTTTGTGCTGCTATAAACTGTGATAAAACTGTAAAGGAATTTCATTTTTTCATTTTCCTAAAAACAATAAAAGGCAAACTAATTCATATATTATTTATAATAACTTTTTTTTCATAAAAAGTTTATAAAATTATTATTGTAGTATTTTAAAGCATATTATTGAAGTATTTTAAAATATATTATTGTAGTATATTTAAACATATTCTTTTATTGTTTAATTCTTAGATGTAAGCAGTAGGATATCAACTCTCTAAAGAAAGATTTAGAAAAAAAAGATTTTATATTTTTAAACAAAAACTTTTATTTGTGAAGTAATCATTTTTAAAGTACAATGTATTATACTACAAATAATGGTGGAAAACGTTTGTTACAATCAACAATTCCTACTATTTTTAACATCCCAAATCCTCCTCCGCTTCTTGATTCTAAAAGGAAACCACCAGTTAACATCATTCAGTTCCAGCGAAAAAATTTCAAAAATATTGTATGTTTTGTCATTTGTTTATTATAATATTATTTTTTCAATTTAATTCTTTGTAATGAGACTTTGTAATGTTATAATGTATAATATTAATACTTTAAATAATGTATAATGTGATTAACTTTGTATAATAATATACTTTTATGCTCTAAAAAAATTACATTAACTTTATGTTCTACAAAACCTTTTTTGTTCTACAAAACGTTTTTTCATCTTAATGTTACAAAATTGAGATATCTTGAATACAAAATTGAGATATTTAGCAACAAAGTTTATTAATTAAAAAAAAACTATTTGTGCTTGTTGCAGAAGAGGTCTGGCAGGACATCCCAGAATGCTATTTTGATCAATTAACAGAAGTTTCGCGAAGTGGATAGGCTTTGTTTGGTCACAAAAAAATAAAAAATGCAACATGACTCCGGCCAAAGTCTGATGCAATGCATATCAAAGTAGCTGAATTGAATGCATGTATTTAAGGTGTCAATATCGCATTGAAATGGAACCCAAGTGATATCAAAATTGATTTTTCTAGTGTATTCAATTGGTTAAATTCTGAATTGAATCATGACAAACCTGTAAAATGTGCTGGGCAATGCAAAATGCTAATTTGACAAAGGCTTCAAGCATTTAGAAAATTGGTTGAAGATTATGCCATAAATCTAAATGTTACATGGGTAACGATAACAAAAAATATTGCAGACGAACTCACATGAGCGCCAACAAAATGGATAAAATACAAAGTTGCAATGCATGAATGTAATATCATTTGTAAGCACAATCAATAAAGAACCCCAAATTTAATTAGAGAAACCCATTTTTCCAGCAACGTCGAAAGAGGAAGATGATGTTGTGACCCCCTCCTCTTCTCCTAATTAAACGAGTGCTGCAACAATAATTTTTAATAATCATTTACGTTTATCATGTTTAGTAGTATCCTATTAAAAAGAGTTGATTTAAAGGCATTTTTTTTGAATACATGAATTTACTGGTGGGCGATGTTACTTTAGATTCAATAAGAAAGCTATTTTACATAAGACTTTAACAAACCCTTTTGTTGCAAATACCACGCTAACAGTAAATAATTATTGAAAATTGTTTAAAGTATTTTAAACATTTATTAACTATATTTTAGTATATTTAATTTTAGTGTTTAAATGTTTAAATACCTTAAACCATTTTTAATCAATATTTACATTAAATAATATATTAAATCACGTAATATTTGTAAAGTTAACAAAATAGCTTTAGGTCTTGTATTTAAATTAAAAACATAAGCATTTAATAAACAAATTTGTTAAGCATTTAATAAACTATTTGAAAAAATAACATAAGCATTTAATAAACTTATTTACTAATTATTTAATTTTAAAATTTTGATTTAAATATTAGCAAACCTGTTCATTTAACTTTTACTAAAGGTTAATAATTTTAAAATGATTTTAAGGCGCCTTCTAAATTAAAGATAATTAAAAAAGAGATGATTGCGGTAAACAATATTTTAAAAATGAAATGTTTTTTTGAATTAAAAGCATATTATAAATTCAAAAACATTTTAAAAATATATATATATTTTATATATAATTAAGTATAATTTATTAAAAACTTATGTTTATTTTATTTATATAATTACGTTTATATAAATAAATTACATTTACTGTGTGCTATTTTAAATAGATTTTAATAAAACTTTTATCAAGTTATTGAAATCTTTATTTTTATTATTTTAAAAATCAAAAAGAATATCAAAAAGAAACAAAATGTTCTGAAAAAGTTTACGCTTCGTTTTTTTATTTTCCTCACATAAGCAAGCTAAAGATCAAAAGTTCATTCATTCAAAAATTAAGCTTGCATGATAGTTACGACAGTTAGTAACTGAAGGCCAATTATGTCACGTTGTTATGTAAAAAAGTTTTTACATTTTCTTTTTAATTCATTTTATTGTCCTGAAGAAAAAATGAGGCAGCTAAAAATTTATATACTACTGCATTAAAAACTGAAATTTTTTTTTCTATTTTTTATAAAAAAGGAAAATTAAAAAATATAAATTAATTTTTGGGAGCATTAACTGACATTACACATTAACTGAGACACAGTGAAACAAATTTCCTCTGAATGTGATGAATGTAATTCAATTGATCCTAATGTGGTTTCGTGGGATAAAGGAAATCTTGCTGTCAGTAAAGTGTTGGAAATTGTAGTCTGCGATGTTACTCTTGTTGATTCATTAATATATCTCACCTGTATTAATTGTGGTCAAACAGATACACATTGTGGACTCCATTATGCGACGAAAGTGCAGCAATGGTTGTTCAATCATTAGAAAAATATGGTCATTGCTTTGACCTCCTTCCGCAGTTCTCCTAGATAATTCTAAGGCAATTAAATCTCAGATTATGCAAGCTATGGTGTCGAAGTGGGAAAATAGACTTATCTATCAAGCTGTTGAAAAACCTTCAAGAAACAGAATTGTCCATTGGGCGTATAGCCATGACTTATGGACTGATAAAAGAATGCATATTTTGCATGCACAGGACACTAATTTTCTGAAGGCAAGCTCCAAAATTTTCTTTTGGATTTTCATCAAGTCAAAGAAAGGCAAAATGGCCAGTTAATTGCAGATAAGTCATATAACATCATTTGAGCAAAATCAACTCAGAACAAAGCTAGAATGTTGTTACCAATGCTAACCTTTCAGTTGCATGTTGCTTGATAGCTTTGTAAACAAAGCTATCAAGCAACATGCAACTGAAAGGTTAGCATGCTTTGCATATTCATTGTAGCTGTGTGTTGAGGATGGACTAACTCATCTGAAAACAGCTAACAGTTTATTAGATGCTCAAAGTTGGCAAATTTAACACATCAACACATCAGCACCCTTTTTCGTGGAGATTTTGAGTTGAAATTTGGAAAGGATGCTCAAAGAATGTTGTTCCTTTGTCACCAACTATGTTACTGCTTTCATGGAAAAAATTGTTTTACTTGCATCAAGCAAATGGAGAAAATGCATAATTAAGCCATCATCTGCCGAATATTACAATATTATAAACCCTCTGCTAAAAGAAGCTTTTTTGTCATCCAGCTTCTTTTGCACCATTAGAGCAGGTACTCAACCAGAGGGATTTAATTATGTGACCAAAATGTGCCAGACTGGTTGATACTTTGCTGAAGAATATGGCTACTGGACTACCATGGCTGCTATATGTTCTTAGATTTTTTATTGGTAGTTTTTTTTAGCAATGCAAAAAAAGTTTTGAAATAAAAAATTTATCTGTAAATGGTAAAATATTACACCAACTAAGGGCCTAATAGTATACAAACATGTGTGAGCATGAGTCTTGTTGTTTTAGACTTCTTAGAACGTAAGTCTTGATCTTGGTCTTGTAAAAACTTTTAAAGTCTTGGTTTTGGGTTAAATTTTTGATATCTTGGTCTTAAAGCTTTCAGTCTTGGTTTTAAGTCCTTTGCCTTGGTCTTGGCCTTTACTGTCTTGACGACTTTTCTGCCAAATAAACCTGTCGATATGAAAAAGTTAATGATATTTGTTACAGATATAGTGTATTGTGGTGGATTACTATTTCAAATATTTCAATTCCTTGATTGTTTATTAACACTAACAAAATAGCAACAAAAATTTTTTATTAGTATTATATTAAACTTTAAAAAAATTTAATCTTCTTACTTTAGTTTCATTTTTATTCTTTATTTGATACCTTAAACTTGAAATCGTCAGTTTTAAAATTTTTATTTCCTAATATCTTACTTTTTATATTTCTAAATTGTATGTTTTTATGTGTTTGTTAATTTATGTTATTTTGCTTTTATTTATTTTTTTGTTTATTTAAATTTCTTATAGAAAAGGTACATATGTTAAAATGAATACATATATATTTTTTATTTTAGAGTCTGAAATCCTTGTCACCTTTTTGTGACTCTTGTTGCATTCTTAGAAATGATTTTAAAAGTTAAACCTCAAAACCTGGTGTTTAACTTTTTAATCATAAACTAAGAGACAAAACAAATTAGGAACTACAAAGCGTGCGGATTTCAAATTTGAAGACTGCAAAAAAACAAGAACAATCAAAAGCAATTTCAAGGTAAGTTGTACATTTTTTATTAATACATATCCACTTCCATAAAAGCTGTAGGCAGACATAATAATACATATTATTTAGAAAGTGAGTATTAGTAGTACTAATTTACCTAGCATAAAAGAAAAAGTATGTTATTTATGCTCCATATGAAATTGTAAACAAGCTTAAAGGGTTAATTTTAATAGTGTTCACTTGACATCTGGGTAATGTAAATCGTCATAACACCATTAATTTAAATTTTCAAAATACAAAATGTTTTTAGAATATAATAAAAATTATTTGATTTGCTATATCTTTTCATAGTTTCTAGTTAAGTGTTTTTTTTCTTTAATGCCTTTACTTTTTATTTTATTTGCTTTTTTGCTTGATCAATGGCTTTTAACGTCGTCAGGTTTTTCATTTTCATGTTAAATAAAATATGTTAGATTCTGGCAGATTTATAAGTCATTTGTTTTGCAATGGCAGTTATGATATCTACCCAAAATATATTTTTAAACACAATTTCCCTTGCATTTCGCTTAAACATTAAGTTTTAGAACCCTAAAAGTCTTCTATTACTTTGTCTATGGATTTTTCATGTTTCCAAATATTTTTAAGGTTCTAATACTACGAAAACTAGTCTGATAAACATTAGATTCAACATTTATGCTTTGTATAACTAAATATTAATCATAATTTATCAAATAATAATCAAATATTAATATTAATCAAATAAAATAATATCAAATATTAATATCAAATAAATAATATCAAATATTAATATCAAATAAATAATATCAAATATTATTATCAAATAAAATAATCAAATAATATTAATCAAATATTAATAGAACCAAAAAAGATTTTTAGATTTCAAACAATAGATAAAATTATAAAAAATATTAAAAAAACGCAGATAAATAATTTACCAAGAAAAATAATTATTTATCAAAATAATAACAAAAACCTGAAAAATATTAAATGAAAACTTACCATTAAATTAAATTGCTTAGGCTTGTTGTAAATCCCAAACTTAATCCCTTTTGGTTTTAAACTATTAGTTTATGATTCAAAAGTTATGATTCATAAGATTCTGAAGTTTAACTATTTAAATCATTGCTAACAGGAACAGTTGAACTAGCTATGAACAGTAACCCTAAATAAGAGGAGAAAAATTAGATATTGCAATAACACTTAAAATTTGATTCATGTGTGTTTATATATATATATATATATATATATATATATATATATATATATATATATATATATATATATATATATATATATATATATATATATATGTATATATATATATATATATCAGGGCTCGAACTAAGTGATCGTGAATTGTGATATCTGGAAATGCTTCCGATCTTTATTTTTATTATTATTAAAGAATATAATTTAAACTTTAAAATATTTTAATTTATTTTATAAAAAATCAGATAAACTAGAAAAATAAAGCACAATAAAATACGTTATAAACATTAAAAAACAAGCGCTAATTACAACAATCTAAAAGACTTTAACAGTGATCAAATATTTTAAATAAAATAAATTGTTAAATAAGATATAAAATACTTTTATATCTTATTTAAATCTTATTCATTATTTTCTTATAAATTTAATGCTTGTAACGCTTTAGCTGATACGAATATAAAATTAAGACGTAGGAGTTAATATATAAAAACTAATTTAAACTTTTTAATAGTTACTAAAACAAAAAAAAAGAAACTCTAATAACATATTTTTAAAAAATATACTTTATAATTTTTTTCTTAATAAATAAATTCTAATTTAAAACATTTAAATTTTTAAATAAATAATTTCATAAACTTTCCCCCTAAATAAAAATCTATTTTAATGTTTTATATAATGTGCAAGTAGCTTTAGCATTAGGGCTGTAAATCCTGGCTTGTGTTCCTGAACAGCTCGTTGATTGGCTCGACAAGAGCTTGTTCATGTTCGGCTCAATTAATAAACGAGCTGAGCTAGAACAAAAAAGGCTCATTTGTTAAACGAGCCAAGCTTGAACATCATATAAGCTCGATTAAAGCTCGAATATATATATATATATATATATATATATATATATATATATATATATATATATTATATATATATATATATATATATATATATATATATATATATATATTTATATTATGATAATATATATGTAATAAATAAAAGTGTGATATATATATTAGTATATAATAAAAATAGTGTTAGTGTAACCATATGAGATATGACCCATATAACTCTTATTACACTAAATAATTAATTATTATAAACAATTTAATTACGTGAGGCTACTATTGACTATTGTCATTTGCCAACAGACCCAATATGTTTTAGACCATTTTTAATGGATTTAAGAGTGTACAAATTATGCAAAACAGAAAAGTAGCCTTTAACAAAAAAATTTTTTTTACTAGACGAGCTTTAAACTAACAGGTTACAATAATTATTTCGAGTTTTAAACCAGTCGAGCTCAAGCAACATACAAAACGAGCGAGCCCAAACAATACTAATCCTTAATGAGCCAAGCTCGAATAAAGAAGCTTATGTTCAAAACGAGCTTAAAACACTCTTAATATGTAAACAAGCCAAGCCTATACTTTTTAATTGGTTGTTTTTTTATACAAAGTTTTATACAATGCACAAATAACTTAAGCATAGTTTTTCATTGGTTGATTTTTAAATTACCGCAAAAGTTTTTCGGACTTTAGTAATAATAGTTTTTTTTTATTTACAAGCCTTAAATTACATATTATTAATTATTGTTTAAAAAAACAATAACTAATAATATGTAAATTTTGACTGTTTTTATTTTTGCAGTAGTAGATTTATTGTTTTTCTTTTTCATTAATTTTTGCAATATGATAAACTGACCGTTTCATTAAAACAGTGTTTACAGTTTTTAAAAAAACTAAGAACTTAATGACCACAGATATTTTCGGATATTGCAATTTGCGATCACTTAATTTGAGCCCTGTATATATCCAGTGACTCACAGTGAAAATGTTGCAGGGTAATATAAAACGTGTTTTCGTGATTAAACATTACTTAAATATAATCTTTCTGAAAATAAACTACATATTAAAGAGCATATCTTTTAATATTAATAATGCGAAAAAACTAAATAAATTTACAAACAAATATATTATTTTTTATTAAACAAATTTAAACTAAACAAAAACTACATCACAGTGAAAATGATGCAATCAAAAAAATACAAAAGAAAATCATAAATAAATAAAATTAATAACAGGTAGGATTTCCTTTCAACTTAATTACTAATTCTAGTCCATTAGAAACTGATTCCACTAATTTGTTTGTAAATTCTGGGGTTATTTTATTCCATTCTTCCAGCAATTCATGTTTTAAATCTTTTTCATTATTTATGGTATGTTTACCAATTTCTAAGTTAGTTTATGCCATAAATTTTCAATAATATTAATATCAGGAGACTGTGGCAGAGTTTTTATCCAATGATATATATTTAACTAGATGTCTAACTTCGTTTAAATTCCGTAAGAAAATATGAAGCAAGTTATTGAAGGCTATAAAGCCGGTAGCCGAAGCAAAGAAAAAAACATTTTGGCGATGTTAACTTTTTAAATGTTAAAAACATCTATTTATAAACTGTTATTTAAAAACAGCGTTTGTAGATAAAGAAAGTTAGAAGTTATTATATAATACAAAAATATTACATTTTTACTTGGCAAATATAAATATATGTTGGCAAAAAATATGTTTTTGACTTTTACAACTGTAACTTAAAAGTATCCTGTTGGAAACTTTTTAGTTATTGTTATAAAAGAACACATATTCCATTATGAAAATAAATCAAAAGTGTTGCTGATATAAATAGGTATAAATTTTTATTTTTAATGTAGGTTTTCAATTAAAAAATTTAAATTAGTTCAAAAAACTGTAACACACAGTTAACAGTTACAGTTAAGGAATTTTCAGAAATAATAAAATTTTTGTTTTAAAGAATTAATTTTATTTTTTGGCATAAATAGCTTACAAATAATATTGAATATTATTATTGTAATTTTTCATAAACCTTTGAATAAAACAAGCTTATTGGACTGTTGCCGTAATCCAATCTTTCCTTTATGCAACTCATTTCTAGTGTACAGCTGACCATATGAGTGTAGACGCAATGTTAAATATTTTTCTATAATTTTTTTTTTAAAGCTGTGAAGAATGCATGTCTTCAGTCAAAATCTCATGTTCTAAATCATGCATATTTAGTTCAGTAAACAGTGCGTCATTTGCAAGTTTTTGATTTATAAAGTGCACCAGATAGGTTTTAAGATTTTTTTTAGAAGATATTTTTAAACTATGGGGGTCTGCCCCACACACTAAAACTTTAAAAATGTGCTCACATTTTTCAACAATCTTTACAACCTACAGGATCTTTACAAACACTACAGGATGGAAAGATTAAACCACCTTGATTTTTAAAAGTTGTAAAACTTTTCCATGATGAACTGCAAAATATAGAATACTCATGATCAGTGGATAAAGTCTTCGGAGAAATTAAACTATTGGCACAAGTCAGACATGTAATTTTACTATAAAGTTTTCTTACAATGAACTCTGCAATATATCCAAGTATAGCTTCTTTATAAATTGAAGTAGAGACTGATGAAAGACAACCAGCAAGATCTTTAAATTAGTTAGAATCCTCACTAGATTTATTTTGCTCAACAAGAGGAGATATCCTTTTACTCCACTTTAATAAAAAGATTGAGCCAGAAGATTTTTGGTCAAAAGTAAGGCAGTTGCTAAATTTTGATCCTATGATAGAGTTTCTTAATAAAATTCTTTTTAAAGCAGATTTTAACTGACGTGTATCTGGATTGTTATTGAAACCATTTTTGCCTCAAATACAAGCAAATAATAATTCAACAAGATCTTGTGACAGTTTATATGTTAAAATAAATTCAAAAGGATTCTCATGTCTAGATAAAAGATTAAGGGATAAATCTCTAACACTTGTGGCTGTAGAATGTAGATTTAACAAATTGAGAATGTAGATTTAACAAATTCATGTGCTCTTGGAGAATAAAAGTGCAGTGTTAAAGCAAATTTTTTAACTTCTTCAGAGTATCTATAACCTTTTTTTTTTTTTGCCTCAATTTTTAATTCAGATTTCAAAAGTTCTTTAGTCAGTCCAGAGAAGTTGTTCTTAAGTAATTCAGCAACATCAATGGAAATAATTTTTTTTCTCTCCAAGTTTTAAATAACTTTGCTAAGTGAAGCAATTTTTTTATCTTTTCGTTTAAGCTTTTGTTTTAATATTTTAATCTTTTTTCTAAGTAATAGTTTTTTTGGAGAATTTTGTTTAAGTATTTTTTCCTTAATAGTATTTGTAATTTCAAGCTCTGTTACCTCTTTTTCGAGATAGAACAAATTGTTTTTTTAATGTGTGATGTATCATCATTATATAGCTGATTCCGCTTGTTATTTTGTTCAATAATTCATGAAAGTCAAATATTGAAGGCACAATATTTTTTTTCAGCACACGTTTCCCATTCTCTTGACACTCAAAATCTTCTAATTTAAAATGTTTACTGCAGATTCTACTATGTTTACTAGGTGTAATTTGTAAACATGTTGCTGTTGCCCATTTTTTACATAAAATTTCATCATTTAAAGGGAATCTGTGAAAAGAAGTTAAACTACTTTATCAAATCTGCTTTTACAGTTGTAAACTGAATAATTAATAACCATGTTTATTATTTGTTACTCTACTCTTTTATCAAATCTGCTTTTACAGTTGTAAACTGAACAATTAATAACCATGTTTATTATTTGTTACTCTAAAAAAATAAAAAGTATTGTTTTCAAAAATATATCTTTTATGTTTTATAAATACATACACACACACACACACACTCAAACACATTATCCCAGACTTTATCATATATAATATCATTTGAATATATATATATATATATATATATATATATATATATATATATATATATATATATATATATATATATATATATATATATATATATATACATTATATTATATATGATATAATCTGGAGCGAGTCTAAATAAATGTCTCAGTTTAAAAATGTAAATATTTAAAATATATATACTTAAAATTAATTAAGTTAAAATAGTATGTAAACTTATCCTATATATTTCTTTATAATAAAATACAATATTTCTAAGGGTTATATATACCCTCGTTATTCAAGTAATATTACTTGAATAACAAGGGTATATATAACCCTTAGAAATATTGTAATAGATTATAAAGAAATATATAGGATAAGTTTACATACTATAACAGATATTTTAACTTAATTAGTTATATAAAAACTTATGTAAGATGTTAACTTTTAAAAATTATATACTTAAAATATTTTCCGAAGGTTCAAAGTCATTTTACTTTAAACTAAAATTACTAGCTTAGCAGTTATTTTTTATAATAGAAAGTTAAAAGTAACTGACGTTACTTTTAACCTACACTTATAAAATTATCCAATTCTAAAGCATCTCACAATATCATTCCAACCTGACTAACTTTTAAACCCATTTTCTGATTTAACAGACACAAATATTTTTTGTTTGGATTTTATTTTTGCTCTTTGTCTTTCCGTAATATTTGTTAACCAATCAGATGCTGGTTGGCAAAACAAGTTATTAGCCAATCATATGCTGGTTGGCAAAAAAAATGTGCTTCACTTTTTTTCGGAAGTTAGACATCTAGTTAATATATATCATTGTTTTTATCACTTTAGGACAATTGTACAATAACCACTTATGCACTATGTGTGTGTGGTCAAACCTTGAAAATTGAGCTAGAGCTAAAAGCTTAAACACGAATTCTAATATTGTGTAAATGCTCAACAGTGTTGCATCTTCTCTGCTAAGATTCTTTATAGCTAGTTTTATAGGCTTCATTGCTTCTTGTAAATCTTTTAAGCAGGGGTGTGGAGTTGTTGAAATTTTTTGAGTACAACTCCGACTCCGAATCCAGTTGTTAAATTTTTTTTAGCACAACTCCGACTCCAAAGCAAAATTTTTGAAAAGTTCTTTGAATTTTCAAAAAACTATTACGCGATAAGTTAAAAATTTCTTTTTTGACAAATTTATGAAATGTTCTTTGAGGTTTAGTATGAACATAAGGTTAATTAAATGGTTTGTACATGCACTTGCAATAGTGAGAAGTTTTACTATTGGAGTCGGAGTCGCAATTTTGTTTAGCGACTCCGACTCTAAAATGTTGCAACTCCGCAAATCTGACTCGACAGCCCTGCTTTTAAGGTATCGAAGTCTACATTATTGACTAAACTTAAATCTGCCAAAAATTCTAATAAATTTTTTTGAGTTGCAATTTTTGTCTTTATCAATGGCTCTAGCATTATTGGTATTGTGTTCACATGAGTTTTTATATCAAGATGAAATTCAATTTCTTTTCCAAGTAGAGCTTTAACTTTTAATTGAATAACTTGATTGTGAACACTTGACAGTTTGATGTATTTTAATGAATTTGTGTGAGTTTTTAAGTTAAATCATTTTAGTAAACATCTTCACACTCATTATTTATAACTTTAAATTGGTGTTTTGTCAAAAGAGTCATTTTCATTATTATTAAAATCACAGGCCCCACTTGAGTATTGCTTTTGCAGAAGTCTCATTCATCGCTTTTGTTAGCGGGGAGTTAAAATCATTTCAAGCTATTGACTGTGAAATTTATTCTGGTTATGGCTCAAATTGAAATGTTATTCGTAGCTAAAGCAGAGACAATATTCTGAAGCTTCTTTTGCACAAAGAAGTTGCTAACAGTTTTTTATCTTTTCTCACTTGCTCTTTCTTTTCTGTTAACATAATGGTACATTTGTTTTCTGTTAACCATTTCCTTGCTATTAAACATTATTCTTTGTTTCTTAGTAACTCTTAACTGGTTGATTGCAGCCTTGTTTAGAGAGAATTAGTATTTAAAAACAAAAAAAAATTAATATTTGCCATGTCTAATAGCATCCATCTAACAACATTGGTAAATACAATGAAGTGTAATAATATATGTCTAACAACATCTGCAATTACATATTTAATAACATCTGTATAGAAAAAATATGAATATTACTGATGTAGTTATATCTTATCAATTATCTAAGTACAACAGCATCTGCGGTAAAGGTGCAGTGCTTGCTTTATAAGCAAGAAGTGCTAAGTTCAACCCTTACTATGTTCCTAGTAGTACCGTGCTCAACTAATTTATTCTAGTTTGACTGCACCAGTTGCACCACCTCTGCACCATCTCTGACCATATTGTTACTACTACTGTTTTACTACTGTAGAAACTACTGTTTTATGATAAATAAAGTAAAAATATAGTTTTGTTTGTTAGAAAGTAGTGCTAATAAAAAGCAAAAAAGTTAGTTTAATGACTACTGTTTTATGATAAAGTAAAAAAATAGTTTTGTTTGTAAGAAAGTATTGCTAATGTAATAAAATTTCTTATGTAAACAGGGCGCAACAAATCGACAAACGTGCAAACATTTGTTAAAAAAAAAGGATAGAAAAACAAACGTTACGTTTCCTTAATTTTACTTAAGCAAACGTTGGCACTCAACAACTTCAAAAGAAACCATACTAATACTTTCTTAAATAGTATAACTTATAAGTTTAATAATTAAGCACGCAACTGAAGATGAAAAAACGTTAGAGCAAAAAATTTACTGACTTTTATTTGCATTTTTATACTGTTAGAAAAAAAAAACTAATAAAAAAGAATTAATATATAATTATTAATTAATATATTATTAGTTAATTCTTTTTTATTAGTTTATTTTTTCAAACAGTATTTTCAGTACAAACAGTACTTTTTCAAACAGTACTTTCAAACTAATAAAAACCAGTAATTTATTTACTTAACGTTTTAAGCCTTATTTTAAACATGAACTATAATTCGATTTATTAAACAAAGTTTTTTTGTTTTATCTTTTATTGGAAAACTTGAAATAGAAAAATTGAATAAAAACATCAACCATTTAAATGAAAAACTTAATTATATTTAAACTTTTATTAGTCCTTTATTCAAGAAACAATAAATTATAAAAAACGTGGTATCTAATTTTTTATTAAATTTTTGAAGATGTTTTTTGATTTATTGACGATAATTTTTTCCCCCCATTACCGCACATCGGCGCGAGCTATAAGAGAGAGGGGAGGGGGGGGGGGAGGGAGGGAGAGATAATAGAGAGGGGGGGAAGGAGCTATAAGAGGGGGGGGGGGGAGGGAGCTATAAGAGAAAGGGGGAAGGGGAGATAGCAAAAAAAAAATTTTTTTTTTTGCGATTAGATCTTTTTGCGTTAATTCGAGCCCTGTCTTAGTTTAATTTCTAATAAAATGTCTATTCAACCTTATCAATTTGAACCAAAAAAATATAGCAATTTAACATAAATGTTAATTTAACTAAAACATTTTATTCTTTTATCTAAACTAACTAAAACATTAATCTAATTTAACTAAAACATTCTTTTTATCAAGCAAAAATGAGAGTAACCGTCACTTTTGAAACCATAAAAATAACTGAAATAAATTTATTTTTTTACTAAGGAAATATTATAAATAAACTTTCATATGTCTAAGTCAATATTCATTTGTTTTTAATTGACTAAAAAGAGTTTAAAATTTGACTTCTATTCATTTTTAGCCGTGGAATTGCCCTTATAACACAAATATATAAATTAATATTATAAAAAAAAATTTAATATACAAATATATTTTCACAAAATGCTACAAAACTTATTCTTGTAAGTAATTATGTGTTAGTTGAAAAAAAAAACGACTTTACTTTTAAATTTAATTACCAATTAATAAGTTTGCAATAATGACATTTTGTCTACTTTGTTTAATTTGACGTACTAACGTTATTTTTTTGAGGCAGTAGAGTCAATAAACTTTGGACAAGGCGCATTTTCTTTAATCGAAGAAAAGCGTTTTTTTGAAAATTAAATTTGTTAGTGTGTGTTCATTATTACGTTTTAGAAAAAATAATATACATCAAACATTTTTTTTTTAATGCTCTATCATATGAGATCATATCTTTATAGCACTTAAAGATCCCTTTAAAGTTTTGGATTTGCAAAAATATATTTAATTGAATAAAATTAAATAAATTTGCAAAAATATATTTAATTAAATAAACTATATAGAACTATGTTTATTATAGTTTTCATTTTTTACTGTGGGTTTAACAACACCAATAATATGATTTTATTAGTAATATAAATACTTAATATGATTTTATTAGTAATATAAATACTAATAGACTTTATTAGTAATATAAATACTTAATATAATAACTTTTTAAATACTTAATAACTTTTATTTTACTTTTAGTTCCCTTTTATTTAAATTTCTTCAAGTTTATACGTTTTTTTAAAAGTAAATAAATTTATCAAACTAAATTGAGATTTTGTATTAAATGATGACAGTCGACAGCCGTAAAGTTATTGCATATTAGTAATCATTAATTTGCAAGCACTTTGCAAATGCATGAAAAATTGTTTTGGATTGATGAAAAATGGATAAAATTAAATAAGCATCTTTGATATATCTAATTATTATATATCTTATTAACTAGAATAAAGGTTAATTTTAAAATAAATTTAAAAATAAATTTAAAAATAAAGCTCCTTTATAATTTAATAAAAAATTATTTGAATAAATAAAAATCAAAATTTAAAAAATTAAAAATAAAGGGCTTTTAGAAAAAAAGTGAGGAGAAGCCATGTATGCATTATTAGTTAATCCCTATGTGCTTATTTATTCTATCTCCTTTTTAAAATGTTGAGAGAAAATATTAAGTGATCTTATAAAGGTAACAACTATTTATGCAATAAATTTTAAATTTTAATAATAATTATTGAAAATATTATAATAATGCATACATGCAGCCAGATGATTGTTTATTTAGTAACTTTCTTTGAATATAACTACATCTGAAAAAAATATTAACAAAAGATCCATTATTTTATCCAGATGTAGTTAGGTAAAGAACTATTACCAGTTGTAACTATATCTGAAAGAAATTATTCCAGATGTTATTGGACTTTAGAAAAATTCCTAGATGTAGTTACATCTTCCTAAATATGTTGCTAAGGGTCATTTAATTTCCAGATAATATTGGACAAATATTGTTGAAGTTAAAGAAAAATATAGATGATCTAGGACTACACAACAGATGTAGCTTTTGCAAATTTTTTTTTGTTTTTGCATCTATTAACACATCTATTATATTGTTTACACTGTAAACAATAGTTGATACTATTGTTTACAGTGCATACAATATAAGAGGACCTACTTATAATGTTATTATTCCTGGTTCTGCATATAATTAAAACTATAAAAATCAAAACTACTTTGTTTTTCCAAAAAGTTTACTGCATAATTATCCTTTTTGTACCTAATATTTAATATTAATAATTTTTTGTACTTAATGTTTATACATAAAAAAGCCATTATTTCATAACGCCATAAATCGAATATAAAAAGAACAGAACTGCCAAGTCTAACTTAAAGACCCCGTCAAATATATCTATAAAAATGCAAAAAATATAAACTTCTTAAGAAATACCTTTACAATTATTGATATTTTTTTTTTGGCTGCATACTTGTGTATAATTAACATGATTGCATAGAGCTTGAAAAAACCTAATTCAGCTTTAAAAACACAATCAAAATATTTATTAAAGATGATTTATACAACTAGATGTTAGCTTGTTGTTGCTTTCAACCTTAATTTAGATTATTTTAAAAAAATTTTATTAACTTAATTAAAAGCTTGATAATCAAATTTTATTAATATAGTTCAACTTAATTATGCAAATAAAATACTTTATCCTAATTATAAAACCTAGTAAAAGATTACTACATTTGTCCAACAACATCTGTAGAGTAGTCTAAGATCATATACTTTTGTATACTTTTGTTCAAGATCATCTGTATTTTTTTTACTCTATCAACATTTGTTCAGTATTATCTGGAAATTCAATGATCCCTAACAATATTTTTAGGAAGATGTAACTCTATCTGTAACTACATCTTAAAAAAACCATATGAAACTACATCTGGTTAATATAACGCATTATATTATTTTTTTCCAAATGTAACTACATCTGAAAAAAAGACATATATGAAACTACATATGGGTAATATAATGGTTTTTAATTTAATAACTCCATAAAATCCTGTAGTTATATTTAATATAATTGAAAAGATGTAACTGGAGAATTCACAGATAGTTAGCTATATTTTGAATGATACAAAAGTAGGTTCGCAATATTGAAGAAAACATAGACCTAGAGTGTTTTCACAAGATATTGTGCATTCAAAGTTTTTATAAAAATGTAAGACCTACCCTAAATCATCCTATTTAAATATTGCTATTTATAAATTTAAATTCTTGAGCAATTTTTTATAATGAAATGAATGAAGACAATTATTCCATCAATTTTCATTTTCATTTTTAATTTATCTTTAATAATTATGGCAAATATCTTAGTAAAGTTTTATTGTTTCTAACATTGTTTTAAAGTTGTTTGTCAAGGTTCATAAGTTAAGCAAAGCACTACCAGGAGCGTGGTGGATTGATCTCAGAACTTCTCGCTTATGAGGCAAGCTATCACTATTTATCACTATTTATAACTAAAATGCACTCTAAAAAATGACAATTAGTAGCAATTTATTATGAAAAGAGATTCATTTGACCATTTGATCAACTGATGTTAAGGTAGCAAATACTTTAAAGTATTTGCTACCTTAACATCATAAATTTCACTCTCACTATTCTCAACAAAAGCATGATATATAAAATTAATATCATGAGAATAGTGAGAGTGAATTCATAAAATTCACTCTCACTATTCTCAACAAAAGCATGATATGCTTTGATACATTAATCATTAGAAATTTTTCAGGAATTTGTTTTGAACACATCTTTACAATTATAATTTCTAATCACATGAACTGACTTTTATTAATGAGTTAAGTAGACAACATTTTGATCAATATAACATATTTTGTATTAGTTATGTATATATACTATCTATGAAAGATTTTAATTCTATACAGATATAATCAATATAGAATAAAATTTATAATTATTATACATACATCCTATCTAATATCATTATTATAGAATATAAAAGTATAAATAGAACAAAAATGTATAAATGATAAACATTAATTTCTTCTTATATCAACATTATGAATATGATTATAGATTTATTTTAATGACATCACAAATATAAGATATACCTTAATGTAAATGTAAACATGGACTTCTATAACCTTATATTTATTTTGAATGAAGGTAAATATAAGATTTTGTTATAAAAGAACTTTTATAATCTTTTTTCATATAAGAATTATTATAATTAATAGAAAAACTCACCATTGTACTTTATTATTTTTCAAATGTAATAAACAAGTTCTGATAAGTTTTTAGTTCACTAAACTAGTTGCTATTAGAAGAACGCGAGTTGTTTTTAAATTTAAAACAAGGTTTAGAATTTAAACCTACTAAAACAACGCATGCGTTAAAAATTTCCTCAAGTCTTAGAGTCCGGCTAACGAGATGTTTCAAAATCAGACTCTGCGAAACTCATAATTTTTAACCAATCAAAACAGGGATCGATCTCAGGAAATAGCCGTTCGTTAATCTTGAAACCGTAGCCATTTTAAAAAACCTTCAAGAAATGTAATTCCACTGCGCATGCGCATAATAACTTTCCTCTTACAAACGACCGTGACATAGTATAAAACTTATACTAGCATACTAAATTCAATTGAAATTATGATGAAACCCCACCCCATAAATAATAAACCGTTTTCATAACCTGTGTATACAATTTGATTTTTTATTTCAAGGCAAGGACCTAAACTATCTTCAAAACATTTTTGTCAACATTAACACAAAACAGCGTTCAAATGCTCTGAAATAAAAGACAGAGACGTCTACCTTTTTAATGCTCATTTTTACAATGCTGTAAAAAAATGTGACCAAAACAAGTTTGTGTTTTATTTCAGTTCAGAAAAACAGCAATCAAGAAAATAAAAACATTTTCCTTAAAAAATAAAGAATAGGTCTAATTGTGAAATTAAAAAAGTATATAAAATATAAAAGTATATAAAACTTGACAAATAAAGAAAAAAATACCTTTTTCTCAAAAATAAGTTCTAGTGAATGAAATGCTTTAAATACAAAAATTCTATTCAAATGCAAAAAAAATATGCAACAATTATCTAGTAATGGTTTTTTACCATTAATATTACAATTGAAAAAGTTAGTATTTGGTAGAGTTGATTTAATCAATTCCACCAAATACTAACTTTTAAAGTTGATTTAAAGAGGTCAACTAGAGCAACAACAGACCTTTTAAAGCATTAAAAACGTTTGGAAAAAGGAGCAACCTAATCTATTAGTAACATATAAATTTTCCAAAAAAGTTTCATACTCAACTTTAATTAAGGGTTTGACTCTCCTAACTCAGATGCACGTTTATTTTGCGAAACAATTCGACACCAAATAAATTGTGAAAATGATTTAGAAAGAACGAACAGTTTGATTACTGATTTAGTTGTTTACAAACGAAGAGCAGATGATCTAAAGTAATAAAGAAATAATCATGATCATGCTTTGATCATGAGCAAAACCAAATTAGATCTCTAAAGGTACAGACCAGAAAGTTGTTACAGTATAAAATTTGTATATTTACATATACAAATTTTGTGCTGTAGAAAACAAAAACAAAGAGTGTTTAAATAAAGATAATGTCACCATCTATACTAGGAATAAGAACGACTTTAAAAAAAAGTAGTTTTTCTTGCTCCAGCCGGAAGAACTTTTTTTTTTTTTTTTTGACAGAGCCTGTCAGTACAAATCTGTTTGACAAGCTTTGCAGAACAAACATGGATGGAATAGACAATGTTTGCTTAGTTTCAGGTACTTGTGGTGGTCAAAAGAAAATAGCGCTTTAATTAACATGGTAGGCTTCTGGCTGTTAAGACATGTATCTGTATTAGTAAAAACAATTGAGCTTTTGTTCCCAGTTTAAGGGCATACTTTTTTGCCATGTGACCGTGTATTTGGAACTTTGAAAAAAAAGTTTATGAAAATTGAAAGAACTTATTTTCCAGAAGAGTACTATAATGTTTAAAGTACTCAAGAAGCTGTTGAAATTTCTGGAATAGACTGAATGTGTTTTATTTTAAGTCAGTATATAAAAAAGTTTTTAAAAAAGTTATTGCTAATCAAAACTCGGGGAAATAAACGCTTTTTTATTATAAGAGGATCAGCGAAAAATATTACAGTTAAATCGGAACTTAATTTTAATTTTTTTCAGAATAGTCCTCGGTTATAATTGTTTATCTTGTTCCTCTCAGATTCAAAAAGATGTTCCAGTAGTAGAGGCTAAAAAAAAAGATTTCGAAAGGCTAATGCATATGCATGCAGGAGTGAATTGTATTTTATAGTATAAAATACAAGTTTTATCTATAATTCATGCAAATCAAAACCTTTTTCTTTCAAATCATTTTTAATGCTTTTTAATAAAACATTACAAATTTTTTATAAATTTAATCAAGTATATATACAAGGCCGTCCCTTGAGTTGGTGGCGTCTAAACATAGTTGCGGCGCCCCCTCCCTACAGCAATAGTCGCGTATGTAAGTTTTTTGTGCTTCTTCGAGATTTTTTTAAGCAAAACTGTTCAATAATTTCTCAAAGGTTTAGCTATTTTACCTCCTCGTTTCGAATGGAGAGTATTGCAAGCGACGTCAATCTTTTTTGCTTCATTGATGAATGTACTTTGGTTTTAATTAACTTTGCTTTCTGCTTCTGCTCACACTATTTGTCAAAAACAGTTGCTGAGTTGTGGAATTTTCATTGTACAGTTTTTCCCCATTTATATCTGAAATGCTTTTCTCAGTCGGATGAGGTGTTCTTGTAACATTTTAAAATCCCTTTAAAGTTTGTCCTTTGGTGAATGTTTTTTCAGGTCAAATAGAAATCCCCATATATGGTATCGTATTTGGAGAATTTGTCCATTTTGTCTTTTAAAGATTATTCAATTCTTTGGAAAGACTCTTTTGAGCTAGGGAAGTGACCAACGTTTGATTGATGCAAAAATAATTGTACAGATTTTTTGAATAACTTCAATATAGGCAGTAATATAGACTTTACCAATTATTTAGCTTTTTAATTTTTTTAAGTTTTTCAGGTGCTCCCAGAAGTCGTCACGAACATTCAATTAGAAGCTCACACCTCCTTCTTTACCAATGTTATTTATTGGGCTGGAGCCGGCGTTGAATCTCGGACTTTTGGGTTCTGAGTCAAAAATCTAACCACTGCGCCACGGCTGCTTAAAGCTTCATCTGATATAACTACGTTCAAGCTGTGGCAACCACAGGGTGTAAATGAGGCATGTGATATTCTGATATTCATGTGATATTCTGATATTCTGATATTCTCATGGATATTCTGCAGAAATTTGAGTTTGAACACCTTTTCAAATTGCAACATATGAGACCCGTTGTTATAGCATTGATCTATGCAGTTTTATAGGTCTAGCCTACAAGTCATCATTTCTTCAATTAGAAGGTAAGAATGAGCTTCACAAGTCGATTCTTTATAAACTGCATATCCATTAAAGTTTTCTTGAACGTAACTATTTCTTTATTTCCTTTATGAACATAGCAAATGTCTATAAAAGTTTGGTCTGAAGTGCAACCTATAATAAATAAAAAGTATTTTGCAAACTTTACCTTGTTCACAATAGTTGCTTTAGATACAAAGCTAATAGATGAATGATATCGTTTTGAATATTGACAGTTAGCATTTGTGAACGTTTTTCTCCATCTTCAATTTGCCGTTAATGTTCCATCAAAATTGATCAAGTAATTGAATAAGACCAAAGAAGTACTCTTTATTTTTTAAGACTTAAATGGTAAAGATATTTTATGAAGTTATAAAGACCGCTTAAGACAAAAAAAAATTTGCTATGGCTTTTCCATAGGCCGTGGTGCCCGGTTGTCCCTCCTAGGGACAGCTTTGCTATTTTATATATATATATATATATATATATATATATATATATATATATATATATATATATATATATATATATATATATATATAAATATATATATATACATTAGTTGACAAAAAGAACATATACACATATATAGTTTTTCGTTAACAAAATTAATCAAAATAAGTCCATCTAACATTATAAAAGTCATTAGTTTAATCTGGTTTATTTCAAGATTCTATAAAATTGCGTTTATTTCTATGAGCATCATCTATTTTTATCCCTACACTGAAGCAAATTTACAAACATTTTGAGCGCAAAATACGGGTGGGTCAGTTTTCCTTCGTTATCTCAAAATCAATTTACACGGACTTAGCGCGTTTTGTAAATGGGTTTCTCATTTAATCCTAACTCCTAACAAATATCTTTGCATCCAAAATTTGTATTTTTTTTAGTTCTCTTTAATTATAATTTATTATTATTATATTGTTCCCCATCTTTGTTTGCACCTCTCATCTTTGTATTTTACTTCCCCACATTTATGTTTTAAACATTTTTGTGAATTAATTAGTTAAGTTTTGTGAATTAATTGGTTAAGTTATATTTTTGGTTAGACTGCTTGTCCAAGCCAAAGCTTTGAGTTGATGTATGGAAACTCCAATGTGCCGTAAAAAATGTGGTAGTAAAAATCTCTACTAAACTAGAATTTAAATAAGTAAAAAAATCTTCGTCATATGTTTTTTGTTTCACTAAAACGCGTTTTTTATTTTCTCATTTTTAAATTTAATTTATTTTGATATTGACTTGGTTTGAATTTTTTCAATAATGAAAACTTTTAAGAAAATTAGATTTTTAAAAATTTCATTTTTATTTTTTATTTTAAATAAATTAAATTTTTTTCTTAATGAATGCTGTACTTTTCGATTATCTTTTACGATATTGAATGATGAAAATTTAGCATTTAATGCCATTTTCAGCGAAATCAGATAATTCTCAAAAGTGACATCCTTCAATCGCGCTCAATTTTTTATATAGTAATGCTGATAAAGTGAAAAAAACCCTGTACATTTTTTTGCTAAATATTTTTAGTTCCTAAGTAATGGTCAGTCAAACTTTTGACCTTTAAAAGCATCAAAAGTAATGATTGAGATTTTAAGATTTTAGCTAAATTTAAAAACAATGACACAATTGTATCCTAAGTTTCCTTTTATATTAAGATAGTATATGTAGAATTCTCAAAAACAAATTCAAAAAAACCGAGGAAAATCCTTTCTTAGTCTAAAAATCATTAGCTGAAATCTCAAATTTTTGAATTTGGGGCCTATTTTAATAACATTTCAAAACTTAAAAGACTCTCGCGGGTAACTGATTATTTTTGAAAAGGGTAATTCATTGTTATTTTTTTGGTTTAAAAAAATTGAGTGGTGATTGCTTACAAAAATACCTAAGAGTGATCAAACTGTTAAAAAATCATTTATGAAATTCTACCACCATTTTATTTAAAACAGCAATCTTGTAGAAAGAAGAGTTAAAAAAAAAAAAATGAAAAACGAATTTCAAGCAATGTATAAAAATAAACAACATACAAGGATCAGGGGTGGCGAGAGCCTTTACGCCATCTGGGACTGCAACCCTGATTGGCACTTCTATTTTATAAATTTTCCTTTATTATCAGAGAATAACCTTTTTTTTTTGGAACCTTGTTTTTATTCTCTGCTAAAATATCTGTCGTCTGTGACAAACATTTCCTTTTTATTCATGCTTATGTCAAATAAGAAATTGCGGTAATTGAATTCTAAAAACCAAAATAGCCGGAAAAAATCACAAACATCTCCATACCCCAAATGTGAGGACGATAAATAGTTAAAATATTTTTTACTCCTTATACTAAATTTAAGTTCATCGACAGGTTTTAAATTTGATCTAATAACCACTTAATGACTGACTGTTATGACCATGTAGAATTTAAAACCCTCTTATTTTGGGATGAATGGAAACGTTGCGTGCCTACTTTTGAACACTAAACACTTTCGTGATAACTTTTTAACACTTTCGTAAAATCCACGAAATTGTTAGAAATTTATCGTCTTTTCAGTTAAATTTGATTTCAAAATTCGTGAAAAATTCCAAAATTGACAATAAAAAGTTCTTAGTTTAAAAAGTTTTAAGCTAAACAACTTAATTTTAAAATTGATTTTATAATCGAACACTTTTTTGCTATCTGTTTTTTTATTTTTGTTTTACAATATGTGCGCCAACTCTCAATTGTCTTTGCGGTTCATCTAATTAAATCCACCAAATCCGGTTATAAAAACAGCTTAATAAAAAGATTTTAAAATTATCTGATTCTTGGATTATGGTATGAGCGCCAACTGTACTCTAAAACGACTGAAAATATGCCACACGATCTGTTCCTTTTCATATATCGTTTATCAAGCAATAAGTAAGTTTCGTTTCTTTCTATTAAAAGTTTATTTATTGTGTTCTTTTTAAAGGTTTAATCTTAATTCAGAATTAACATAATTATTGTTTTTGACAAAAGAATAAAGATTTCAATTTTATTTTAGAAATGAGTAATCAAAATAGAGAAGGTTTGAATATTCTTTTTATCTATTTAATAATACTAAAGTTAATAGTAGTAGTGCCCTTTCGAGCCTATTTGATACAGACCTCTTGGCAGCCATTGCAATCGAGGTAATGAGGAGAGAGAGTTGCAACAGCTTTGTTTTATAAGAAAACGTGAACGAAACGTGAAAAAAATCTTTAAACGAAGGTGTATCTTTAAACGAAACTGTATGTTTTGTGTATTTTTATTATGCATGTAATATCAAGATTTGTAATAAAAAATATGTAAAATCATGTTTTACAGTTTTACTTGCATTGCAACAACACCTTTTTAATTTTGATCTCTAGCATTTATTTTTGTTTTATACAGTCTTTTGCTTTTTAGATAATTTAAAACTTAAGTTAAGTAAGTTGCAATATCGTCGAGCGTTTAGCGTGCCGACATACGGAGGTGAATATCGGAGTTAGAGTCCTATCATTGGAATTCTTTTTTAATTTTTTTTTTAATTTTTTATTGATTTTATTTAAAATACAGAATAAAACACTTTTAAAAGAGAACTATGAAATTGTTTTGTTTTGTGTTTTAAAATTTAAAAAAAAGCAAGCTTGCCAAGCGGCTTCTAAACCTTTTTTGAACAAAGAAAGGAGGTTTAAATAATATGTTTTCATTAAGAACATGAATTAAAATTTTGATTTTATATAAAATAAATTATTTAAAAAAATGATAAATATTAAAATTACTTATTTTAGGATAATAAAGTAAAGCTTCATAGCTATTTTACAACGCCTCCGCTAAACATTCAAAACCAAGTGCTAAATGACGGATAATTTTAGATAACTATAAAAATAGTACCTTACATATTTAGTTAGGTAAATCTAGACATCTAACACCGTAAAGAGACAGTTTTCTTTCTAAATTTTTTTAGTAGTAAATTCAGAATTTTTCATTCAAAAAAAATATACGTGGTAATAAGCTCTAAGTATACGGAAAAGATGCGCATGTAAACTTTCATTTTTGCTCATAATCTATTGTTCACTAAAAAAATATTAGGAGGAATATTGACAAAATTAATGTGGAATAGATTCTCTATATTTATGAGAAAAGCAAACTATTTTATAAATCTCTTATATGATCCACTTATATAAGATACTCTTATAAGATCCGTTTTTTTTTGCTAATTTTGTCTGAAACCGCGCTTAAAGAAATTTTTAAGAAATTATTATTTTTATTATTTTAAGAAAGATTATTTCATTTTACCAAATAATATTAAAGTTAAAATATGATTTGTAGGGAATAAATTAGTATAGAAAATGTTGCTTTGGTAAAAATCCGTGTTTTACTGGTTAGGAAAATTAGGATATACACATAAAGAAAAAGAATAGAAAAGGTCAGTGTGGAATAGACTTACAAAGACTCGTGTTTTTACGGGTACGGTCAGGTGAAACTTTTTACACGTTTCAAGCATGTATTTAGACAGGTATCCAATTGGTGATTTACGCAACGTAACGTTACCGTAACATTTAAAGTTTATTAAGGTTAATTATAACAGAAATTTTTATTTTTCATTGATTTAAGAAGGAAACAACAATGATAGTTTTTCTACATGTATATAGCTTTTTTTCAACAGCTCACTACAAAATATTGAAGTAAAAAATAAGTATAGAAAAAGGCGATGTGGAATAAATTTATAATTTATGTGGAATAAATTTGGAAAAAGGTGATGTGGAATAAATTTACCAAGATTCGTGTTTTATGGGTCATGACAGCTATATATCTATAAAATGAGAAAACTTGATAATTTTATTTTAAATTTTAGAAATCTTGCTAAATTATTATTTTATTGTTATAAGTATATAAGCATTGTTAAAAAAATGTCAAAGTTTATTACGCTGTAGTAAAGTATTAAACCCTCTAAAACAAAACTGATGACAACGCACTTAACTACTGAGCTATCAAATGAAATACATTTAGTAGAAAAATAAATCTAATTATAAGTCTTTTATAAGCTCTATATATGCGGAAAAGGTGCACACGTTAAGTTTTTTACTCTTGAATGTTTTTTCAGAATAAATTGTTTTACTAAAAAATATTGAATTAAATAAGGAATAGGTATATAAATATAATACTTGAAGATCCAATTATTTACTGACGCTTAAGAAAGACATTTATAACGATGTATTATCTGGTTTTCTGAAATGTGATTGGTACAATTGGGTACATTATTTGGAATAAAATTTTTAATTTGTTTATCTTTCAAGTAAAAAATATGCCTTTTTTTTATGTTTTACTTACTTTTTTAATGATGTTTATAGTTTATAACAAGGTACCCCATGAGTGCACCAAGGCACACCATGGGTACACACAATGTACCCCATCGGTACACTAAGGCACACCATGGGTACACACAAGGTACCCCATGGGTACACACAAGGTACCCCATGGGTACACACAAGGTTCCCCATGGGTACACCAAGGTACACCATGACCAAATTTATAACTTTACTTTAAATAGTCTCACAAGTTTATATTTTGGTAGTTAATAAATTACAAATTATATTTTGGTAATTAATAAATCTAACTTTTTAGTTATGAACTAGTTCTACAAATTTAACCAATCGTCTTTAAAAAAAGCGTATTAAAAAAATTGTTACGAGGCAAAAACCAAAGGTGTTTTATGGTGCCTACCGTATTAAATCTTATTTGACATAAGCATGAACATACTTAACTTTGGACTTTGCATAATGCTTGAAAATGTATTTTCTAAAGCATCAAAAAAATCTTATCACTGACGTCACTGACTCAAACAATGACATGTAATTTCGCTGTGTTTATTTTGAATAAACAAAAAGTTTAACATTTTGTAGTGGAATTATTTCAGCACGTGATATTACTCCGCAAGATTTTTTTTTTGAATTATAAGAATATTATTATGGAGTAACAGAAAACATATTCATTAAATCTTTAGTAACAGAAAACATATTCATTAAATTTCTCCTAATGGCTGATTTTTGAACGCAACTTTGACAGCTTGATGACTCATGAGTATTTTTGTAAGCAATACCTGCTCAATTTTTTTAAATCCTTAAAATAACAAAGAGAAAACCTTTTTAAAAACAATAAGTTATCCTGCGGACGTTATTTAAGTTTTAAAATAAATGTTATTAAAGTAGGCTTCAAATTCAAAAATATGTGATTTCAGCTTGTGATTTTTAAGCTAAGAAAGGATTTTCTTCTGTTTTTCGGAATTTTTTTTTTTAAAATTCCGAAAAACAGAAAGAAATCCTGTAAATTTCTTTTTTTTTTTCAAATAAATTGAAAAAAAAAGAGTATTTTTTTTTACCCTATTAGCATTATTGTTAAAAAATTAAGCGTGATTGAAGGATATTAATTTTGAGCTAACAGTACTTTTTCCTGGTTTTCTCAGAGAATTACTCAAAAAGTTATGGTCGAAAAATGAAAGTTCAGATATCACCGATTGGGAGGGGGGAAAGGGGGCTACAAAAGTTTAGGATTCAATCAACAACAAACAGTTCAATTACTTATTATAAAGTTTATTTTTGCCAAAATGATTCACCATAGGCATAGAAACGAACTATCCAATTTTTAACTTTGGTTTTCAATATGTAACTACTAACTTATACGATAGTTTTAGAAAAAAAATACATACAAAATTTGGATTTTTTTTTTTTAAATTGTCAAAATTTTGTCAAGAAATCATATAAGGCGCATATTTAATGTGAAATTATTTAAGTTTCGCCTAAGTAATATTTAAATCGCTCATTAATTTAATAAAGAAAAGTGAAAATCTTTTATATATCCCGTAGCGAAAGGGGCGGGAGACAAAAATTCTACCAAAAGATTTTTTCATTAAAAATTCAAACTTTTAAACTTTTTAATGATTTTTATATTTTCATATATTTAAAGCTGATGTTATTTATTCTATAATTTATTCATAAAGAAGTAAAAAAACCTATCAGAGTTATCAGATAATTTTTTTTTATTGAACTGCCTTGACAACCTATACTTATTTAAAATATAAGTCCAAAAATGAGAAAACTTTAAAACGCAATATAACAAAATCTAATCAACAAATCATATTTAATTTCTCTTGGTTTATTTTTTAGCAATTGATAATTCATATGAACTAAAATGACATATGGAATTTTAATAGAATTTTAAGATGAAAATCGCCGCGTTCTGTTTTTAAAATATATTTTGCGTTGCGCAACTTATGGACGATACCTAAGATTCCATAGAATCCAATAGATTTCTGAGTTATAGCAATTGCTCTTTTTTATTCACCCGACTTTATGTGTTTTATTCAAATCATTAAACCATTAGGTTCATTATTAAGGGTTTGAGCAGCCGTAGCGCTGTGGTTAGCGCGCCTGCCTCAAAAGCTAGAGATACGTGGTTCACGTCATCTTTGGATAAGTTTAATAACATCGGTAAGGAAGGAGGTATGAAATTCCTTTCAAATATTCGGCGGTGCTCCGAAACCGACAACCCAGATAATAAGTTGGCTGTAGAGACATAAGAAATAACTACAAAATTTATTTTAAAGTTTACTAAATTTTCACACAACAGTTCTTATTTCTGCTGTAATTCCGTAATTATAAGCTTAATCAATAGAAATATCCACAAATACGTAGTCTAGCAAAAAATATAAGTAGTTTAATTATAGCCTTACTGTACCTATTTTTTAGTTCATAATAACGCAGACCCTCAAACAAGACACAGGAATCTTTGTTTAGTTTGTCTTTAAAACTACACCTTTGTTCAACAGGGCAAAAATTTTTGAAAATGATTTTTAAGATATTTGATTTATGTTTTAAAATCAATCAAGTGCGTAATTTCTTTTACAAAGCTTGAAGTATTTCTACTATATCTATAAAAGATTCTCATATATTTGAGTTCAAACAATGGAGAGTAGCTAAAATATTTAGAGTGAAAAAAACAAAAAAATGTTTTATTAAATAAAGTTTATAAGAAAACATTCTAGTATTGATTTCATGAATATCTTTGTTAAGGTTTTGTCTGAAAATATAAAAATTTTTATTAGTTTTATAGAATAATTAAAATAATTTAAACCAGAAAAAGAAGTGGTTTTCACTTAACAAACTTTTTTGTTAACTAAATATATATATATATATATATATATATATATATATATATATATATATATATATATATATATATATATATATATATATATATATATATATATATATATATATATATATATATATATATATATATATATATATATATATATATATATATATATATATATATATATATATATATATATATATATATATATATATATATATATATATATATATATATATATATAATCTGTTTGACACATTTATTCGCATTTTAATGAATAGTAATAGGAAACCTTACGCAAACAGTTTGATTAAATAAATCTCAATGTATCTCAAATTAACTTATTTTATCAAACCACAAGTTATGCAAAGTTTAAATTAGACGGTAGATTAACATATTATAAAATTAGTGACTAAGGTGGACTTATTAGTAGTGCCGTATGTAGTAAACGTGAACGTCCGCTCGTACGTGCGTACTAGATGTGCGTCGTGCGTGCGTCCGTTGCCGCCTACTCATGACGGTCTACTGGTACACGTCACCTAGCTTTACGAGTAGCAAGTAGGAGTTAATACTCCTACTCAGGGGTTAGCGTCCCTGCTCGTCAAGCGAGCTTAAAAAATAACAAAAAAAAATTATTATATTTGGCATCAAAGACGCAAATTCTATTGTCTAAACTCCCTTTTTCAACAAACTCAAGATTTTTGTACGAGAAGTGACGTTTTATAATTATTTTTTAACCTTAAGTCATTAAGACTAGGTTATAAAACAATTAATTTTATAGCATCAGTCATCAGATTCTGATAAGAGATCAACGCAACATTTTTCTTTAAAATTAAATCAAGAATAAACTTCTGTTTTTTTTTTCCTTGGACTTCATTAAAAATATGCTAATCTTTAAATTTGCAAAGCCTCTTTCCACTATTTAATTTCTATTCAAAACTTTTTTTGTTCTTTTCTATTCTCTTTAAAATATAGCAAAGAATAAAGACAGCAAAAAAAGTAATAAATAGTACAATCATTCTATTCAAAACAAAACAAAAATAATGGAGTGTCTCTTTTTAGGTTTGTGTTTATTATTAAACTTTTATGGCTCTTTTTCGCCTAATTTACTTTCTCATTTTACATCTTTTTTTAATACTCTCTGACTGAATCATCAGCTTATTTAAGGTAGTCTCTTTTGTCAAACCATTATTCCGACGCTGTCCTTAAGGTTTGAAAATGTAAAAAACGACTTCTTCATTTAAAAGAGAACCTGCCTACCCCAAACCCTCAGTTGTTGTTTACACACTCCGCTTCATGTTCTCTCTAAAAATCTGTCGATGTATGTGCGCACCGCTGCGCAAATCCCTATATACATCATTTTTGCTATTTCCTAGAAATACGAGTTCGCGGACGCAAAGGAGGCTAAACGTCGGAATCGGGGTTTGACAAGAGTGCGTTCCCTTATTTAAAACGTTGGATATTTTGCAGTGATGAAATTTTACCGATAAATATCCATTTTTAAATAGGCAAATTCGGAAACTTCTTAAAAATTGTGTATTCTTCTAAAATACTATAATACTTATCTATAGAATGGATTTTCAAAATTTACCGGTTAGTAATTTTTAAAATTTACCTGTAAAACGACCAGTTACTTTATCGATAAATTTTACTTTACGCAACACGAAAATGTTTTAACTTCTTTTTTGCAACAATTATGTTTTTATCTGCAGTAACAATCAAATCTTATTTTTTTAACAATATAAATATTATTAAAATCAAAGTTTACAAAAATATGGTTGTAGAATTATATACAACAAAAAAACGAGACGATCGCACTAAACCTTTAACAAAAGACATCACACCTTATACCTGATTCCTCAAAGAATGCATGTACATCATGATTTAAAGTTTTTTTGCGTCATTTTTTCGGTGATCTAATTTCGTGGTCATACTATATAGATTGTTCTGGGTAAACTATACTGCTATAGATTATACGGTTTTATGTGTTCAATTTGATGGGATTTAAAATGAAAAATAACAATACAAACTTATCTTATAAGCTGCTGCGAGCATAATGTTGCAGTGATATAACAAAGTAGACCAAAGTTTCCTTGATTGGAACTATAACGTTTTCCTTGCTTATTCAGTAACAAAATCAAAGGGTTGTAGAAATAGTTCAAGCGCGATTTAAAAATACTTAGTAACAACCATAAACCTTAAAAAAATACTTTATTTAGTGATTTTAATCAATAAATTAAGAGAATGTCAAAACAGTTGAAGCTTTTATACAACGTTTTGTTTGCAGACTTTCAGGTTGTCAGGCTAATATAAATCTTATTTTACGTTTTGAATAAACTGTTTTAAATTTCACGGTAAATCATTTTTATTCAATTTTTGTTGATTTTACTGGTGCTTTTTTTTTAAAAAAAACAACATGTTCTCATTAAGGAATCAAAGTGTTCCAATTTAGGGAACCCGTTGCCTTGATTGGAACAAAATGGTATCTTTGCAAAAACAAATTTATTTTCAATAACAGTGCAATCAATTAAGTCAACTTATGGTTAAAAGTATAGTAGGATTGTCTGTTTGTATTAATTAAGTCATAAATATTTTTCGAACTTGAACTTATGAATTTGAACTTATGAATTCGAACTTATGCAACAATTTTCTCTCTTGTATTTTTGCTTTTCGTGCTAACCTGTTTTGTTCAAATTTCTTTTTAAATAGGTAATCAGCAAAAATAAAGAAGTACAGTAATTCATTAAAGAATGGATCTCCGAGTAAAATTTGTCAATATAATATAAACGACGTTAAAAAAGTAGATATGAAAGCCATCAAATCAAGCCTCTCAAATGATGCTAAAACATTTTTAAAATTTAAAAAATTGCAGTAATTTTCTGAAAAAAGAATTAAAAAAAATTTTTTTATTAAGTTTTTTGTGTATAATTCATTTTGATGGGAAAACTATATTTGAGACAATTAAAGCAAAAAAATTAAAATGTAAACAACTAGCTGTACTAGTTAACATATTGCAAGTAGCACTTGTTAGGTGTCCCTTCTTTAACTTTATCTTCAGGTGACAAACAATATTGCAAGTAGCACTTGTTAGGTGTCCCTTCTTTAACTTTATCTTCAGGTGACAAACAATATAAAGGAGTAATGCAATAATGTTAAATATTACGATAATAAATCACATGTAGGTGGATTGTGCTTTAAAACAGTACTGAAACTAATACTGACATGAGGTAAAGAACTATGAACAAAATCAGCAATAATTTAAGTAAACACATTCTCCAACTTGCTTGCAGACATCATGTCACAGAGCTGAAAATATATTATTTCATAAAAAATCTTACTCATGAAGAAAAAATAGTACCAAAAAACCTTTTTTTTAAAAGATTTTCCGGTCCTACATTTGATAATTAAAATAAACTCGAAGATCAAAAGTTTCAATTTAATCCTGAAAACAAGTTAAGGTTTTATTGGTAATTAAAGCCAGATAATGTTGTGGGGGAAAGCAACAGCAGATGTCGAAGTAAAAAACATTAATAGACAAGGCAGAAAAGAACTGGCAGAGCATGTTGTTTTTTATCTATCAAATACAAGAGTAAACCTTTTAAATTCTTTTAAACCAACATATTTTGATATTACAGCTCTACACTAAATGACTCTTTTTGAAGATATTTACCCACCAAAAGAAGCTGCTGAGAAAGTCATGACTTTCTTTCATGATCTTACAAAATGATATTTTGAAATGCAACTTATTACAATTTAGAAAAGAAGAAGGTGAAAATAAAAATTAATTTAGACAAAACCAAAGATTTTAAGCCACCAAATTTTGGTATTATTTGACGAGCATTTATACTTTATGTTTACAGTAAATTTTTTACTATTCATTATTCGGCCGAATAGCGGCCAGTGATAGCAAATGGTTTTGCTTTTTCTCTTAAATTATACATATTTTCAAAGATATTTTTAAAAATATCTTTGATTTACTATACAATTTAAGCGAACAATTTCATGTAAAATCCAATTTCATTTGAAGTTGGACGATTTTTTTTCAAACCTTAATATGTTTGCATAATTTCTGTATATGATGACAAGCAGCCATTCACTAAAATTAAAATTTCTAAAATTACCTCAAAAATCCGAGATATGCCTAGGCTACTAATTTTTGAAATCTTTTTGAATGGTTTAAAGAGTATAATATTTTTATATTTTATTTTGGTTAAATAATTTAATGTAACAGTCAACAAATAAAAAATTTAATGCAGGTTGTGACACGACCTTGTCTCAAATGAAACAAAAATGCCTACAGTGTAGTTGACATAAGGGGTCGTCCATAAATTTCGTCACGTTTTAGGGGAAGGGGGAGGGGTAAGAGGTTTGTGGCAAATAAAATATAACTATAAACTTTATTATCTATAAAAAACTCTGTTTGAAAGCTCAGCTAAAGCATTTAGATTTCTTCTACTATTTTGCTTTGCAATTTTTTCTTACCATTTTCTTATCAACTTTTGAAAATTTGAAGAAAAAATTTGCTATCATTTATATGATGTTGAGGGTAAAGTAGAAACAATCTAATAAAACTTTTAATCTTTTCAAATCAACGAAAATCTGTTGCTTGTAATGTTTCAGTAATATTAGGTAGATGGGCGTTTTTGAAATTTAACCAATATGTTTTCAACAGATCAAGCTCACCTAATCGGTTTGATCTTAAAAAATAACCCTAATAAAACTTTTGATAACATAATAAAAAAATGTGATACATAAGAATATAACTTTTTGATAACAAATTTTAATACATAAGAGAATGGTGTAGTCTTTCCAAATATTAATAAAAGAACACTGTTTTGTATTTGCTGAAAAAACTAAAGGTTAGAACGAAGAAACTAAAAAACTGGTACTTTATAACACTTTAAAATTATATCATCAAACTTTGTGTTAAACTATTTACTCAAATAATCTTGTAGAGGAACAGTGATAGCCAGTTTATAACAATTTTACATGGATACGGTATTAAATCTCAGCTATTAAGTCCTTTATTATTTTACCATCAAAATGTAATTCAAGCTTGCCATCCTTGTGGTTGATATAATACTAAAATAATTCTTTTAAGTTTTCAAAATTTTCATCAAGTATCTTATTTTTCATTCTATATCCGCTCGAATTTGAAAGAGGCATATTATCTGGATTATCTCTCCTTTAATAAATAACTTTGTTAGTGTAGCAGTGATTTTATTAGCAAATATGTTCGCTCCAAGAGCTGTTTTCATTGTTTTATGTATGGTGTCTTTGCTAATCTCAATATGTTGAGATTGAGAATTTGACGTGTTTTTTTTTTGGCAAGATTAGGCTAATATTCATTGCCACTTGAACTGAGTGTGTCAGATGAACTTGAAGTTTTATGTACAGAATCCTGAGCATCTACAATAGAAGGTATTATATTAGTCACTCTTTCCAGATCTCTCTTTTTTTTTTGCTTTGAATAGTCAACTCTGGCATTGTCCAGATCTTTGAAACACATCTTGCAATCTGCTATATGATCTCTGATGAAGACAATGTTATTTGCGTTGTCTTCCTTGAATATGAACTTATCCATCTTGATAGCTTTAATGAGTGTCTTGTGGTCAGTGCTTGCCTAAAATAGTCCTATAACAGATATAGTAAGTTATGTTAGTTGATATAATAAAATTATAATTTATTTTTTGTTATAATCAGTAAGAAATTCTAGAATATTCAAATCCAGTAAGTTATTTGTTTTGATTTGTGTTAGTTTATGAAAGTTATATTTACCTCTTAATGAAGCAATAAAATCTTTCTTGAAGGTGATCCTTGGCTTTTCTTTGTGATAAGTGCTTTAATATTCGTGATCAGCCTACTAGCAACGATAACTGGCAATCCAGATCTAAGCCACGTAAACATGAAGGATCATAAAATGCATTCATTTTGACACTGCTCTGTTACTGTGGTACACTACATTTTATTTAAAATACATATTTTGCTAGTTTTTTAAAATAGTTATTATTTAAAATATAATTTTATATTAAAAATTATTTGGCGTAAGTAGGGGAGAATTGCCTTAATTGAAACACTTTAGGAATAAATATTTATTAATCAAAGATGTGTTAACTATGGAAATATTTATGACTTGATTAATTCAAACAGACAATCCTACTATATTTTTAACCATAAATTGACTTAATTGATTGCACTGTTATTGGAAAAAAATTTGTTTTTGCAAAGATTTACCATTTTGTTCCAATCAAGGCAACTGGTTCCCTAAATTGGAACACTTTGATTCCTTAATGAGATCAGGTTGTTTTTTTTTTAAAAAAAAGCACCAGTAAAATCAACAAAAATTGATTAAAAATGATTCACAGTGAAATTTAAAACAGTTCAAAACTTAAAATAAGATTTATATTAGCCTGACAACCTGAAAGTCTGCAAACAAAACGTTGCATAAAAGCTTCAACTGTTTTGACATTCTCTTAATTTATTGATTAAAATCACTAAATAAAGTATTTTTTTAAGGTTTATGGTTGTTACTAAGTATTTTTAAATTGCGCTTGAACTATTTCTACAACCCTGTAGAAAAAAAGGTGTTTTACTAAAAAAATGCAAAATATATCCATAATTCATTTTTTTTCAACAATAAATGCAATTGTTCCAATTAATTACACTTTATGTTTTAGAACAAATATCCTACCTGAAACCAACATCTAGCTGGCAAGATATCAGTGAGTCAATTTTTGTGTTCTGTGGCTACTTTTTCTGAAGATACAGCAGGTACTTCGAAACATCAGTTCTGAGAGAAAGAATAATTTTTTTGCATTTTTACAGACTTTTTAACTTAAAAACTATTATTCAATCTGGTTCACTGGCAACTTTTTTTGGGCTTGTGAGAGCTGAAACAACAACTGTCAGCAGGCTTTAATTCTCTCTTTCTTGTTCTCATTTTTTAGTTCTATTAATAATTTAAATGATTCACATTAAATATCTTACATAATTTTCATTTGATTCAAAAATGTTTTTCAAATACTTTAACAACTATACAAAGAAAATAGTAAAAAGTAGCTTAATTACAAAAATAAATTTCACCTAGAAAAAACATGATTGCATCATTAATAATGATGCAACCAACCTTGCAATCAACCTACACCCATTATCACATTGTCATAGTGTTGCTTCTCTTTCTCTATTCTATAAATATTATAAGCAACTGCTCTAAAGCGTCTTTTGTGCCATCTTCTATAATTCATTCTCGTGTAACTCGTCATTCAATTAAGTCTCATTCTTTTACTGCAACTGTTTTTAAGTGTTCCAAAAACTCTTATTCGTCTAGTTTTTTTCCTCAAACATCATTTCTTTGGAATTCGCTTCCTTCATCTTGCTTTCCTAATGCATATCATCTGTAACCTTTTAGGACGTCAGCTTTATATCCGCCTCTTTATATCCAGTGCCGTGGGTGATCACCAACCAGGCCCTAACCAGGCAGGGTAGGCTCTAACGCTGCTACTGCTAATATCCATAAATAGGACTGCAAATGCCATTAATTAACATGACCTTTATTTGCAAATCGGCTAATATAACCGACCAAACTTTCACCGAACTAAACTTCCTAAGAATTAGATAAGCTTCAGTTGTTTTTTATAAAGTGTTTATTTTTAAAACGTCCTTCTTGTTATATCATTTGATATCAAATCTCTTAAATACTTACACTGCGTTGTATATGTTAGACGCATGTCGGATTACTTAAAGCTAAAGTTTGTAATCAAGGCTTCGAATCTTTTATTGAACATTATTTGTGGATATTATTTAATAAAATTATATTACATTTCAGATTGGGTTTCCTATATCGGACCAAAAATTACATACCGGTTTTTTGGTATTAGATTTTGTGAAAACCGATATACCGGTATTGATACCGATATTTACAAATACTAAAAAAAAAAAATAATTAAAACCCAAATTAACAAATAAACTGTTCAAAAACTTTATTCTTCAAGTTAAAATAATATATAAAATTAATTCATCTTATTATTTTTGGCAAAATCCAGCCACTCTTATAATGTCAAGCTCAAAGGTTATCCGTCATAGCTGAAACATATCTGTTTCGGATAGCAATGCTATCCGAAACAGATATATTTCAGCTATGAAGGATAAGAGCCGCTAGATAAGATGCACAATTAAATTTACCAAAGCAGTTTTAGTTAGTCAATTAAATATGATATCTAAACCAAAGATATATTACACTTGATCTGTTTTATGAAGATATTGAATGAGATAAGATAAAACTTGTGCATTTTTCATTTATTTTTTTAATTAAGGAGGACTTCATATTGTTACTTTATGGTCCTACACTCAAACTTTGCAGCATAAATGCCAAGGTAGTATCAGCTGATAGAAGGATAGCTTCTCTGACAAACTCTCTACAGCCAATTTCACAGGTACAAACATAGATACTGTTGATAATATTAATTCTAGTTCAGATTCCGTAAAGTTAATAGCTAAATTTAAGTCAATCAGGTCTTTTTGAACAGAATTTTTTAATTTATAAAAACGCTCTAGCATAAAAAAGAAGCTGTTCCATCTGGTCTTATTATTTAACATTAATGACAGATCTTTGCCATGTTGAGTTTTTACAGCTGTTGCATATCAATGGAGACAAATTATTTGCAAGTTCATTTGAATTTGGTGAGCTCTGAAAAATCCTTAATCCGCCTTAATCTAATCCGTCTTCTCTTTATCGTGCTCGTCATTTTCTTTCCCCTGATTCCATTCTTTACCTCTACAAATCTCTTATTCGACTCTGTATGGAATACTGTTGTCATATGTCAAAGTCCAAAAACGCTTTGTAAACGTAGTTGGACCCGGTCTATATGCTAAGCTTGAGCCTCTTTTCCATCTTCGTTAAGTTGCATCTCTTTCTCTTTTCTAGAAATATTATCAACCGAATTCTAAAATCTGTTTCTAGAATGAAAATTAATGCTCAAATAACAACTATTTTTTACAGAAGTCCACTCGTCAAACGTAAGACTAAATCGATTTCCTTGCCGTTGAGGTTCAGATAATTCTTTTATTATCGAGTTTTGAATTTTAGTAGCAAATTTTATTTATTATTTGGCAAACGGATTCGTATGATTTTGGCACGTCAAAACTTCGAGCTATCAGCAATTTTCTTAGCTCATTGGATGTTATAAAAACTCTGAATCGCAAGCCATCGGTGGCCGTCATTTAAGCTAAAACATTCGGCAGTGAATCTTTGTCTTTTCATAAAATAAGTTAAAATTGTATTTCTAGCGAGTTGCAAATAAGGTGTAGTGGAAACACCAGCAGTAGATCGCGAAATTGAAACTTCAACTGGATAATGTTTCAATAATTTTATTTGGTGAGAAGTCTATAAATGTGTATAAAGTCCACTAGTCGAGCCACCACACGATACAGCTCCAGACATTTCGCACAAAAAGTGATAGGTAACTAAATATTAAAAATAATTAAAAGAAAAGCTTTTTTTATTTCAATAATCTAAGTTCTTTTCGGTGATACTTTCTCGCTTAGATATTTTAACTAAATATTAAAAGAGTTTAATATTTCAAAATATAAATATAACTTATTTAATACTTTGGTCACTAAATATTAAAAAAGGCTTTCTACATCAAGGAAATCTTTTTTTATCCGTTTTTATAATCAAAGTTTTGTTCGGTGATATTTTTGCGCTTATAACGCTTATAACGCACGAAGTCTCATCATAGTCATTAGAATATATTTCTTCTGACTATGGTCTCATCGAATAATTACTGTCTGTCGAAAAAACTTACCGGTATATACCGGTATAACCGACCTTAAGAGCTCGGTATCGGTATTAGAAAATGGCATACTGATTTTCGGTATACCAGTATTGAATGCACTAATTTCAGAGCATGGCCAGATCATAAGTCAAGTAAAATAAGGGTGAAAAAAAAATAACATTAGCATATGGAAAATAGTGTGTATATATATATATATATATATATATATATATATATATATATATATATATATATATATATATATATATATATATATATATATATATATAATAAATATATATACAATAAATACTTTATTATATATATATATATATATATATATATATATATATATATATATATATATATATATATATATATATATATATATATATATATAATAAAGTTATAATGTAGAATATATATATATATATATATATATATATATATATATATATATATATATATATATATATATATATATATATATATATATATATATATATATATATACACACTAGTGAGTACTTTTTTTTTTCCCTCTTAATCACAATTTTTATTTCTCTATTTTTATTATATTTTTTATATATGTTATTTTTTTTATATTTTCATTTTATGTCAATTTTTATTTATTCATTTTTAAATTTATTATTTTAGTAAAAAAATTTATTTTTTATTATTATTTTTATTATTTTCATTTAATTATTATCTATTATATTTTATATTTTTATATATATATTTACAAAAACGATTATTTACATTAATATAACTATATATATTAACCCTAACCCTAACCCTAAGCCTGACCTTGCTGCCTGGCCAAACCAAACCCTCGCTATATTCTTTAATATATATATCTGACGACTGGGATGCGGCCACATATGGGCCACTTATGTCTTATTTTTTGGGTTGCTATCGAGTCAATTTACAACGTATCTGTGGATATTGCAATTAAGTTTATTGTGAAAATATTAAATGGTTGAGGTTGAAAATTAAACAAAACAACTGAAAATTGAATAAGTGTTATGGAAATGAAGAAATACATTATAATAAAAATTTGTTACAATCTTGAGTGCTTTAAAATTAAGCTATGAATAAGCCGGTTTTTTTTTATTTAGCTTTTTTTTAGACTAATTATTTTTTTCGCGGTTTAAAGACTTCACTTAAGGATATTTTTTTATTAACAACGTGAAACTATTATTAAGTTGTTTTATCATTTGTTTTATCATTTTCCAACTTAAGTTTGTTGTTTTTTAGCCTTATTTTGCATAATTTTTTAATTTTTATGTAAATTACATTTTCGTTTTATATCATTTAATCATTTTTATTTACATCTTTTCACTTTTTTCAATTTCAGATCCCAAAATGAAACGTGTACAGTTAAGTGGTACACAAAAGAGAAAACAAGCTAAAGAAAAATAGCTCACTATTTGTGCTATTTTTCTTTAGCTTGTTTTCTCTTTTGTTAATTTTCTGCTCGTAGCTTTCTGTTGTGAAAGCTACGAGCAGAAAATTAACAAGTTATTTAGTTTTAGATCAGCAACAGGAAAAACAGGATTTTACTGACACTATCGGCCCTCTTGATAAGTCTACTATAGGCTGTTCTGCAAATCCAGACACTGCAATAGAGCTTAGTAATGAAACTTGTTGTAAGTGTAACCCTCTTCAGTCTTCTGTAGATGATGATAAAGATGAAAATGATAAAATTAATCAAGCAAAAGATCCAGGATTGTGGATTGACTTTTCCACTTATGATGTGGCTAACTGGGTTGACTCTGGGCCTTCTAACTGTCAGCATCATTTTGGTCCCTTTGATAAATCTTGCCATATTTATGCTGGAGGAAAAATAACAAGATATTGTTCCCAAAAACATTTCTATGGCACAAAAGCAAATGGTGAGCAGTACAGGAGAGAGTGGTTATTGTATTCACCATCCACGGCATCTGTGTATTGCTTTGTTTGTAAACTTTTTGCATCTACAGGTTCCACAAGTTTTGCTGATAAAAATGGTGGAAAAATAACATTTATGTTGATAATCACGAACAAAGCGCTACTTATAAAAACTGCATGTTAGTATACCTAAATCGTTGACAAGGCTCCGGTTTACTACAAAAGCTAGAAGAGCAAATAAATGAAGAGTATAGTTACTGGGAACATGTTTTGAGGCGAGCAATAGCGGTTATTTGCACTATAGCCGAGCGTCTGGTCTGGCTTTCAGAGGAACAAATAAAAAATTTTGACCTTTAGAAAATGGAAATTATTTAGGGCTGCTAGAGTTAGTCACTCAATACCCGATATTTCACATATAAATCAGTTAAGCGTTGTTATTCGATATGTAGTAAATAGAGAGCCCATTGAACGCTTTTTGACTTTCTTGGAGTTGCAAAATTACACTGGTGAAGGTATGGCAAAGCAAGTGCTGCAGTACTTACGTGAAGTTTGCAATATTGATTTTTAGAAATGCAGAGGTCAATCCTACAATAATTCAGCTAATATGTCCAGGTGCTACAAGGACATGCAAAAAAAAAATTCTTGAGGAAAATGAGTTTGCTAAATACATACCCTGTGCTGCCCATTCACTAAATCTTGTATGCAGAAGTGCCGTTGACTCCTATTTAGAGGCAGTAAACTTTTTCCATACAGTGCAACTGATCTATATTTTTTTCTCAGCTTCAACCAACAGATGGAAGATTCTGAAAAGGATGTCTTGTGAATGAAACGCTGGTAAAGTCTCTTTCCGATACCAGATGGGAAGCAAATGCTGTTGCAACTGAAGCTATTGTAAAGTCTCATCCTCATATTTTAAAAGCATTAGAATGTATACAAGAAGATCAGTCACAGAAAGGAGACACCAGATGAGAAGCAGAAAGCATTGCAAAGAAGATGCAAGAATTACAATTTGTTTTCATGCTTGTTTTTTGGAAAGAGGTATTACAGCATTTTCACAGGGTTAGTCAGGCTCTCCAAAAAGAGCATGTGAACTTAAAAACGTGTGCTGATTTGTATTCTTCACTAGTAGATCACTGATTTGTATTCTTCACTAGTAGATCACTTGCAAAAATCTAGGAATGAATTTGAAAAGATTTGAAGAAGATGCAAAAATAATGACACCAGGTGTGGATAATAAGTCAACTTTGACCCGTAATCGTAAACAAAAGACAGTGTTCAGTGATGCCCCTGAAGTATTTCTGAATGCCAGAGACAAATTTCGTATATCTGCATTCTACGCCATTGTTGACAAATTTGAGACAGAAATGAGTAGTCGAGGACAATTATATAATGATGTAGCAGATCAACTTTCTTGTTTAGTCGATGGATCATTATCACAAACATCTCAGTGTTGTGAAAAACCGATAAATGCTTATTAACTTATATGCAAAATTAACTTTGACGATATACTCAAAAGCTTTGCTAGATGTAAATTTAGAAGAAAAAAAACTTTAAAATGTAAATGACAATATCTTTTTGATTTTTTCATCTAATAAAAAAATACAGTTTGTATATTATTATTTCAAAATTTATTAACTATTAATTTTAACACAGAAATAATAATTAATGTAGGTTTTATATAAGTAGTAGTAGTACAAATTACAAACATATTTGTTAACAACTGTTTTCTTTGCATAATATTGAACATACCAGCGGTCACAGTCAGCGAAAAATCAGAGGCCAAGGGCAGAAGGAGGCACCGATGTGGGTTTGTGCATAGGGCACTAAAATGGTTTAATCCGGCCACATAGACCTACTAAAGACGCAAACTTCATTTAAACCGGTTCACTTTTTTGTTGTTATCCGGTTATCCGCTAAAATTTAAATTTCGATAATCTACAATGACAATCAACAACAGTGTTATTTATTTTGATATTTTAGCTGTAAAACATTATTTATAGATATATAAATGAAAATGGAATCCAGATATATAGAAGCAATGAGCAAGGAGGGTTGTGAAACATGTAGCATTCAAGACTGTTTCAATAAACTTTGCAACATTTTCTTAAAAAAGTTGACAACTAAAGTTTCAAGTTTTGTACGTCATAATGATGCTTATTTTATGCAAAAACTAAAAAAGAAGTTATACGAATCTTTGTATTTAAGTCTCTACTCGCCTTATATAAGTTTATCAAACTTTAATAAACAAATTATGAAAATTTCTCTTGAGCCGTTAAATGTTTATAATATGGTTGCAGAAAAAATATTTAAGCTTCAGATAGATGGTCGAACAAATGAAGCTGATCAACTTTACAATTGCTCTCAAAATTTGAAGGCATTGAATAATAATTCAGTTGATCAAGTTTTTCTTTTCTTGATACTGTTAGCAAATGATGTAAATAATAAAACTAATGAAAAAAAACTACAATTTGAAAAAAACTCAAAATTTTCATCACTATTTTTTCAAAATGATTTACGAGCAATGCATATTGATAATTGTGGAATTGATCAATTCGGAAGGTTTGTAAATTCAAATAGTTATAGCATTTTGTGATTGTGTGCACATGTACATATTTCTTTTTTTTTAATTTTCTTATGTAAGTTCTCTTAATAGAGTACTTAATTTAGGTACTCTTAGAAGTATTATTATTATAAAAGCTATTTTTTCAGAGTTAAGTATGAGTTTGTATATTAGGTTAAGTATAGCTTTGTAAAACACAACACACTCTACAACATAATTGGAGTTAAAAGTTCTACAGCATTCTAATTTGTAAAAGGGAGGTGTTAGTCACTTTAAGTAACCAAACAAAAAACTCTATTACCTTCCAACCTTTTTTATATATGATTATATTTACTTTTTATAGAATGCTGTATATGAGGTGATATATATATATATATATATATATATATATATATATATATATATATATATATATATATATATATATATATATATATATATATATAATATTCTATAGGACTTGTATGAAAAATATTTGATTAACAAAACACTTATTTAAAAAAAGAGAAACTAATGTATTAAAAATGTAATAATTAAAAGAATATCCCAGTGATTGTTAAAAACAAGTTTTGCTGCTAAAATCTGAAAAGCAAATCTATTTTCTATTTTTAATTGTATCAAGAATTTTTTTTGGGGCTTAATGAAAAAATATACAAATGAAAATGACTTGCTGATTCTGGGAAAAAAATACTTTGTTTCTTAATGATAAAAAACTGGGAATATACTTATGTGTCAATTCACCTGTTTGTTTTAGAGTCAAGTTTGAGTCTTCTGACTATTCTTTTATGTACCTTCTCTTAGCACCTCTAACTTAATCATCTTTTTATGTACCTTCTCTTAGCACCTCTAACTCAATTATCTTTTTTTTGTTCTTTATTGTTTTTCTTTACAAGAATCCACTCTTTTTGACTTTGTCTCCGATCAAATAAACCAAACTAAATCTCTTTATCCTTCATCCAATATTGTTACTGGTAGCTTTAATTCTCATTACATTTAATGACTTAGGTATCTGTACCACTGACTTTACTGTCTCTAAAGCTTACATTTTTTTTCTTTCTCAATCTCTTACTCTGATAGTTAACTTTTTGACTTGTTTTCCAGACATGGTATCTTAATTATTTATTAAATACTCGCATATGGTATTGTGGCATATGGTATTGTGAGAAATTATCTGGGATGGATAGAGAACTTTTTAACTAACAGAAAACAGAGAGTGGTCCTTGGCGACACTGTCTCAGATTGGCTACCAGTTATTAGTGGTGTACCACAGGGGTCAGTTTTAGGACCACTGCTGTTTTTGATTTTTATTAATGATTTGCCAGATCAAGTCAAAAACCCTATTAAACTTTACGCTGATGATAGTAAAATAATAAATATTATAAAAAATCCAAATGATTCAATAAGCCTTCAAAATGATATAAATAATATAATGGCATGGTCATCTATTTGGCTCACAAAATTTAATTATGAAAAATGCAAAGTTATGCATATTGGGAAAAAAAATCCAAATGCTACATTTATAATGACTGATATTGATTGCAATTACAATTATACATTGTGTAACACAAAAGCTGAACGTGATTTGGGTATAATGGTTCAATCCGATTTAAAATGGCACTCACAAGTTGATTCAGCAACCAGCAAAGCAAACAGAATGTTAGGTACCATAAAGAGAAGCTTTAAATATTTAGATGTAAACATGGTAAAAATGCTCTATACAACGTTCATACATCCACATCTTGAGTTTGCGGTCCAGGCATGGTCTCCATTTTTAAAACAAGACATTGACAAAATTGAGAAAATCCAAAAAAAAACAACCAAACTAGCACCTACAATTAGGAAATTATCATATGAAGCTAGGTTGAATATTATGCAATTAACTTCACTGGAAGAACGTAGACTACGTGGAGATCTGATTCAACAATATAAAATTCAGCATGGCCACAATAAAATAAATTGGGTTGCTAACGATTGTGGAAATGCATTGGAGGAGGGTCCATGTCTGCGACAGCACAAATTTAAAATGAGGAAGCCTTTTAGCAGAAATACCTTCAGGTATCATTTTTTCCCAAATCGAGTTGTAAATGCGTAAAACAGTTTACCATCTTAAATAATAGAAGCTACTTCAATAAATAACTTCAAAAACAAACTAGACAGAGCTGGATTTTGCAGAAACTATTTGTTAAAACACAAACAAAAGACAAAATGAGCTGTTACAGTGCAATATCTTATGTTATTGCACTTCGCAACTGTTTAAAACAGTTGTTACAGTTATACCTTATTATTATTATTATTATTATTATTATTATTATATATTTGTATATTTTCAAAAACTAATCCACTTCCAACAAAGTTGCAAGCATTCATTATTAAGTTATAAGTTACTAGAAAATAGAGGATAGTGTTAAAGAACAAGTAAACAGTTAGCTGAAGACTTAAAAAGTTGTAGGTTGTATAAATCAAAAAATGAAAATTTATAAGAGTTATGAGGTTTTGTTAATCTGCAAAGAAAAAAAAAACTGGATTAATAAAAGTTTTTACAGCATGAAGGTACAGATACAGTGAAAGGGTGCAACTTGCTGAATAAGAAGCCTAGCAAGAATGAGTTTTGGTTGATCGATGTAGAGATGATAGCTCATTTGAGCATTGACCATGATAGTATTTGTAGGAAAAAAAAAGAAATGCAACCCTACAACAATGGGAGAGTGGCTTAAGCTTAGCAGAAAAAGCAGGTCTAGTTACATTTACAATGTACTTTTAAACTATGTCTGATAGTGAGATGGTGATTTTTTGTCAATATAGGAACGTCAACACAATTGCAATATTTTTTTTGTAGTAAATAAATGAGATTTGTTGTTCAATAAAAATTGTGGATTTTAAGTTCACACTTAAAATCCACAATTTTTGTGGATTTTAAGTTCACACTTAAAATCCACAAGCCACTACAAACTCCACACTGTTACAGAAGAGAGATTAGATTAAAAATTGGCTGTTTGTTTTAAGTAGTCAAAAAGTGAAAACTTTTTTGTCAAGACAATAGTATAAAGTTAAGTTGTCAGCAAGAATTTTTTCTTGATTTAAAATGAGCCACGTTAGACATAAAATCATGAAGATTGCTATTGTAGATAAGAAACAATACAGAAGCACCAATAGAATCTTGCGGTACCCTTAAAGCTACTCGAAAAGAAGAAGAGTGTAGGTCTTCAAGAATAATTTTAATATTGCAGTTAGAAAGAAATGATTTAATAATTTCAAAACCTTTATAAAAAGAAATTGGTAATAGAGTGAAGACTAATCATAGGATAGTTAGAGAGGTCAGAGTATTTTCTAGAGTTTTTTAAAAAATGGAACCACTTATTTAGTACTTATTAATTGTTTAGCCAAAGTTAAAAAAAGTTCTGGAGAACACTTTTTAAGAATATAATGGAAGTATTAATTGAAGAATATGGCCATTAGATTCAAGAGTAAAGTTAGAGAAAAAGTTCTTTCCAAATATCTTTCTGCTCTATTCTCGGAAGAAGTTAAAAGACCAGACCCATGAATTTAAGATAAAATGTTAAGGTGCTTTAGTTAATGACACTGTTGAAGACTTTCCAAAAGTCTCTAGATTATAACATCTGAGATAAGATACAATTTTTAGTAAAGTAAGAATAACAGAGCTTAACATCAGACAATACGTTTATATATTCTTACATATTTATATAAACTTTTGTATTTATATGGTGTAGTATTTGCCAAAAAAGAAAATGATCAGATGGATGTGTGGTATGACTCTAACAAGACAAGAAAAGAAGGTCTAATCTTAGACAGGTTAGAAAAAAAATGTTGTATCAAACAATCTTTGCCAGAAAAGATTAAAGTGATTTAGGTACGATTTAGCATGTAGAGAGGTAGCAGCTTCATTAGAAAATGTTAGTGTTAGAAGTATTGTATGAATACATGTTGTATGAATGAGCATTAGTTATAGAAAAAAGAGAGATAGTTTATATTAGAAAAACAGCGCAAACAAGGATGGCTAAAACTTGATGATGATGATAATCATGATGATGATGATGATGATGTTGATGATTATAATGATGATGAGGATGATGATGATGATGATAATGACCATTATGACGATCTTGTTGATCATGATGATGTTTATATATGCATATATACACAAAATATGAGTTATGAATAAAAAAAATATACTTTAGGAAGTATAAATGTTTATGCAGCCGTGATCTTAAACCCAGCCCCAGTTATATTTTATCACACTCGGCCCCGGCCCCAGTCAAATTTCAACCCCAAATGTTTACTATCTGTGATTTGTTGGCATCAATTTTTTGTGATGAAGAACCATTATTTCTTATTAGAGCACCTTTATAGATTATTAAAGAAAAAAATCTTTTATTTTGTCTTGAGTTCAACAAATTACTCTCTAACAATTGATAACTTCTCTCTAACAATCAATTCAACTTTTTAATCCTCATTCTACTGCTGATTTGGTAATCATGATAACAGAAAGTTTCTACCATAAATCAGTTGCACTTTGACATATTAAAGGCTTTTAAAAAAGTCTGGTCTCCTTCAGAAGCTCTCTTCTAATGGTGTATTTAGAAAAGCTTGTAAATGATCATTCCTTACTAACCCCAGTATTAAAGTTGCCTTTGTTGAACAACATTCTCATTCATTTCCAGTAACTTCAGTCATTCTCCAACGTTTCCTTTTTGGTTCTGCGTTGTTTTTCAACTATATTAATGACCTTCTTGTTAATCTTACTGGGAGCTTTTACTTTTTACTGGGAGCTAATTTTTAAAAGATGAATTAAATCATTAAAATATTCTCTTCTATATATATCTTATATATATATATATATATATATATATATATATATATATATATATATATATATATATATATATATATATATACATATATATATATATATATATATATATATATATATATATATATGAAGTATATAATATATATATATATATATATATATATATATATATATATATATATATATATATATATATATATATATATATATATATATATATATATATATAGTATATATATATATATGTATATATATATATTATATACTTCATATATATATATATATATATATATATATATATATATATATATATATATATATATATATATATATATATGTATATATATATATATATATGTATATATATATATATATATATATATATATATATATTATATACTTCATATATATATATATATATATATATATATATATATATATATATATATATATATATATATATATATGTATATATATATATATATATACATATATATATATATATATATATATATATATATATATATATATATATATATATATATATATATATATATGAAGTATATAATATATATATATATATATATATATATATATATATATATATATATGAAGTATATAATATATATATATATATATATATATGAAGTATATAATATATATATATATATGAAGTATATAATATATATATATATATATATATATATATATATATATATATATATATATATATATATATATATATTATAACATATAGGTTATTGCAGTACCTATAAACAAAACACAATGAATGTTATGCGTGCTTTAAATACATAAGTTAAATATATGCATGTATGGTTTTATTAGTTCTTGTAGTGGATATATATATATTTATATATATATATATATATATATATATATATATATATATATATCTTCTAATATGTGATCTTTTATGACTTTCTGGACTTGCAGCAGCTGGTGAATTTTAACTTTAAAAAAGCTTTTTTCATGGATAATTACCTTAATGTTGTTCTTAGAATTACCATTCATCAATGTCAGAACATCATTTTCTACATGGAGCAATGGCAATTCTAAAGACAATGAATGTATAAAATTTTAACAAAATTAGGTCTGCTGGTGTTGGGTGTTATCTGATGATGTTTAGCATGTACCAGTTACTGTTACATATAATTTTGTTGCATTTTATTTCTAATTGGTTAAGCTGCTATCTATTTTATTATTAGGCTGGTATCTATTTTATCTGTTTTACATATTTTTTTGAAATTATATAAGTTTATTTTTTTTTAGTCACCCAGCAGATTTTAAGTTTGAAACAAATTCTGAAGTTTTTGATTTATTACCGGGTTCATATTTTGAAGGAAGTACACCATGTTTATACAAACAGGTATTGTTTTTTTTCCCCAACCTTTTTGATGGTCATGTAGCCTTTTTGATGGTCATACATATATATATATATATATATATATATATATATATATAATATATATATATATATATATATATATATATAATATATATATATATATATATATATATATATATATATATATATATATATATATAATATATATATATCAATACCACTAAAGGAAGCCACTTTAGTTCTTAAGACCAATTAAATAAAGATGATTCCTACAAATATTCTACCAAACTTATTATACTATTATATCAAAATATATTTAAAAAATAGTTATACGCTGCCTTTTTTATTGAGATCAATTTATATATTTATAAATTTTAGCAGATGTTAATTTTGCAACAGATTTGATATAAGGTTTCCAAGAAAGATCAGAAGTAAGAGTTAATCCTAGAAGATGAAGGGTAGATGACTCATCGAGCGCATTACCATTCATTCAGATGCTGCTTTTTAGCAGGCTAGAAAACAAAACTCTGATAAGCACTTGTTTACAGTTTTGAAAGGATAGACGACAGCTCCAGAGAACACTTCTGCAAGACTATAACAGGTATGTTGTGCGGGCCGCAAGCTGTAGAAGAGTCAAAGCAGGAAATCACTTTAGATACAGAATCTGGAGATATACAGATATTGAGCAATGGATCAACCTGTTTGATGGCTATATTAGGTAGAACGCAACTAGTGGGATCAAGAGATAATATTGATGAAAAGTTCTTAGCAAACAATTCAGCTTTGTCTTTAGGTGAGGTGACAAAGTCTGAACCATACAAAAGAGGTGGAATTACAGACTTGCCTTTATTATTGATACTATTAAAGATTCTCCAGAAGTCAAGAGAACCTAATTTTTGAGATGAAATACCAGATCTCATGATCTGAGAATAGCGGGCTTTGGCGTTAGACAAAACCTTTTTACAATGATTCCTAGCAGTAATAAACAGATGTCTGTTTTTTGGAGAATTGTTTTGCTGATAGATATGGAAGTAATGGTTTCGATTGGCAATTGCAGCAGCACAATGTGAGGAAAACCATGGAGAAGAAAGAGGCTTGACCTAGAATTGTCGAGAGGGAATAAAGGATTCCATGCCAGCCTGAATCCACGAAGTTATGTAAGAAGCGCATTTGTCAACAGAAAGACGAGAAATTTCTACCCAAGGGCCATCACGAAGAAAATCATAGAAAGAGTCCCAGTCAGCTTTAAGGTAGTTGTAAGATGCTTGATGATAGAGGGATTCTGATGATAAAGAAGAATGAGATAATAGTTTTAGAGAGACCAAACCATGATCGGAAGCACCTAAGGGTGAGTGTGAAATAACTGAGCACTGACTAGGATCAGAAACAAGACATAAGTCGAGTATAGAAGGTAAATGATTTGGGTTGTCTGGAAAGCGAGTTGGAATGTTGATTATTTGAGTTAGGGATTGAGAAAAACAAAAGTTGTGGGCTTTTATGCCTGCAGAGTCACTGACACTAGAGCCAAGCCATTCAGTGTGATGAACATTAAAGTCACCGACAACAACAATATTGGCTGATGTATAAAGAGAGAGGGCTTGGTTAATTTGATCAGAAATAACATCAAGAAGAGTGCAGTCTTGAGATGAAGGAGAGCGATATAGGACAAAGAGAAAGGTGATAGAGTGAAGTGGTGCTAAACAAAGGCTCATAAAAGAGTAGTCTGTAGATTCAAACCTAGTTTCCCGACAAATGGGCGAATTCTTATGAATGTAAATGCCCACGCCAAGCATGTGACTATTAGAGTCTTTACAAATTAAAGGAAGAGAACCATCAACACTAAGATCACAAGATGAGACAGCTGAACTCAAATTAGTCTTACAAAGAGGAAGTAGGTCTGGTGAACTTTGCAAGAGATAAGACTCAGCAGAAGAAAAGTTACATAGACCACGAATATTTGTGAATGATAGGTTTAGCAAATAGTTTATCAAAAATAAAATAGCGAATAGTTTATCAAAAATAAAAGTATTTCTGCATAAAAAAGATAAAAGTTCACAAACTATAAAATAAAAGTAATTATTTTGTATGAATACTTTCATCTTCAATTTAAAAAAATATAAAAGATCCATTTTTCCTTGTTAAATAAATATTTACATTAAGTGGAATAAAAATAAATATTGCTAAAATATTTTTAATGATTTAGAATCACTTTTCTGGTTTTCTCATATTTGGCTTAAAATCTGGGTGCGGATTCACAAAACTTTCGTAACTCTTGCATAACTTACAGAAATCGTACGCAAATTTATTTTTTTGTAACTATTTGGTATTCACAAACATTTTGCAGTGTTTGCATAAAGTTAAGTTTGTGCAAAAGCTACTCTTTACTTACGCAAAAAATCTTTAGATTTTTTAAGTAAGTCTAAGATAAATTATAAAAAAATGAGATATCATTTGTTTACATTTTAATTAAAATAAACAAGGTAGTATAAATGTATCAATAGAGCAACTATATATAGTTATATATACTTAACTACTTTTGCAATTATTATATCAACTTTTTTTTTAAATTAAAATCTAAGAAAATTGGTTAATTAGTGAAAATAAATTTAAACTTGAAAAAAAATAATGAAATTAAATTTAATCAATATTTTAAGGAATTATAGATACATATAAAATCTCTATGAAAATACACTTTATTCGAGACTCAGATTGGCATACTTTAAAAAAAAATATTTTTTTTACATAATATAATAAATTGTATTGATAGTTCATCAACAAAAAATTTTTGTTGTTGTTGGCCTGCGCAACTATTAAAAGCACTATTTTAAAGGAATTTTTTTAGAAGTTAATTAAAATGTTAGTTAGTTATTTTTAAATGATTTCTAATCAAGTTGAATGAAAACTGCTATAATTACCTTAATTACCTCTGTAATAAATATTTATTAACTGCAATAAATTTAACAACTACAATAAATTAAGGTGGTCAAATTTCTAAAATCGTATTTTCAACAAATATTATTTTTCAGATAATATTAAAAAATTGCTTTAGAAAAAAATAAAAAATAAAAATTTTACATTTGGACCCTAGTTTTGTGTCACAAACCATAAAAAGCCATGAGATTCATCGATAGGTATTGAGATAATAGTAGTTTCTATGAAAGCTCAAACTTTCAGTGTTTACTTATATTATAACAAGATAATCATTGAAGCAAAATTATTAACTTAGCTTAAAGTATGAAGAAACTAGTTAGCAAAAATTTATCCCAAATTAGCTCACTTCAGAACTCCGTAACTCTGCTCAAAAATAAATTCAATAAAATTTATTGCTTCAATGAGTTTATCATATATATTACTACAATTGTACAAAATTTCAAAGCACTACAACAAGTAGTTATTCAAGTTATTTATTGCAGCATGCTAAAAATAGCATTCTGAGAAAAAAACAATTTAAGATAATTAAAATTGAAAAAAATAAGTTCAAATATTAAAACAAACATTTATTTCATTTTTAAAGATTTGTTATCACTCCTCAATGTAAGAGCAGTAGTCTAATTTTATAAAAGTAGTTGTCTAAACTTATAAAAGTTTTTTATAAGCTTTATTTAACTGTTTAAGTTTCATTCAGAAATTAATATTCATGTTTAGCAAAACTGAAAAATTTTGAAATTATAAATAAATAATCTATAAATTTGTAAAAATTCTGGTAACCCTATTTCAAATTTCAATAAAAATATCAACTGGAAGATTGAATTAAACTAAAATCATTAAAAACATCATAAGTTATCTCATTGTATTTATCTTGATCAATTTAATCTTTTCATTTTGCTTTTTTTTTTTTTTAAACCAATTAAATTAAACCAACATTTGTTTCAAATGTTGGTTTAATTTATCAATTGATTTTTTTGCTATATTTTGAATTTTTTATCTTTTTGATTGCAAAACGTTATATAATTATTACCAGGATTACTAGTTCTAAATAAATATTTAGTTAACCACTTTATCTTTTAAACACCATTTTAAAATTTTTGCAATTAAAGAAATTTTATTGTTTTGAGTTTTTTTATGGCACCTTTCTAACATGTTTTTATCAGATAGATCAATAAATATTAACTTGATTATGTAATTACAACTAATTAAGGCTGTCTTGGTTTTTTTATTCGCACTTGTTTCAATAATATTGTCTGCTTAAAATTTGCACCAGGTATTAACAGTTCCACAACACATTGAATGTCTTAATTCTGAAAATGATGCCTCAAATTCACAAAACCACAGCTTTTGTAATGTCCTTTTCCTATTTTATGCATTGCAATTACTAAATATAGCTTTATATCAAAAAACATTAGAATTTTTATTTGAAACTTTTTTACTGGTATATAACTTCATATTTCATAAACACTCAGTGCACTTAAATAGCAACAAAGAACTTAAATTTTTTTTTATATACCTAAATTCATGTTAATAGACTTCATCTCACAGTCAGGGTATGCTTAAACAAAGGCAAGAGATTGTATAATAATATCAACATCAATAAAAAGATTATTGTGAGGGTGTGGAATAGCTTCATCATCGACAATGAGATAGTTGATTAAGATTGTAAATTTCGGCACAAAAAAAAATTATGATTCTTCATTCATATTAAAAAAAAAACTTGATTTGCATCATCCTTTTTTGAAAAAACCTGAGAAATACAAGTTTTTCTTCTCATCAAAACATCAGTTTTTTATATTTTTCAATTAGAATAATATATTTATTTTATTCTTCACTAAAAAAAAGAATAATAAAGACTTAAACTCAGGTTATATTTACCATTAATAACTAAAAAAGATAACATTAACTTTCAATCTACACATAAAAAAGAATTACATAACATTTTATCACAGTAAAGTGGTTTGGTTATATAACTTTTATGGCAAAAAGAAGCCAAACTATGACTCAGTATTTTTTAAAACCTTATTTTGGAAATGACAACATTTTAACAGAGTATGTAGTTATTGCTGTAAAAGGAACTAGTTATAAATTTAAAAAAAACTTTTTATTAAACTTTAGCAGTTTAATCAAATTACTTTAATCTATAGCCTATAGTTCCTTAGGCAGTATAATATTTCTGCAAAATGAACTATAGCCTATAGATTAAACTACTTTAAATAAACTACTAAAGTTTAATAAGAAGTATTTCTTTAAATTATACATTTTAACAGAGTATGTAGTTATTAATAATTATATACTCTGTTAAAATGTTGTTTACTAATTAGTCTATAATGTCATTTTGTATGTATGTTTTAAACTCTATGTATAGATATGCTTACATTTGTAATAAAGTTTGTTAAATATAACAAATTTTGTAATAAAGTATATGACTACACTTAGTATATATGTGGCATACTCTATAGACTATAGAGTATAGAGTATACTATAGTATAATATGAGAATTCAAAAATTTATAGGCACATTTACACTATATTAATCACAAATTTAAAATTTTTTTATCACAAATCTTAATAAAAAAACAATATATGTGAACTGCGCCAATATTTTAAAGTTACGCCAAAGTTAAAGTAGCTCCTACCTAACGTAACTTTTTTTGCTTAAATCAAGCTGAGCATTTTCTTAAGAAGTTTTGTGAATGCCATAATTTGAGTTGAACGCAAGATAAATCGCAAGTTTTTTGTGCAAGTTTTGTGAATACAAAATAAGTAAATTTTTTGCAAGTTCCAAACTTAAGCCAAACTTACGCTTAAAAAAGTTTTGTGAATCCACTCCCTAAGTTGGGCCAACTAAGATTTGATAACATAGCTCTGTGTTTGATAGTTGAAATTTGGAACGCTTAGCCATGTTATCAAATATGTTTTCAGCTATATTATCAAATATGTTTTCAAACTTGGCTGATTTAGAAAAAAATTATTTATTTTTATGCGTAAATATTTGTTTTCATTTTAAAACAATCACATGACCTCAAATACTTTACTAGTAAAATAATGCTATTTGGTTTACTGACTTTAGTAATGCCTGTTTCAGTTAAAATTTGTTTTAAGTAAAGTTCTTTTGATTAATAGTAGTTGTAAAATGTGTATTATTTAATAATAAATATTTGAAATATATTTTTTCAATTTTTTTTTTGATAAAGTGACAAATAATTCTCAAAATTTAGCCAAGTTCTTCATTTGCCACATTTAATCTAAAATCGAGTAAAGTTTTTGTTAATTCATTTAATGTCATAAGGTAAAACATTGTATTGGTGTTTATATTCTTTTTACAGAACAAAATTATCTCTAATATTTCAAAAGTTAAAAAAGTTTTAGTAACACCACTTAAGTGATTATTTGAAAGAAAAAACAAGAAGCTGCAAATCGGGTGTGAAGGCGGGCGCCAAACCTGCCAAAACCATGCAAATATTTTGCACAGGCTTTATTTTGCCCGTTTACACAGGCGAAATAAAGCCCATGAAAAATATAAATTTTTGATAAAAATAAAGTAAAATATTTTTATGTTTGTATTTAGGTATTCTTTTAAACACTTTTCAAATAATTTAATTTTGTAAAACTGTTTGTTTTACTAATTAAAAAACAAAACTATTTTATTTCGGAAATGCTTAAAAAGCTATGAAAAAAATCTTTTTTGAATATTCAGGTTTAAAAATAAAAATCAAACAAGTTATTACAAACAGCTATAACTGTTCCGTATTATTCTTAGTTATGTTAAAAGATAAACAATTAGTATGTTAAAAAGCAGGCAAAATATGCATGCGTTGCAAAAAAATTTAACATAATAGCCCGGTTTACAGTATTCTTTGCAAATTTGTAAAATTAAACAATAAGAACTGTTAGATAATAAAGACGATTTCTTTTTTGTTTAATCAAATGTTTTGCTTGATTGACTGATAAACTAGTTTGTGATACTTTAAAGTTGTTTAAAGTAGTGCATATTTCTGTGTATACTTCTGCGTTAACTTCCTGTTTTTTTTAAAAAAAAAAGGCAGCAGTTCCTTTGATATGCTAATATGTAACTTGTTATTATAAATTGATTATCTTGTTTAAAATCAACAGACTGCTAATCGATTTTTATAGTATAAATTGAGTGTCTGATATAAAGTTATCAAGTTATTCAGGTTATCAAGTTTTCAAGTTATTCAAATTTGCAAGTTAAAAAGTAAGGTTTTTTATTTTCGCTTTTATACTTACGCTATATTTAATACATTAAAATATATTTTACAGCAATTAACCTGATATAAAAAGTATATAAAATGATAAAATTGCATTTAATACTCTTCTAATGATTCTCTATTCATAAAAAAAATGTAAAAAAGATGTTTGTTTTTTAATTCATATAACGCTTTTTTTTATACACGTCTATATTATATAAGAAGAGTATATTTAAGAAGTATATATACCAGAATCTTAAAAAATATATTTGTACTAAGTTTCATAGAAATTAAAAATTAGATTACCTCAAATTTTAACTAACAAATTTTAACACATCAACATAACATATATTTTCTCTTAATTTCCAAAAAAAAATATAAAATCAATTATGGGTTCATAAAGAGTATGATATTAAATTGAACGGAAACAATAGTACTAATTCAAATTTTAGTCTAAACAGTTGAAGAACTTTTGTAAAAGAATTGAACTCTTTGTTTCATGGTTTATTTAAAAAAGATTTCAATATAATTGTCACTATATCTTTATAGCTTAGAGATAACACAATTAAATTTTTAAAATTTAATTTAATTTACAAAGCCCAAGAAAAATGAATCAACTAAAGAAGCGCTATAAAAAATGTTATATTTTATTCCATTAAAAGACAATATATAAATGCTCAAATAAATCTTGCAAAATTGCTACGTTCATTGAAAATTTTTTTAAGCAAATGTCAATAAAAAATGCGATGGTTTCAAAGGTTGTTTTTTGCCATTTTTTGTGTTGCTTGGAAATTATTGGTTTGACTATATCTGGAATAAACTTAACAAAAATCTGATTATACAACTAATAAAACTGGAGAATAAAAGAATAAAGTCTAAATAAAAATTGAGAAACCAAACCAAAACAAAAACATAGTAACAAATTCTTACTAAGTAGAGCGCACACTAAAAACTCTGAGCGAAAGATAAAAACTGCAGTTTAACTTTGAAAAACAATTTACAGGTATCCAACTATTTGAAGTTTAATTACCAAAGTCATTTTAAATGTCACTATTCTACTTATTAATAAAGTGGTTGTAGAAATTTTCATATACGATACATTTTCATTCACAAAGAAGAAGAAAAATGAATGAACTTTTATAATAATAACTTTTATAGCATAACTTTTATAAAACAACTATATGATGTATACTGTTTTTTATTTATTATTTAATTAATTATTTAGTAATGAATTAATAATAATAAACATTAAATATTTAAATAAAAAATTATTAAAAGTTTACTAGCATAAAGAAA
>NC_061168.1:34133744-34141244 GCF_022113875.1 Hydra vulgaris
GTTACAGAATAAGAAGAAGAGTGCTGTCCATCAAGGACAACTTTTACACTACGATTGGAAAGGAAGGATTCAATAATCTTAAAGATGTTTCCAGATACACCGTAAGAAGAAAGTTTATAGAGAAGACCAGCATGCCAAACTTTATCAAACGCTTTAGAAATGTCAAGAGCAATAGCCTTAACCTCTCCACCTTTATCTAATGCGCGATAAAACCTATCGGTTATTACTGATAGCAAATCAGCCATAGAACGAGAAGATCGAAATCCCTATTGATGATCAGAAAGTAGGTTATGAGATTCGAGATTCGAGATTAAGTGTTTGTTAATTAAAGATTCAAAAACCTTGCTTATGATAGGAAGAAGACTAATGAGACGGTAGTTCCGCAATTCAGATCGCTCTCTAGAATTTTTAAAAATAGGGATAACAGATGCTGCTTTCCAGCAGGCTGGAAAACAAGACTGGAAGATAAGCACTTGTTAAATAGTTTTGAAAGGATAGATGACAGCTCCGGAGAACACTTCTGCAAGACTATAACAGGTATGCTGTGTGGGCCGCAAGCTGTAGAAGAGTCTAAGCGGGAAATCACTTTAGATACAGAAGCTGGAGTGATACGAATGTCGAGCAATAGATCAACCTGTTTGATGGCTATATCAGGTAGAACGCAACTAGTGGGATCAAGAGATGATATTGATGAAAAGTTCTTGGCAAACAATTCAGCTTTGTCTTTAGGTGAGGTGACAAAGTCTGAACCATACAAAAGAGGTGGAATTGCAGACTTGCCCTTATTATTGATACTATTAAAGATTCTCCAGAAGTCACGAGAGCCTAATTTTTGAGATGCAATACGAGATCTCATGATCTGAGAATAGCGGGCTTTGGCATTAGACAAAATTTTTTTACAATGGTTCTTAGCAGTAATAAACAGACGTCTGTTTTCTAGAGAATTGTTTTGCTGGTAGATATGGAAATAATGGTTTCGATTGGCAATTGCAGCAGCACAATGTGAGGAAAACCATGGAGAAGAGTGAGGCTTGACCTGGAATCGTCGAGAGGGAATAAAGGATTCCATGCCAGCCTGAATCCACGAAGTTATGTAAGAAGCGCATTTGTCAACAGAAAGACGAGAAATTTCTACCCAAGGGCCATCACGAAGAAAATCACAGAAAGAGTCCCAGTCAGCTTTAAGGTAGTTGTAAGATGCTTGATGATAGAGGGGTTCTGATGATAAAGAAGAATGAGATAATAGTTTTAGAGAGACCAAACCATGATCGGAAGCACCTAAGGGTGAGTGTGAAGAAACTGAGCACTGACTAGGATCAGAAACAAGACATAAGTCGAGTAGAGAAGGTAAATGATTCGGGTTGTCTGGAAAGCGAGTTGGAAAGTTGATTATTTGAGTTAGGGATTGAGAAAGACAAAAGTTGTGGGCCTTAATGCCTGCAGAGTCACTGACACTAGAGCTAAGCCATTCAGTGTGAACATTAAAGTCACCGACAACAACAATATTGGCTGATGGATAAAGAGAGAGGGCTTAGTTAATATGATCAGAAATAACATCAAGAAGAGTGCAGTCTTGAGATGAAGGAGAGCGATATAGGACAAAGAGAAAGGTGATAGAGTGAAGTGGTGCTAAACAAAAGCACATAAAAGAGTAATTTGTGGATTTAAACCTAGTTTCCCGACAAATGGGCGAATTCTTACGAATGTAAATGCCTAGGCCAAGCATGTGACTATTGGTGTCTTTACGAATTAAAGGAAGATAACCATCAACACTAAGATCACAAGATGAGACAGCTGAACTTAAATTAGTCTCACAAACAGCAATTAGGTCTGGTGAACTTTGCAAGAGATAAGACTCAACAGAAGAAAAGTCGAAGACCACGAATATTGGTGAATGATAGGTTTAGCAAACTTGTTGATGACTGTGGTTTTTTGTGTTTTATAGTTTTTGTTACTTTATTCATTTTTAAGTTTCTTAAAGAAATTGACTCGAAACATAGTACTCAGTACACTGTTTTATAGCCCAAGCAATTGCCTCATTTCCACTAATAAACCCTAAGTCGTAACAAAGGGCTCCAATGTGGCCTTGGCAATGCACACCAAAAGTAAAAACAGGGACACCATCCATGCGCAACATGGCACTGTTAGTACTCTGATATTTTTCAGCTGTTGATGGAATCAGCCTCTCTGAGAGCTACCACAGAGTTCGGGAAACCTGACTACCAGCCGACCTCAGAACCATAAAACTGAGTTTTAGAGCTGTACCCTCATTTGGAGATAATAGAATGAGTTGTCTAGTCATAAAAACAGAGACAAAAGCAAAACCCATGAATTGAGTCAAGAAGATCCAGCGTTCAACATCCTAAACTGGAAAAAATGTATTAAAAATACATCTGCGCCAGCCTAATAGAAAATAGAGTATATGGCCCTTGTTTCACTTCTTTTATCTAATGCATGATAAACCTTTTCTCTGTTAATAAACCAGTAGTAAGATCAAAATTAGATTCTCAGAGAAAAAAGATTTTGGAGTCAAGATAATAATAAAATTTTTTTAATCAGGCAATGTGTATCTAAAGTATTAAATTTTAAATTTTGATTTTTTAAACTACTGAGCTAAATTAAACTTCATATGATCATCGAAACATGCTAAAATTTAATTTTTTTACTCTTACACTTGGTTTTTCTTTAAAATAACGATCACTCAATCTTTTTAATAAAATTTAAAAATTAAGATCATCTTCGTGCATTGTAAACCATTAGGCAGTAATGATTTATAAAAAATTTTTTAAATTAAAATTTTCTTAAAGTTTAATTAATAATTTTTTTAAAGTTTAATTGTGTTTTATAAAAAGTTTAATCAAGTTAAATGTACGAAAATATTAAATATTACAAAAATTACAAACTAAAATTACTTTGATGCTATTAAACTTTTATCTTTTTTAACCAAAACTTTGTTTTTGGTTTAAAAATAATTTGTTAAAAGTAATACTGTCAAAGCATAATGTATTTTTTTATTTAGTTCAGTAAGTATTATGAAAAAAAAGACACTAAAATTTATATATATGTGTGTGTCTATATATATATACAGAATAAGAAGAAGAGTGCTGTCCATCAAAGACAACTTTTATACTACGATTGGAAAGGAAGGATTCAATAATCTTAAAGATGTTTCCAGATACACCGTAAGAAGAAAGCTTATAGAGAAGACCAGCATGCCAAACTTTATCAAACGCTTTAGAAATGTCAAGAGCAATAGCCTTAACCTCTCCACCTTTATCTAATGCGCGATAAAACCTATCGGTTATTACTGATAGCAAATCAGCCATAGAACGAGAAGATCGAAATCCCTATTGATGATCAGAAAGTAGGTTATGAGATTCGAGATTCGAGATTAAGTGTTTGTTAATTAAAGATTCAAAAACCTTGCTTATGATAGGAAGAAGACTAATGAGACGGTAGTCCCACAATTCGGATCGCTCTCTAGAATTTTTAAAAATAGGGATAACAGATGCTGCTTTCCAGCAGGCTGGAAAACAAGACTCTGATAAGCACTTGTTAAATAGTTTTGAAAGGATAGATGACAGCTCCGGAGAACACTTCTGCAATATATATATATATATATATATATATATATATATATATATATATATATATATATACATATATATATACATATATATATACATATTTATATATATATATATATATATATATATTATATATATATATATATACATATATACATACATATATATATACATATATATATATATATATACATATATATATATATATATATATATATATATATATATATATATATATATATATATATATATATATATATATATATATATATATATATATATATATATATATATATATACATACATACATACATACATACATATATATATATATATATATATATATATATATATATATATATATATATATATATATATATATATATATATATTTTTAGGCAACAATTCAATTCCCTTAAGTTTCCAGACAATTATTACTAAGTATATACATTTTTACTTTTAGAGAAACCGTGCCATTGGAGTAAAGTGGGAAAAGTGTGATTAGAAATGGGGTGATTAGAAATGGGACAAGTAAATTTAAAACAGCATTTTAACACAAATTATTAAATAAAAACTGATGAAATCATAAAATCACCTAATCAACTTAAGAATGTTCAAGAGGTTTCACTAATCGAATGGCGACGGTAAGAAGCGAGGCATAAATATTTCTTTTTTCTGACGTACTTCACCCCAATATAAACACTTTTTTAAGGTACATTTCAAAATTAGGGCTTCTAGTACACGCAGGGAAACAAAGCAATTTTGCTAAATAAAGGGGAACAAATTTAATTGTTTACATTAAATAACAGTATTTAGGCACCACTCCTAATTAGCAACTTTAGGCTGTCCCACTTCTCCCACTTCCCAATTCTCCCCACTCTCCCCTAATATTAATTTTCTTTAGACACAAATTGGGTAGAAAAATATAATAACACTTACAAAATCTCAGCAAAAACAGCAAGTAATGTCGTTTAATTACAAAAAAATATTAATCACAGCAACTACGCTATCGTGGCATCAAAGAATACCAATAATTATCTCTTCATTTATAGTCATAAAATGTTATTATGACTATAGTTCATTGAAACATTTAAATTTGCTTTTATGTTTTAAATTCAAGCAAGCAGTAAATCGAGTTTTCTTGATTTTCAAATTTCTAGTACCAGTTTATTGTAATAAAAAAAAAAACATTCTTGTTACTAAACGTATTTAATTTATGTTAAAATATATGTATTTAATTTACATTTTAATTAAAAACAAGCAGTAAAGTAAAAAAATATATATTTTCCTTGTTAAATAAATTTCTAGTACTAGTTTGTTATAATCATATAACATTTTTTGTATTAAACTTATATTTCAGATTTGGTGTTTTGAAAAAGTTAGTCGAGAATAATAAATAAGTAAAAATGATTTTAGTCTATGCGATCATGTAATTCAGGTGATATAAAATACCAAACAAAAAAATAGATAAAAGACTTTCTGTTACTTCGTAATTGTACTGTTAAATCCGTAATTGATCAAAACTTACTGTTAAATCCGTAATTTATCAAAATTTTTAATATATCTGACGTAGGCGACTTCTCAATATTTTTGTTGACGAAGCACATGAACTACTTAAAGTAGAGGTTCCAGTTAGACTTAATAAGTTATTTATCTTTTCAGCCGAATAGGGAAAAACTTTTGAAGAAACACCATTTACGGCTGTTAAACCAAACAAAATTATTGTTTTTCCTTAGATTATACTCTATTTCTTGCTAACTTTTTTATATTATATTAACTTTTGCTGTAGGGCATTGCAAAAAATTATTTGCAAATTTTGAAAAATGAATTTTAAAAGCAAGTTGCTGAGAAAATCCCTAAAATCGCTGGGAATATCCCAATTCTCAAGGAGTTTTCTCCAATAGACATATTCGCAGTAATGCAATTGCGTAGTTGTATCAATAATGGCGTTTTTATTTTAAGTTTAACACAATTAATATATTAGAGTTTTTAATGTTATTTTTCAATTAGTTTTAATAATTTTTAGAATTATTATTAAACTTAAATTTGTAAAACTTTATTTGGAGAATGGGATTTTTTCATTTTTTAATTGAGAATTTAAATTTTTTGAGCATTTGGGAATACCCCATTGGACCCCACAGGGCTAGTTTACACCCTGTATATATATATATATATATATATATATATATATATATATATATATATAATATATATATATATATATATATATATATTTATACATACACACATATATACAGTGCGGGTGCAAATTTATAACCTCACCAAAAAATCAAGTTCTTTTAAATAATTAAATAATCATTTTTAAATTATTCAATTGCTTAATATCTTACTTGATTAATATTTCATTTGTAATAGAGTCTGGTTTCATTTCGTTAACTGACTTGAAAGTTTCAGAAAAATTATGGTGCAAAATTATAACCTCATTTTAATTTTACTCTACAAAATTCCATAATGTTTTGTATTGCTACTTGAAATTTTTATTAGTACTTTGTTTTATTGCCGCCATTCTGAATAACTTCAAATATTCGATTAGGCATACTTTCCGAATGTTTTCTAAGATCTGCAAAAGATATGTTCTTCCAAACATGAACAATTGCCTTTTTTAATTCATCGACATTCGAATATTGTTTCCCTTCTGCATAAACACGTCTTGCTAAGATGCCCCATACATTTTCGATGGGATTTAAATCAGGTGAGAGCGCTGGCCATTCTAATAATTGAATTTTCTTGCTGGTAAACCATGAGATATTTGACTTTGCTCTATGAATTGGAGCATTATCTTGCTGGAAAATGAAATTGGTGTTACCAAATTTTTGTATAATATCATTCAAATGACCATTCAACAAGTTTCTATATCCTTCTGCATTTAACTTAGTAGTAATAAAGCTAATTGAAGTCTTTCCAAAATAACCGAACGCACCCCAAATCATTACTCCTCCGCCTCCCATAGCCCTTCTTTTTGAAAATATTTTCTCTTTTCTTATGTCATACCAGTAGTAATTGAAGCCGTCTGGACCATCAAGATTGAATTTTTTTTCATCGGACCACACAATTTTTCGCCATTCTTTTTCCCAAGTCATGTGGTCCTTGGCCCATTGAAGACGAATGCGTTTGTGCGCTTCAGTTAGTGCCGGAGATGTGCATTTTTTTGCATATCTAAGAATGCCTGACTTGTTAATTGCACGATTCACCGTCCATCTTGAGCAGTTCAATCCCAAAACAGCGCCTATTTGTCTCGCGGAGATTGTACGGTTACTAGCAGCATGCACAATTCGTTGCTGTTGGCGAGCTGTAAGTATAGGTTTTCTACCACTTCGATGCTTCGTGCAATAATTTGTTGGATCATTTACGAAATTATTGATCAAACGTGGTGAACGTCTCAGTTTGCAAGCAATTGCCCTGTTTGATAAACGCAATGATCTGTAGGCTTCGATCTTGCCTTTTTCTTCATCGGAGAGTGTATTTCCTCTTGGCATTCGTTAGAATGTTTTTTATAATTTTTAAATGTAATAAATTTTATTTGAAAACGGAATTTACTACTATTTTTTAACAACTTTTGGTGCAATTTAGATAACGAGGTTATAATTGTGCACCACGGTTTTAAACGGTTTTATAATTTGAGTTAATTAAAGTATAAATAGATTCATGTAAATTATTTTGTTTATTTCAAAAAATGATCTACAAATAGAATTTGATCAACAAACTTTGAAAGATAGTTTTAAGGTGACTATACAGGTGAGGTTATAATTCTGCACCCCACTGTATATACATATATATATATATATATATATATATATATATATATATATATATATATATATATATATATATATATATATATATATATATATATATATATATATATATATATATATATATATATATATATATA
>NC_061168.1:34143744-34234132 GCF_022113875.1 Hydra vulgaris
AGAATATGTTCAACTGCCAAATATTTGTAGTTGAGCGTGTTGTTTTGTTTGAAGCAATCATCTTCTAATGTAATATTTTTATACTTTTTTACTATAATAGAAAGAATATAACAGAAATTTAATAATTATAAAGTGCTTAAAGCAAAATAATAAAATTTAAATGAACATTTGCTTTAATTCTGAATAAAATAACTAAAATTAATATGGCAAAACTAATGTTAACTTAAATTCCAAAAAAAATAGTTAAAAGAAAAACGGTAATGTATTATTTAAACTCAAATTAAAACAATTGAAAAGAAATACGGCAAAACAGATGATACATATAAACTCTAAATAAAATAATTAAAATAAAAACAGCAATGTTTCATATATACTCAAAATAATACAAAAAGAAAAATGGCAAAACCAACGGTTTACTTAAATTCTAAATAAATTTAATAAATTCAAAACGGAAAAACAAACGATTTACTCAAATTCTAAAGAGAATAATTAAAATTATAATTAATTAAAAGTTATAAAATGATAACGGCAAAACAAAAATCATATGAGGTAGGATAAGAAAAAATGCATTGTAAATTTTAGTAAAATTTATTAAAAAATTGATCGTCTAAAAAATTATTTGATCGTCTAGTTTTTTTTTCAAATTTTAAATGGAACAACCTCTTATTTGGTGAAGTCTATTATAAAAAGTTAATTTTTTAAATTTCAGCCTGTCAATGTTGATCGGCAACCTTCGAATAATTGTTTCGAGCGCTGATATATATATATATATATATATATATATATATATATATATATATATATATATATATATATATATATATATATATATATATATATATATATATATATATATAAATAAATATATATATATATATATATATATTCTTAGAGCTCATATATATTCTTAGAGCTCACAAGTTGTTTAAATCCTTCTTCAGCATTCGCTTGTCAACCAACATCTATATATATGTATATATATATATATATATATATATGTATATATATATATATGTATATATATATATGTATATATATATATGTATATATATATATATATATATATATATATATATATATATATATATATATATATGTATATGTATATATGACTAGAAATTTTATTACACAACTTTATTTAGATTTTATGTTGTTTATTAGTTGTTTACAGATGAAGGTTTTGTTGAGCTCTCAAACTTTTCTACACCTTCTAAAAGTCCTGAGCCAAGTGAACAATATGAAAAACATAATTTAAAGAGTATATGGGACTATGCATTCAGTTTAGGAAAAGTTTTGCCATCTTGGGAGAACAGTCATGGGTAAATTGGTAATTAAGTAATTGGGTGTTTAAACAAAATTTCATTAAAGTACTTTGTAAATGTTTTGATCTTCTTATAAAAAAGTTTGTAAATTATTTTCTAGAATATTTATAAAAATTGATTACTAAATTCTTGCATAATCATAGAGCAATAACAAGCAACAAATATATATCTGAACTTGGAAAGAAAGGTTTTGATTGTTTGTACAACATAAGAATATCAGGAATTGAACGCATCATTGGATGTTCACTTCAGGCTGTTGTAATCTCTGAAGAACAATTGTATCGAGATTCATTACATGTTTTAATAGGGATTCATTCAGAAAGTTACAATTTTTGTCAAGTGAGGATACTTTTTTTTGTTTTTGTTTTTATGATGAATGCTTTTTAATAGTTGTAAGTATTCCTTTTTAAATCTTATTATAAAGAGCTTATTATTATTAACTAATTATTTTTGATCATTATAGTTATAACTGCAATATATATTCATTGATATTATAGTTAGACTTTTTTTTATTTAATTTTATTATGTAGGAATAGTTATACACCTAAAGTTATTTTGTTTGATGTCTAATTATTTTTGAGTAATACTTTATTAAGGGACCTTTTTACGTTTCTACCTTTTGGGTGAGCATAAACAGTTGGTCTTTGTTGGTTCATCTCTTTATAAAATTGTTTAGAATTTTTCTGTAAGGTTCATGAAATGTAAGCAAAATGAAATAAATGTACTATCCATTTTCTTTAGGACAGCTGTACATTTGTGCCTGCTTTAAATTATCGATGCTCTGGATATAGTGCTGAAGCTATTAATGGAGTTATGTTAAAGTTTGCAGCTGTGGGAACAAGCTATTGTAGACTGAATAAATTTTGTTTGTATTATGCTGAAAATTCTCTTTTATACCAAAATGGTGGTTTAGTATTAAAAGCTTTTGTAAATGCGATGAATAATGTACTCAGTTCATATTGGTCTGCAATTTTTATTACAGAAGGTATCAGTATATATGTTTTAAAATATTTAAAAAATAAAAATTAAATTTTCATGTTGTATTTAACAGAACCAAAAATTGCAGTTTGAGTAAAGAAAAAGGGTTTTAAAAAAGGAAACAGGCGTAAGTCTTGAATAAATCATGAAAGTTTACCAAAGTATAATGAACATTTTTTTATTCTTTTGATTCCTGATTCCTGTTAAACATAAAAAAAAACAAAATAAAAAACAATAGAATTATTTAAGTTAAAAAATTGTTACTACTAAAACTTAGGTTAAAACAAATATTCTGTGACATAATTTTGTAATTTTGTAACTTATTATATAAATGAGGTAACAACCTGTGTTTTCAGAAGGTTTTTAATTTTAATTAAAACAATGCACAGTGATCTGAAAATTTTAATTTTTGGCAGATATCAGAAAATATAAATTTGATAATTTTTTTTTTGCTATTTTTTTCAATTCTACATTATGCAGTCTATACAAAAATATGTTTTTTCTTGAAAGAAAAGTCATTAACCATATCTAAAAGTGATTAAAATTAATATATAATTCAATGCAAAATTTTCAAATTTTTGTGTAACTTCATAATTGTTTGCATATATATATATATATATATATATATATATATATATATATATATATATATATAATATATATATATATATATATATATATATATATATATATATATATATATATATATATATATACTGAATGAAGACATCATGTATGAGAGTATAAACGATAACAATATTGATGTATACCCATTTGATAATGGAATGGGCTTTGTAACAATCCCTCAGGATTTTATTGAAAGCAATAAAAAAGATTCGAGAACAAATTGGGCTAACTAAAATTATCAATGAGGATCCAACACAAAGTTATGCAATAAAAATCAAAGTCCAACCATCGAAATTAAATAAAAAAGGTTGGTTCGCAAAAGATGAATATCAGCAAATTTATCCCAGTGACCCAATACCACCTTGTATGTATGGTGTAGTTAAGGCACATAAGCCTGAACAATCTTACCCAATAAGAGTTGTAGTATCTACAATAGGCACACTAAACTACAGAATCTCAAATAACTTAGTAAAACTAATACAACCGTTATTAAATAAAAACCCAACTCGATTAAAAAATTTACAAGAATTCGTAGAAAAACCAACCCACTTATTGATATAAAGTCATTTTATAGATGACAAGATGACAGTCAAACAAGATGACAGTCATGCTAGAGTACCTAACATTGCCCAGGCTAATCAATTTAAGACAATACTTAATCAACAGCATCCAAAAATACAATATGCCATCAAATTTGAAAAGGACAAAAAAACTAAATTTTCTAGACATGCATAATAAATAAAAAAAAGGTAAATATGAATTTAAAATACACAGAAAAAATGCAATTACTAACATTCAAGTTAAGGCAACATCAAACCATGACCCACAAATTTTAAATGGTATATTTAAGGGTTTTATACATAGAGCTTTTAATGTATGCAGTCAGTCATATAGAAAATGAACTGAATTTCCTTATTCAAGTATTTGTCAAAAATGGCTCCAAATAGTCCAATCTCATAAAAATCATAAAAGAAAAAAAAGAAAGTAAAAAAAAATCCTAGTGACTACTAAAAACATTGACAACATCACTAGTACGTATCCAACGATTTCATTACCTTGGGTACCAAAGTTGTCTCCCAAATTGTGTAAAGTGTTTAGGAAGGCAGGATATAAAACGGTCTTCAAATCAAACTTGAACCTAGAGGCAATATTAACATCAAGTAATAAACTACAAATGAAAAGTCACCCAGGAGTCTACCTTATTAAATGTCATTGTAGCAAAAAATATGTAGGTGAAACAAAAATGCAAATAAAAACACACATGCAATAACACAAAAACAGTACAATAGGAAGTAAATCAGAACGATCTGCATTAGCCACACACATGAGACATTTTACACAACAAATTAACTGGGACATTTGCAGGACTCAGAAAATATTTGATAGGAAAGTTAGTGAGGCACTTGAAGTATATATATATATATATATATATATATATATATATATATATATATATATATATATATATATATATATATATATATATATATATATATATATATATAATATATATATATATATATATATATATACTTCAATACATATATAATGCGGTAGTGGTGTAGTGGTAGAGCGCTCGCTTCATGAACGAGTGGTTCCGAGTTCGATCCCCACCACGTCCCTGGTAGTACCGCGCTCAACTCGTTTCTCCGCGCAGCGGTCTTGTTCGTCAAGGTTCGTGTTTCAGAGTTATAGAGTTGAGAGAGGGTTATAGCCACAAATAAGTAGCCTCCTCGTCTGTAGTGGCCTTCTCGGCCTTAAGGAGGTGAATTAAAATAAAAAATATATATATATATATATATGCATATATATATATATATATATATATATATATATATATATATATATATATATGTATATATATATATATATATATATATATGAAGTATATAATATATATATATATATATATATGTATATATATATATATATATATATATATATATATATATATATATATATATATATATATATATATATATATATATATATATATATATATATATATATATATATATATATATATATATATATATATATGTATATATATTATATATTTATATTTTAAAACAGAGTTTTAGAGTTTAGAGTTTAATTTAAAAAATTAGTAATTTTTTGAGTGTATATTTGCATAAATTGTTGATGTTTTAAATTATACATATATTAAAAAAAATAATCAGCTTTGCTTATTATTATTATCTTTAAAGCTCTTGAATTGAAAACTGAAACTGTATATTTATAGTACACTTTGGATGTCTATGATTATTTAATAATTCCTTAAAAAATCAGCTACACATAAATAAAGTAATAAAACTTATATCTATTTCTAAGTATGCAGTATTGACATTATATTTGTGTTATTTTTATGCTGGATTTTCATGTAAAAAGTTCTGAAAAATATTTGTAAATTATCATCTTAAATTTTAACTAAAATATGGGCACTACAGTAACGGAGGCTGCTTTTTGTAGTTACAACCCTCTCTCATGTTTGTATATATATATATATATATATATGTATATGTATATGTATATGTATATATATATATATATATATATATATATATATATATATATATATATATATATATATATATATATATATATATATATATTAAATTCACCTCCTCAAGACCGAGAAGGCCACTACAGAGGAGAAGGCTACTTATTTGTGGTTATAACCCTCTCTCAACTCTATAACTCCGAAACACGAACCTTGACGAACAAGGCTGCTGCGCGGAGAGTTAAGCGCGATACTACCAGGGACGTGGTGGGGATCGAACTAATAATACGAATCAAATTAATAAGACTAAGTTTAAATTACAATAAAAATGCAAAAAGTAACAATAGAAAGCGAAATAAATTACAATGGCAATGAATGTTGGAATAGTTGAAACATGTCAGTTAATTTTTTGTATGGTTTCCCTTATTTTTAAGCTGTGCCTGGACCCTTGAAGGCATCCCATGAATAAGTTTCAAACTAAGCAAAGCTTACGGATTTCGTCGTCATGATGCCAGACATTGATCAAAGCCTCAGTCAGTTCCATCTTGTTTTTTAATTTCATCCCTCCTACTCTTCTTTTAACAATCTCCCATAGGTTCTCAATTGGGTTCATTTCAGGTGAATTACCTGGCCTCTGCAGAAGCTTAATGTGGTTGTCAGCTAAGTATTTCTTGACTGTCTTTGCAGTGTGACAAGGTGCTCCATCTTGCATAAAAGTGAACAGTCTTCGCCGACACCATTCGCCAAGTTGAGGCAGCAGTGGTGTTTCAAGTACCTTCTTGTGTTGAACTTGATTCATGGTGCCTTCTACAATATACAGTTGTCCAGGCCCATGAATAGAGATAACTGACCAGACCATGGCATAGGTTGGGTGCTTTACTGTCTCTGCAACACAGTCAGGATGAAATTCTCCACCGGACCTCCTACATACATAGGCTGCTTTCTCATCCACGATGTAAAAGGATGATTCATCACTGTAACACATCTGAAAGACTCCAATCATTTTCAGTGAAATTCTTGTGTTGCTTTCCCCATGCCAAACATTTCTTGATCATTGCCAGAGTCAGCTTTGGTTTTCTGCGTGGCCATATAAATTATATACATTAATTTAATAACTAATTTGTGCCAAAGTAGGTACATTTGAAAATAATCTCGGTTTTGTAGCCTTGTCTAATAATTTGGCCACCACTGTAGTTCTTGACTGGGCCTGTTTATGCAATATCAAAAAACAAAACTTTGAAATTAAATACTGTTTTCAGATTTGGATTCAGCATGATCGATTTTGTTTATAAACATTAAAGTTTACTAGATCGATTTAATTTTAGCCAAAAATCAAATTTTTTAGACAATTTCTGTGCAATTACATCACAATAATGTTATTGCTAATTATAACTGTATACATATGCATATGTAAACTGACCAATTAAATCGTTAAAAATGTTCTATTTCTAATTATACTAATATAACTATAATAAATAAAGAAAAGAATAAATAAATAAAGGAAAGAAAAGAATGAAAAACTGTTAAAGGTACTTTATTAATATAATGTTAGTTATACTCTTATAACGTCACTTTCCATTATTTAATGTAATTTCTTTGTTATGTTTATATTTAGTAATTCTCGACAGAGATTTTTCAAATTAGATTTTGGCTATTAACTATTCAACATAAAAAAACTTCAAATTGAGGTTATTAAGATTAGACCTAAATGATTTTCATTGCAAGCAAAAGTTAAATGCTAAGAAAATTGATATCAAATATACATAAGTATATTAAGGCTTTCATGTAGAGTTTTATTAATTATTGTATATTTTTTCTTATTTTAGTAAATTTTTGCTAATATTATTGTTTCACTTTCGATTTGTTTTCGAAATTTTTTTTGTATCATTTTTGACAAGCTACTTTATTTAAAAAAAAAAAAATTATATGACTAACTAAGAAATTTATGGTAAAAATCAAAATTTAAAAAAAATTCATGCCTTTTGGTCACATGCTTGACCAAAAGATGTTTTTCTTATTCTATTTATCATGATTTGCAAAGTTTTTTGCAGTAAAACTTAAAAATCTTTTTTTCTTTTTAGACTCATTCTATTAGATAGATTTTCTTTCTTAGATATAGTTCTTTTTTGAACTTATTATTTATTTATTAATATAAGTATATATATATATTTTTTAATCATTAATTTTGATCTCCATTAAATTTCTTTTTAAGTTTTTAAAAGAGTTGCAAACCTTTAAGTTAGCTTCTTATTCAATTACAATTTTTAGCTAGCATGAATTCAGTTTTCAGGATTTAGTGTAGCACTTAAGTTTAACTGAAGAAAATCATAACAGCTTTATTGTAAACAACCTACACCAACATCTTTACTTCATTTTGAAAGATTTGAAAAAAGTGTAAAAAAAAAATGCTGTTGATAATTGCTTTGTAATAGCCCTCAATGTTGGTTGTTGTTGAAAATTACAATTTTTAATTCCTGAAAAAAAATTGCAAAGGAATGGTATTAGCATTTCTGTACAGGACCAAAAGTTGTTTATGTACATCGTACATTTATAAAAATTTTAATATTATTTTCAAAATTTAAGATAAGCAAGCTAGAAATAGAAACTACAATATTATTGTTGTCACATAAATAACACTAACTTAAACTGTAATATTTTTGCTTCATAACAATGCCACAATCATATTGTTCTCTAATTGTTTTTAAACCTGAAACATTAATAATTTTCCCTGCAAAAAAGTTCCAGTGTCTATACTATATTGTTAGTGAAGTAGTTTTGCCTCTGTTTGCAATGCTTTGTAAATAATCAATTTATTCGCATATCATCACCATGAGTAACACAGCTGGTCCATCATACAAAGAGAAGGGAAGCAGCTTTGGTTGTTGGTGCCAGTTAAAGTCATCAATACGGTGTTTTGTTTTAAACTGTTATATATTGTAACTGTTGTATACACACTTCTGATCTATCTCTCAATCAGAGTGGTAAGAACAAGTGTTTCAAGTTAATCTTTAAATAGGAGTTTTGATATTGAAAAAATTACTTTATCAGTTTTTTGTTGAATGAGTTCTAAAACTTGAGTGTCTCCCACTTAATATGATGACCATGGTTGAACTTTAAATTCTAAATGCAGTCAAATGTATATTTTGTATAGCAACTTTCACAGATTTAAATCTCTGTGTTCAAATGCTTTTTTAAAAATCCCAAGTATTTGATTGGGCTTCATAGCAACAGAATCTGCTTTTGGTTTAACTTAAAGGTCATCCAAGATGAGTATACCTAAATCTCATTCAATATGGGTAAGAGCTGTGTGACTTGAGTGTCATTGTACATACAGTACTTATGATTTGATTTAGTTAATTCTGCACCAATGATATAGGTTTATTATGTGGGTTTTTAATTCTGCACCAATGATATAGGTTTATTATGTGGGTTTTTAATTCAGACAAACCATTTATAATGTAAAGTTTATAATATAAAAAATAGTTGTAGGTTTGTAATTTAAAAAAACAAATCAAAAATTTGGAATTCTGTTATGTAATAAATAAATGAAAATAGTAATTAAAATATTTTCTGTATTTACATTTTAAGGAAAAGAAGAATTTTCATTAATGGAACTTTGGCATATGTTTAGTAAATTTGGAAGTCAATTACAGTAAGTTAATTTAAGATTTTTTTTATGATGAATGTTATGTCATAAATTAAAGTAAGTGATCGTTTCTAATGATTTTATATAATTTAGTACATATAAATGTTATTAAAAATAATAAGTTACAAACAAAAAAAAAAAAACAAAAAAAAAAAACAGAAAAAATTTGAATAATCCTAATAAGAATCTATTAATTTCAAATGTTGGCTTTTTTATTTTATACTGAACATTTAATTATTGACAATATATTATAAAAATATTTTTTCATTATAATTTATATCTGTTATTGTTAATTTTATGAAAATATATTTTAGATATGTTTTACAAAATTAGGCAAAAAGGCACCTCCATATTCAATAAATTTTGTTTTTTAAATTTAAAATGTTGAATTAGCCAAAATAAAATTTTTAAACATTTTTTTATTGTTTTTTTAGCAACTTGCACTTGGCATATTTGTAACTATTTATAAATGGTATCAGGTGTTTTGCACCTGGCTCCATTTATAAATCTAATTTACTTTTTAGATAAGAACATTTGAAAAAGTTACGAGAATTGTTAAAAAATTATTGATTTAAGTATTTCTAAATATTATTATTGATTTTTTATGATGCTGTGTTTTTTTTTTTTTAGGTTTTTAACAGATTTGTGTCTTTGCTCTGAAGCATTTCAAAAAGCGGAACATGAGAGACCAAAAGCAGAACATGAGAGACCAAAAGCAGAACATGATAGACCAAAAGCAGAACATGAAAGACCAAAGTTTCCTGTTGTATGTTTTTTAGAATGATTTTAAAATTTTCTTTTAATAATTGAATTGATTAAAAAAATTTTTTTTTTGATGATTTAAATAAGGCTGGCTTGCTTATATTAAATTTATTTTTTAGGGTGCCAGCTTGCTATCATACTTATATTCACTCTGCATACATAATTCATCCACACAACAATACCAAATCTTGCTTTATCTTTTTAAAGCAGTTACTGTACCATACATTACGTATGCTTTTTATAACAAATTTCAAGCTTAATTATATATATTTATGTATAAGTTTGTTGTTATTAACTTCATAATAAATTTGAAAATAACTTATTTAAAAGAGTTGAAAATAAAAATTATAAACATGTGGAAATAAATCATTGAAATGAGTTTTGCATTTAGCTATGTGAAAGTAATGCAAATTTTGAATTTTTTTTTTCAGCTTTATTAGCAATTGGATCTTTGAAGGAGTGTGTGATGATCCGTATGATGAGTTTTTTGTCAAGATTGATCAAAAATCGCTTAGTTATAGAGGTATTGTACTTTTTATAGAAGTAATCTAAAACTTTTTATTTAAGTATTGTATAATTTTTAATAGGAGTATTGTAAAACTTTTTATATGAGTATTGTAAAACTTTTTATAGAGGTATTGTTTAACTTTTTATAGAGGTATTGTATAACTTTTTACAGAGGTATTATATAACTTTTTATAGAGGTATTGTATAACTTTTTATAGAAGTATTGTATAACTTTTTATAAAGGTATTGTATAACTTTTTATAGAGGTATTGTATAACTTTTTATAAAGGTATTGTATAACTTTTTATAAAGGTATTGTATAACTTTTTATAGAGGTATTGTATAATTTACTTTCAACATACTAATTCGAACTGTAGCATACTCTATTTTTTATCTAAAGTCCTTAAATTGTGTGATCTTATTCAGCTATCAAATTGTCTATTTGTTTGGAACCAAAATCATAATAACTTACCTCTTACATTTATCAACTTTTTTAGTTATAGGGAAAACTGTAAATATATTCTATGATCTGCTCTCAACTTTAAATTATCTGTACCTAAATACCGAACTGTTCATTACGGCTATGAATCCATACAACATAAAAGCATACAAACCTGGAACAATCTCCCTTCCCAATTAAAATCTCTTAAATCATTCTCATAATTTAAAACTGCTCTCTTTAACCATTTTTTAGAAAAGTACTCTTTATAAATCTTATACCTTTTTACAACTTATTATTTATAACCCTAACACAGTGCTTCTATTTATCTTTTATTTTTTCTCTTTTCTATCGTGATATATTACTAATTTTGATATCAATCATTAAATTTATTATTATAAACTGATATGTTTCTATAGTATTCTCTTATCACTGTTGTTGTTATTATTACTATATTTTTATCATAATCAATATTATTGTAATTGTTATTATTGTTGTTGTTATTATTTTTGTTGTTATTATTGCTATTATTATTGCTATTATTATTATTATTATTATTATTATTATTATTATAGTATATTCTTTTTATAATCGCTACTATTATTTTTTTCATCACTATAATCACCACTATTACTTTTATTATTCCTACTTGTATTATAATTATTTTTATTACTATCTCCATCTTATTTTTATTTAGTTTGACAGGTGTTTACTTTATATTAGTACAAATTACTATTTGTAAATATCCTTGATGTAACAACTTTATTCAGAATATATTTGATTTTATTTGATTTGATTATAACTTTTTAATTGAGATATCTAATGTTTTCTATTATAAAACTAATGGAGATATCTAATTATTGTTTTATATCTATTTAATTTATTAGACAAGCAATTTTGGACAAATGGATTTCAAATGAAGCATAATAAAGAAAACATACCATTATTTTTGGATAGTATAGCAGAAGAAATTTTTGCATGTGGAAAAACTATTAACTTGATTAAACTTGTTAATAGCAGAGTAATTATTGTTTTTACTTTTTTTTTTAAACTAACTTATAGTAATTAAATCTTAAACAAATTTTGAATCTTTTAGTATTTTCATATAGCACTATCTCTTTTATCTCTTTTATCTTTTTATCTCTTTTTATCTCTTTTTATCTCTTTTTTTATTTACTTTTAGTAATTTAATCTTGAAAAAATTTAATTACTTTTAAAAATCTTTTAGTATTTTCATTTAGCACTATCTCTTTGAACAGCCAAATGCTATTCCCAAAATAAGAATAACGTTTTCTCCAACAAAACTTGACTTAATTGAACAAGATTGTAAGCAATATATAAAGTGTGTACAAGAAAGTGAACAAAGAGATATTATTAATAAAAAGATTCAGGTTTGTTGGAAAATATTAATCTAAATATAATGTATATAAGTGTCATAACTTGTTATCTAATATAGTCTATTAAGACGATGGTTAAATGTAATTAGTAATTGTGCTAAGTAAGCTATAGTAAATAATAGGTTTGGTTGTGCCATTTTTTTAAAATTAAAAAAAAAGGGTATTTCTAAGTTGTGCCATTTTTTTAAAGTTAAAAAAGAAGGGTATTTATAAAAGTTTTTTAAACATATCTTTCGCAAAACCATTTTTGTGTTAAAAATTTAAAACTTTAAAAATTTGTTTTAAAGTAAACTATAACAAAAATCAAACTACACTAAAAATAAAAGAACTTATATATAAAAATAGTATAAAAGAAATAAGAATAAATAGAATATAGAATAAATAGAATAAAAATAAAGATAAAAATAAAACTTTACAAAAATAAAACAACACTACAAGAGTTGTTTTAAAGCGGGCTATAATATACAAAAATAAAACTGCACTACAAAAGTTGTTTTAAAGTAGGCTATAATACACAAAAATAAAACTACACTTTATTACAAAACACATAACAACACACTACAATACAAAACACCTAAAATAACACACACTAAATACAATACAACACACTAGACTACAAAACATAAATAACATACTACAATATAAAACACAATACATAAATACAAATCACACTACAAAACACTATAAATTTTAAGATTTTGAATAAGATTAGAATGTGGCTCAAGCTTGGTAAGGTCATTTATAATGTCTCTAAAGGAGGCAAAGAATCATTAGATGATCCAACCCAAATAAAGCAACAGTATTCTTTGAAAGGATGGATAAGATAAGGTAGAGAATGGATTCAGATGTAAGAAAATGGATAGCATGTTAAAGAGAGACAACTTAGCAAATGCTACTCTTGTGCAGAATAAATGAACACAAATACGATCAATTAAGCTAAAGGTCAATTAAGCTAAAGGTCAATTAAGCTAAAGGTCAATTAAGCTAAAGGTCAATTAAGCTAAAGGTCAAATTAGGTTAAATAGGGTCAAATTAGCTAAAGACCTTAACTCTAAGCTAAAGACCTTAACTTAAATTATGACTTTACAAAAGTTGAAAGATAAAAAATATTAGTATTGGTAGTGTTGGGGGATTTTTGGCTAGTCAAATACTTGAGCAATAAAAATTTTGACAGAAAAACAATATTTAAATTCTACAGGTACAATCAATTAAAAAACAATAAATAAAATCTAAATCCTTAATTAATATTATTTAAACTAATAATCCTGGAAAAGCTTCTAAGACTAATCTCACATCTTTTTTATCATATTATGATATAATAAAATGTTTAAAAAAAGTTTCTTAAAACTTGCAAATCAAACTATTAAATGCAAAAACTGTACTATGAAAAAAAATGTGTTATGGATTAACCAATCTCCTACAAGAAGTTACATAAAATATTAGATTTTGAATTAGCCAATTGTTTTTCCACATATGTTTAATTAACACCATTATCACTCACAATATTAACAGCAACATTGTCAGGTCACTTTTGATATTAGTACAGTGGTTTAGATATACCAATGTCAAAATCACTCAGATTAAATTTATGAAAACTAAAGTCTGCATTAAAGCTTTTTTTTTTTTGTATAAAGTTATGAGATACATTTAAGGGTCTGAACAATGAAATTATTAAATAAACCTTAGACAATAGGTTTAGAGATAATTAAACTTACAAAAACAAATTATTGAGATATTAACAAAAACAATAACAACAACAACAACAAAAAGCTATTTATTTTCTGTAAATCATTTTTACAATAGTTTTGATAATAATAATAATAATAATAATAATAATAACAATAATAATAATAGTAATAATAATAATAAAATAATAATAATAATAGTAATAATAATTGTAATAATAATATATTAAAATAATATAAGATAAAAAAAAAATGCAAATTATAGTAATAGTAATAATAAGTATGTTTACAATAATTACAATGAAAAAATAATAATAACTATTATTGTAATGGTAGTTATGAGCATAAAATTATTTATAATAATAAGTTATTGATTTATTTAGGATGATATCACTCATACAGAAATCTGATCAAAGGAGTGACACCAATTTTTAAACACAATTTAAGTAATAATAAGCAAAGACATACATTGAAACATATGGACTGTAAGCACATAGATTAAAGCACATAGAACATACATAAAAACAAACATGTAGAAATCATAATTTTCAGGTTTTGATAATAAAAAAAAGAGAAAAATAAACAAAAAGTACTGATGATAATTGTAGTAATAACAAAAAAAAAGTTACAAGAGTATTTTAATTGTAAAAATAATATGTTTAGAAGTTAGAATAAAAAGTTTCTCAGAATTTTTTAAGATTTATATTGTTTAAGATGGAGTAAAGGTATTTTAGGATATAGTTTTTTGGACTCATTCAAAATGCATGCATGGTTCCTGTTCTATTCACAGATGCACTGATAAGCATTAAAATTTTTACCATAATTCTGGGCTTAAAAAAATGGTACATTTAGTTTTCCATTGTATATATTTCTAGTAGAGTAGGAATGTAATAGTCTACTTTCTGTGAACAAGTTTGTGATAGGAGATTGTAAGTTTTTATTTAAGGAGTCAAAAACAAAAAGAAGATACTTTACTAGCCCTTGAAATATTAGAATAAAATTTTTTTGAAGGACTTTGATGTATCTGATTTAATTGGTTGAAAGTTTATTATTCTAATGGATTGACGCTGAGACAATAGCAATTTGTTAATGCAATTGTTTCCAACTTGACCCCAAACTTGACAACAATATCTAAAATGAGATGAGAATAATGCATAGTAAATATTCTTTAGTGTAACTTTATTAACAAACAGATGAACTGAAGAGAAGTGAACAGAGTTGATTAGGTTGTTAATGTAGATTAAAAATAAAAGAGGACCTAAAACAGAATCTTGAGGAACACCACACAAAACTGATATTACTAGAATTGAAACCATTAATACTTAGAAATTGTTTTCGATCTGAAAGATAAGGTCGAAACCAAAATACTATGGTCAAGGTATCAAATGTTTTTTGCAAATCTATAAAAAAAACCACAAACAAAATGACCACTGTCGAGAGCTTTCCTGATTTTTTCAGTTATACTTATCAATGCATGGCAGGTAGAGTGTTAAGAGTGGCAGGTAGAATGTTTTGAACAAAAACCAAATTGAAATTCATTTAAACAGTTAAAAGAATTAAGAAAAGAGTACACTCTAGAAAACATAAGTTTTTTAAGTTTTTTACAAATGTTAGATAAAAGAGAAATAGGTCTGTAGTTAGTGCATGAAAGTTTAGATCAATTTTTAAATATTGAAGCAACGCAAGATAGTTTTAAAATATCAGGAAATGTTCTATTTATAAATGAGGTACTAAATAGTTTAGAAAGAATTTTTGAAAATTCATAGTTAAAATCTATAAGAGTATTTGTGGGAATGCTGTTTGGACTTAATGATTTTTTTTTGGATTCAATTTAGATATAAGAGATAAAATTTCAGGAGTATTTGTTGGAGATAATAATAAACTATGTAAATTTGGATGTTTAAGATACTTTTGATAGTTAATGTAACGACGAATAAATATTGGATTTGAGTTTATGAGCAACATTTGTAAAAAAAAGTGTTAAATGATTCAGAGATTAGAGTTGGATCAGTTATATATATTTCTTTTTCTTGCAAAGAGTTGGGAGATGATTTATTAAATTTTTTTACATTAATTATAATGTTAATGCCTTTCCAAAGTTTGCAACGATTTTTAAAATTTTTTCAAATTATCATATTCTTTTATTTTTAAAAAATGCTTTCAAACTTATTTTTATTAATAAGATCTTTAGATCTTATAATTTTTTGTTGGAAAAGATTGCACACTTGAATAGATTTTATAATTTCTTTTGTAATCCATGGTGTGAATCGACGTTTGAAGTTTGTGATACTTGTTTTTTTAAGCGGGGCGTAGTGATCTAAAATCAGTGTTGTTTCAGTAGCAATCATTTGGAAAAATGTATTAGTATCATTAGACTTTATAACATCATCCCAGGCAATTTTTGATAAATCAGATTTAAAATTTTTTTTATTATAGTTTTTAAAACTCCTGCTATTTAAATTATGTCTGCGTGGTAAAAGTAATTTATTGAAATTGGGACAAATACGAAATTGAGGTAAGTGGTCAGAAACGGAAGATGTCAAATTTCCTGAAACAATTTCATTTGCTATTAAACTAGAGAAAATATCATCAATATTTGTAATTGTATCATCAATAATTGTAGTAGAGTGATCAGTAATTCGGCAAAGTATTCAAAGGGCGAATATTATAAAAAGAAAATAAGTTTAAAAAATCAGGTCATTAATTGATTGCATCAGATCAATATTATAATCACCAAGTAAGAAAATAGATTTATTTTCAACAGATATTTTTTGGAGTAAGACAGACATGATATTTTTAGAAAAAATAACTTTAACAAATGTGGATTCTAAACAATTAGGTGTGTAAATCATTAAATCATCTCTTTGTGTGTAAATTAATTTTTTCGATAAATACAATAATGTACCACTACAAGAGGATTCCGTTGGTGTGTGCTCAATGTTATAATTATCAATGAGAATTGGATGAATAGAGGATATTTCTTTTTTTAACCTTGTTTCAGTTTTACTAATAATGGAAAAATCAAAATCGGTTAATGATAGTATATAACAAAAACATTTAACTATTTTTAATGCCATATATTGTTTTTTACAAAAGAATTTTCAGACTTTTTGGTTCTAATCTGATTAATTTTTCATCTTTTGACACCAATAAAAATGAATTTTCTTGTAAAAATTAAATGATGTTTTAATTTTTGATTATTTTATTTTTTAATCTGTTAGGTAGATAGTGAATTGTATTTAGGCATACATATTTACACATTCAAACCTGCATTAATGTTAAAGTAAAAGAAAGTATTTTTCTAACATGTTTTCCTTATGATATTGTTTAAACTAACCGATATAATTTTACTGATAAAAAAAGTATAAAAGTCATATTCCTAAGCCATATAAATCATTTTCAAACAAGTTGAACATGGTAATCAAACAGGAAACTTTCTTTTCTGCTTACAAGGTGAACACTCTACCACCACACCACTACTGCATGTAAACTTGTAGTTAACAATTCTGTTATCTAAAGTATATTATTAGAAATACGTTTAACCTAAAAGACAAAGTTATTTTTTGAGCAAAGAAAGGAAACTTATAATAAATTATTGTTGCTTACAGCAAAATTGAAACTTTATAGTCTACTTTAGCATTTGCCTTAAAACTTGTGTTAATTAACTTTTCTTATTCATTCATTTTATTTAGTTATTTATTCATTTATTTAGTCATTTTAGCTCACACATTGTAACTAAAAATCAAAAAAATAACATAAAACTTGATAATCTTCACTATCTTTTATTAATATATATATATATATATATATATATATATATATATATATATATATATATATATATATATATATATATATATATATATATATATATATATATATATATATATATATATATATATATACATATATGGTTAGAACTCAATAAATATATATATAAAATAAATATATATATATAATATATATATATATATATATATATATATATATATATATATATATATATATATATATATATATATATATATATATATATATATATACATTTATGGTTAGAATTCAATGAATACAGCTGCGTATAAACTTTTTTTTAAATATATATATTTTTTTCTTTAATATACAATTATTTCGATATTTCGCTGATCTATTGTGATCAGCCAGCGTCATCAGGTATAATAAATAAAATAGTTACAAAAATTGTTATAGTAAAAACAAACCGTTAAAAAGATAACATTAAAAAGCCAAAATATAATACAGAAAAAAACTTTTTCAAATAACTGATGTCAGCAGATTTTATTAAGAAATGGCCCCCAGGTTTTGGTTGTTATGTTATCACCGTCATCCTGATTGAGAACCACGTCACCATTTCTCAACTCCTGTTGAACCTAGCCTTGCTTATTTCGAGTGACTCTCTGATATTCTGTGTTCGATATTTTGGGGTGCAACCAATCAAACTTACCATAGCATGTTTTAGAATGCTCAGTTGCACCTGAACTGGACCATTTTCCTTTTAAGCTGTTTTTTTGGTGTTCCATACATCTCGATATCACCTTCTTTTTAGTTTCGCCAATGTATATCGAACCGCATGAACATTTTAGCTGGTGTACGCCAGGGTCTGTGTTTAGTGGTAGTTTAGTTTTATTGTTGCAGAAAATATTTTTTAAATTGGGAGTTGATGTGAAAATAACCTTTATGTTTTGCTTTCGAAATTCTTTACAAAGTTTTGGACTGTAAAAAAAAAAAAAGCCGTATTTATTGAATTCTAACCATATTTTAATGTATAACAAGAAAATGACATTCAAAGATTATATATATATATATATATATATATATATATATATATATATATATATATATATATATATATATATATATATATATATATATATATTTATATATTTATATATTACTTGTTAATTTTAAATTAAATTTTACACAAATAAATTTTATGTCAATATGAAATTGTTAAGATGAATGTTATATCTTTGTGCAAGTTTTTATCAATATAATTAAACCTTATTAATAAAAACTTATTTGTCAAAAATAAAAATCAAGCTGAAATGTATTATTGTTTTTAAAAATTCTTGTTTAAATAAATATTAATATTATTCCATTCCGTATTTTTAATAAACTGCATTTGAGGAGCCTATTTGCAAAAACTCCAAGTAAACTGATTTTAAGAAAATACTAAACTACTCTTAGTTGCGCATCAACAAAAATTGATATTTTCTGTGTCCAATTATAGGATCAAAAGTTTTTTATTTGGTCTAATATTTAAATAGATGATAGATTTCAGTATATAGAATGTGGAAATAGAATCAAAAATTCTATTTCCACAATCAACTCAAAAATTTTATTTTTATGATGCGTTTTGCTGATGGGTTCCTCATTTATTTATGTGTTACTAGATAGATTTCTTTTGATAGATCGCAAGTGAGTTTCAGTATAATAAGTTACTTTTCCACTACTGTTAAAATTCCAGAAATAAAAACATAGCACCATATCTTGATTATGTGTGCATAAATGCTTTCAAAGGATGTTCACAAAAGGTGCATTCCAGAGTTTGTAGGTTGCTATGAATTAAAAACAATTTCATTTGGAAATATTATTTTTAAACATTAAAAAATAAAAATATTTTTTTTCACAGTAGTTTATCAAACCTTTGTCTACAAACCGCAATTGCCAAAAACTTAATTTTATTATTTTTTAAAATATTTTCAAAATAAATTTAAAAATCTTTAAAAAAAGTTAATCTTATTTAATTTTATAAATAAAAAATTTTATGTTTTATTCTAAATCAAAAATAGTTCTTTGAAAAACTGCTTTTATAAAGGTTAATCAGAAAAAAAAAGTTCACTTTTGAACTAGACTTTTATAGAACTTTTATATTTTAAACTTGTTTTCTTAGAAACTTAGTAAAGATGAAGTGTGGCAAACAAAAATACACAAAGAAAAACAAGCTGCAAAGGCTGCTTTAGCCCAACTAAGAGGTAGTTATAAGAGGGGTACTGCATATCGCAGCGCTGGAAATAACAACCGATCAAAGGTAAAGGATCATCTACTATACAAAAATATGTTTTGATTTTCCAATATTAATCCTTGTAATTCTTGCAAATCAAACTTGATTGTTATTACTACTTGCTAGCACAAGTTGCAAGGCACCTAATAATAAAAAATTTAAATACCTTCAAAAGAAAAGTTAAAATTATTAAGTTAACTAAATGTTTTTGTTTATTGAAATAAAAAGAGTTTTGAAATTTTAATAGTCTCAAGTTTACAGTATAAAAAAGTGCGACAATATTACTGAATAAACAAAAATACAGATTGATAAAAAATCCTGAATATTTTTGATTGGTGGAATAAACATCATATTTTTCTGCCTCAAAAAAAAAAAAAAAAAAAAATTAGTTAATTAGATCTTCATAAAGTTTTGTGAATGAATTGATTTTTTTGAATTAATTTAAAATAATAACTAGAAATGTTAACATTTCTTTTAAAGTCCAAATAAAAGCAATCATAAAGATTTAAGCAAAATATTTTTGATAATCACTAAATTTGAGATCACTAAACGCCAAAATAATGTTTTTGTTTTAAGTGTTAAAATTAATTAAAAAAAAAAGTATAAAAGAAATATTATCATAAAATATGCTAAAACAGCTGTAAGTGAAGCAAAAAATAATATGCTAAAACGGCTGTATGGGTGTAAGTGAAAATATTTAAAATTCATAACAAATATAAAAACTTATATTTTATATAAAGATTATTTATAAATAAATTTTTTTTTCAAATCATTGTTTTTTTGTGGATTATCAGATTTTATAGCAATATGAAACTATAAACTATTGCACTAACTCAAAAGGGTAAAATGCATCAAGTATTATGCAGTAGTACTTAACCTGTATTTTATGATGACAAAATTTGGGTGAAAATTGCAAAAAATAAATTTGATATTCCGAAAAAAATTTGATCAGCTATTTTTCAATATTTTTTATTTTAGCTGAATAGTGTTAATTGACAACCTTTAAATAATTATTTCCAGCGCTGGCAACACATATTATATAATAGCAACAATTATTTTATTTTTTAATGTATTGATTAGTATTTAACTAATTTTTTCTATTTCAGTATTTTTATTTTAAATTTTATATCAATGTTTTTGACTTTTCCAGTTTTCTAGTCCAACCAAAATTTTCTGTTAAAACAGTTAATTTATTGAATCTTTTGACAATTTATTTTATTATTATTTTGCTTAATTTAGAATTAGAACAAACTGTCAGACTAGCAATGCAAAATAAAAAGAAACAATTGTTTAATGAAGTCCAAAATCAGTTTTATGCTGCTTTAGAGGTATTTTATTTGTAGTTTTTATTTTGTTTGTTGTGCTTATTTGTTGCAAGCAGACTAGCTTATTGAACTTTTGTCACTGAGTTTGGTTGACAGTTTATATAAGCAAGCTTTTCAAACCTTTATTTTTATACTATTTAATATTTTAATGCTTGTAATGCTATGTTTTGCGTTGACGTAAATACACAGTATAAGATGTTGCAATGGCAAGATTATAAGTTTTATTACTACTTTCTGACTTTTTTTTACAAGTAATGTTTTTTCTTTTTTTAGGAGAGAAATAAAAAAAAAGAAATAAAGTTGGAGGATGACAAACATTGGTTAAATGAAATGAAAAAAAGAAATGAGAAAGAAGATCATATTCAGCTAAAAGCAAGGTTCAGTTGTTTGTTCTCCATCACCTTAAAACTATAAGAATTTTAAAAATGAATATTAATTTTATTTAAGAATAAAAACATTGTGGCATTATTATATTACATTGTTACTATCTGGTGGTTTAGTATGTTATATTAATAATGTAATTAGTTATATATATATATATATATATATATATATATATATATATATATATATATATATATATATATATATATATATAATATAACATATATATATATATATATATATATATATATATATATATATATATATATATATATATATATATATATATATATATATATATATATATATATATATATATATATATATATATATATATATATATACATATATATACAGCCCTCGGAATTAGGGTCAGTATTTGGCAATGCTGACCAATTGCCAATCTGAAAGTGTTTTTTTTCACCTCATTTCTATGTTTTATGGTAAGACCTTTGTTTCAAATTGTGTAAAAAACGGACCTCTAAAAGATTGAATTTGGTAAATTATTGCTGACTTTTTTCCTTATTCGGAGGTTTTCATATTTATATATATATATATATATATATATATATATATATATATATATATATATATATATATATATATATATATATATATATATATATATATATATATATACATATAGTATTAGTTATGCGTATAATGTTTTATAATTTTTTTTTTTTTTTAGAGAAGAGCTGGAAATGTTTTATCAAAAAATCTCTACTCAAGTTGACCAAAGAGAATTCCATGCTCATTGGTTAATAAGGCGTTTCAAACTTTCTGATAAACGTTTACAATTTTTAAAAAAAGAAGAAGAAATTCAAGAAATTAGTTTAAAGAGAATGAATTCAAACATTCCTAATGCCAAACTTGAAATCGATTTTACAGACTCTGCTGTTACAGTCATGGACTCCATTTTGGAATCTATTAAAATAGGATCCAAATTCCTCAGTAGTGATTCTACTAAAGATGACTCTGATAATTGTACTAATTCTAGTAAAGATGGTTGTACTGTTGATACAGATGATACTTACCACCGACATACTGACTTAATTGATACTACTAAACTAACAGAAGTAGGTTATGAAGAATTATTTTTGCCAGTAAGATCAACCACACCTATATCTATAGTAAGATCAACCACACCTATATCTGCAAAGACTTATAATCAAGAATATAGTGAGGCTAAAGAATTAATTTATCAGGAAAAAATATATAATAATAATAATGCAACATTGTCTAAAAATGCGAATAAAACGCTTTTTTTTGAAAAAGATGCAATACTCAATAGCCCTCATACTCAAGAGCACAGTGAAGCTAAAGAGTTAATATATCCTAATAAACTCACTTCAGATAATCTTTTATTATCTAGCAGTATTGGAGATGAAAAAACTTTAAAGTATTATGAAAATAAGGAGCTATGTTTAGAAAACAGAATGGAAAAAAATGTTAATCAATATGCAGATGATAAAACAAAGAATCTTTTAAATTTTAATGAGCAACTAGAATCTGTTGTCAATGCGTTACCCATAAGAAATTCTAATAGTGAAGGCTCTGATACTTACAACCTATTATATCCAACTGATGCATCTGACTTTCGATCTAGTTTTTCAAATTTGAAAAGTAGCAAAGAGAAGAATGTTCAAACCTTTAGTGACCAGTCTTTAACTTCTCAGGTTATTGTAGATACATTTCCAGAGTTGGTTGCAGAAAATAGCCATTTTTTACAGTACTCTGAAAATAAGTTACAAATGGTACATAATGCTTTACTATCTGAAGGGAGGGAAACAAAAACCTTGCTTTACCATTCAGAACATCTCCCTGATACTTTTGATTCCACCAGATTTTCTGTTTCAGAAGGATCTGATACCTATAATTTATTATACCCAACGGATAATACAAATTTTCAATGCACAATCTTAAGTTCTAGAGGATGTAAACAAGAAGGATCAGAAGCTAAAGAACTTATTTACCCCTCACCTGAACCATGTTCCTCACAGATAAATGAAAGTCCAACAGTTTTTCAGGTTTCAGTTGTAGAAAAAGGCCAAGTTAATTGTATAGACAATCAATCAAAAGTTGATAATAGTGTGCTTTTATTGGAGAAAGAAAAAGATAAAACTAAAAAATTAGAGCATTCTCCAAAAACTGTTGATTCTATTAGAACTTCTCACATACAAAGTTTAGATACATACAAAACATACCCAACTGATGTTTTTGATGTTCAGAAAAACATCGCTAGTTCTAGGGGGTATAAACTTGAAGGATCTGCAATGAAAGACCTTATCTATCAGTCCGTTGATTCTGTTCCACAATCATCATTAAAATCATCAGACTTTCAAGGATTAGTTACAAAAACAGTTTTAAATCCTAATGAAAGGATGCCTAATAATGTCTCATCAATATTACCTCATCTCTACCCACAAAGATATCCAACTTTAGAACAAGGAGTCTTAAAAAGTCTCAAGAAGTCTGAACCTGCAGCTAAAATTAAGGAGTTGATGTATCCATCAGTTGTTCTAGAAAGTAAGTTTTTTTTGTATCATTACTATCTGATAGCAACAAATGTATAAATTTAATTATTTCTTATATTAGTGTTTATAATTGTGAAATATATATAGTGGATATATTAAAGTATATTTGGTGGAGATGCGTATGAAAGATTAGGAAAGTTCAATAACTTAGTATTTGGGTCTAACATAGCTTGTTAAGTACTCCGTTGTTGGTAATTTAAAATAAAAATGTTAAATCATGTTAATTCTATGTTTGCTTGTTTTTTTGCATTCTAGTTATTTTTAGCCCCTAAAAAGCAAACTATATCTAATATGACAAAGGAAGAGATTTGGATGGATTCCATTGTTGAACCACTGCAAGATAACTTTGAGGCAATGGGTAAATTTCTGTTTTTTGTTGAATTTTTAAAAAAATTTTAAGTAGTTTAAATTAATTTTAGTTATATAAATTTTGGGTAACTAAAGATTTAGAACCACAACCATATCGTTTTGGAAATCAAGCGATGATGTCACAAAACAATTTAGAAGTAGACAATGATACTGATTTTATTAACCAACTTCCTTTGGAGACAATAATTAATAGTTCGTTGCGAACCACTATTCAAACACAGTATAAATAATATTTTTGTTTATAAATATTATTTTTGCTTATAAATAGTATTTTATAAATATTATTTTTGCTTATAAATAGTATTTTATAAATATTATTTTTGCTTATAAATATTATTTTATAAATATTATTTTTGCTTATAAATTTTATTTGCAATTTTAGCTATTAAGCTTCAATAAAACTGAGTATTTACAACAATGTTCTTAGTTGTTTTTTTTTTTTCATTTTTTAAATAGAATTTCTCTGGTGAATAAATCAGTTGTGCAATACTTTATTGGTGATCTTGACATTGAAGTTCATTTTGATGCATTCCGCAAGTTTTTATTACTTGAGGATGGGGAGTTTGGTCATAGCTTATGCAGTCAGTTATTTTCTAAGGTAAGTTTCTAGCTATATTTTTTCTATTAATTTTTCAGAAAATATCTAGTTTAGCTTTATAAAGTTTTAAATTTTTACATTCAGGTATCATCTGGAATGAATCCTCAAGATTTTTGCAATTCAATACATTTAAACAATATCATCATTGAAGCTTTGCGAATTTCTCTTTATGCATCTCGCATAAAATACTCAAACCAACTTGCATTTTCATTAAAGTCTCTTCCTGAACATTTCAATGTCTCAGAAGTTTCTGTTCTTGATTTTTTAGAACTAAGATACGGGGTATTGGCTTAATTTATTAAATTTTTCTTAATTTTGTTATTTTTGAATAGTGTTTTATTGTTAATAGTATTAATGCATTTATTTTGTTCTAGAAAAAATATGTTTTTATGTTAATAGAATTTACGCACAGTTGGTGTGTTTTTTGTGTTGTCTTTTTATGTTCCTAAAGTATATTATCTATTTATTTTTATTGTATTTCTATGTTGATTAAATATATGTGAATAAATAATCTACTACTGTAGATTTATTATGTGGATTTAGGTTGTTAGTGTTAGTTATTCATTACTAGAAAAATATATTTTCTATGTTTATGTTTAAAATCTGTCATTTTAATTTAGTTAGATGTTATTAATATTTTGCTGACCTATTGGGGTCAGCGTCATCAGGTAATATAATTTAAAATCAATAAAATAATATAATAGTGTCAAAAGTTAATTTTTTTTTCAAAAAAGTTCTTGTTTTTACATTGCTGTCATCGTCTTGATTGAGAACAATTTCCCTTATTCCTAACTTAAGCCTTTGCTCTGTTTATCTCCAAGATTTCGTTAATTTTTCTGATCCAGTATTCTAAAACGACTGATGCTTTCTTAGGATTTAGCCAATCAAAGTTACCAGCATGTATGTATGTATGTAAGTATGTATGTATGTATGTATGTATGTATGTATGTATGTATGTATGTATGTATGTATGTATGTATGTATGTATGTATGTATGTATGTATGTATGTATGTATAAGCATATAGCCTGCTGCTGCAAAGGAGTGCCATCACATAGCCTGAGGGTTTGAGCTAGGGCAGCAAGTTTTACATATATATATATATATATATGCATATATATATATATATATGCATATATATATATATGCATATATATATACATATATATATATATATATATCTATGTATATATATATGCATATATATATATATATATAGTCCTGGGAACTAAAACAATTGTAAAAACTTTGTGTTAAAAATTTGTCCTGACTTGATGCCGACCATAAATAAGTTAAGGTCGACAATAAATTGCTTACCTTATTTTTTCTAATTCCGAAGGTTGATGTATGTACTGAAGCCCTCATAGCTCTTTATTTTTGGTATAATGTCATCGATGTGTATGCCACATTTACATATGTGTATATATACAGCCCTCGGGTATTAGTAAAAATGAGATTGGCACTATTTTACTGACCTTAATCTGTTAAAGGTTAGCATCAAGTTGGCTAAAATAATTTGTAAATATAAAAACATAAAATATAGAAATGAGGTCGGCAAAAAATTGCTGACCTCAAACACTTCTAGGTTGGCATTGTTAAATGTCAACCCTGACTCCGAGAGTTGTTTATATATATATATATATATATATATATATATATATATATATATATATATATATATATATATATATATATATATATATATATATATATATATATATATATATATCTGTGTGTGTGTTTGTGTGTCCATGTTGGTGTGTTTTAATTATTTAACTGTCTTTTTTAATTTAGGTACCATGGCCTTGCAATATTGTAGTAACTGAAAACAGTATCATCAAATATAATAAGGTAGGTTAGTTTAACAAATAAATATATATATATATATATATATATATATATATATATATATATATATATATATATATATATATATATATATATATATTATATATGTATATTATATGTATATGTGTATATATATATATATATATATATATATATATATATATATATATATATATATATATATATATATATATATATATATATATACACATATATATGTATGTACAGGTTATTAACCAGGAATACATTTGATAAAGCATTTTAATAAAATTGGGAATTTGTTAAAATGTTTCATAATCACCCCTCCTCCTCCTCCACTGAGAATCAAATGTGTTCTGGGAATGCATGGGATCCTTTTCTTATATTCTTTCTTTTTCTTCTCCACTTGTATGCAGCACCCCACAGTGCTGCATACATTGATTGGACAGCGCCAAAATTAGAAAAAAAAATACCGTCTCTAACATTGAAGATTAATATAAAATCATCACAAAATTAAATGTTGTTTCATAATGACATGGCAAATTAAGCTCTGATTTCCAAACATATATTAGGAATTATATATTTTTCTATTATAAAACAATCAGTGTATATTAATTAATTATTATTAAGAATAATATAGTTGATTTATTTTTACTCTTAATATATCATTGCCGCTTTTATTTCAAGGGTATTCTTTTGAATATATATTTCTTTTTTGCTGTAATATAGTAATATAGCTATTTATGTTCAATGAAAATCTCCGTGGAAGAGAGCTAATGATCTTCTACTTCTAATTATTATTTAAATTCTGCTGGCATCCTTTATAGATGAACATCATCATTTAATAAATTGTGTCATCAAAAGAAACGTTTTGATAAATAGATAAGGTTTTCAAAATAGTAAACACGAGCTCGTAAATTTTATATTTCACATTTATTGTGAGGTCAATTTTATAATTAATAATAATTTTCTTTATACATAAATTGCATAGCGAAATAAATTTATAATAACAGTCTCAGCAAAAGCAACAACAGATGTCATTTAATTATAGAAGAAAAAATTGCAAGCAATTGCAAGTGTGGCAATAAGGATTACCAATAGTTGTTTTTTCATTTATAGTTACAAAATGGTATAACTTTTAAAAAGTTTATTCAAAATGTTACATTTTTAATTCAAGCAAGCGATGAATCTTGTTTTCTGCAATTTAAATTTCTAGTACCAGTTTGTTGTAATAAAAAAAAAATATTCTTGTTATTAAACATATTTAATTTACATTTTAATATATGTATTTACGTTTTAAATAAAAGCAAGCAGTAAAGTAAAGAAATCTATTTTCCTCATTAAATAAATCTTTAGTACCAATTTTTTATAATCATAAAATATTTTTTGTATTCAACTTATATTTCAGATTGGTTTTTTTAAAAAAGTTTGTGAATTTATAGTAGATAAATAAAAAAAGATTTTAGTCTATGTGATCACCTAATTAAGTTGATATAAAATACCAAACAAAAAAATGAAAAACAATAACTAAAAGACTTAGGGATCATCCATAAATTATGTAATGCAAACTTTCACAATATACAAAACAAAAAAGACAAAAGTTTACCCTTGCAGGGTCTTAATTTAAATATAAAATCAAAATAGCCCATTCAGTTTAATGAAAATCGCCACATAAAAGAACTTAGTAGTTCCGACTTCTGTTTTTTAAATATATTTTGCATTGTGTAATTTATGGATGACCCCTAACCGTAATATCCATAATTGTTCAAAATTTCAAAAGTATCTGACATAATCAGCTTCTCAATATTTTTGTTGACAAAGCACATGTGCTACTTGAAGTTGAGTTTGCAGTAAGACTTAATAAGTTGTTTAAATTTCAAACCAAAAGTGGTGAATCTTTAAAAAAGTTAAAAAGTGTTTATAGTTTATAGTGTTTTTTGTTTGAAAATCCTTTAGGTCCTATGGGACATTTTGGCTAGGGTAGTCCACAGACTTTTTTTGAAAAGAATAATTCAATTTTAAAATTTTTTGGATGTAAAATTAGAATTAAATCTTTTAATGAAAAAACTGCTTGATATTTTTTTTTGATTATTTTGGAATGGTTTGGAAATTCCTTTTTTTAGCAAAAACTTGTATTTTTTATATTTATAAAAAAAATTTCAAAAACAATAAAAATTTTACATAATATTTATTATTATAAGTTTTATTGCATAAAAATTATTTTTTAGTAAAAAATTAAAAAAAGCCATTTTTTCATGGTTTTTGGTCGAAATTTTTTTTCGACCAAAAACCATGAAAGGTATTTTTAACAAAAAATCATAATTATTTTTGAAATTTATATAAAATTTCGCTTCTTTTGAGACCCAAAATGACATACATTTGAAAAACCTTTTTTTCTTCTGTTTAGGGTCTCGTCGCAAGTTTCAGATTTGAGGTGGCCCCCCTAAATCTCATTCAATTTTGAAAAAATTTAACAGTGTCTTAAAATTTAATAGTGTCAATAGAAAGTTTTAAGAATAGGGACAGATCAATTTTTGAAAGTATGGGGCGTTAGATGCACCCTAACTTGTGTAAGAAAGTATTACCAGTAGTGTTGTCACGTACTAAAATTTCAGTATTCGGTACCAAAATACTCGGTACTTGGTACCAAATTCAGTACCTAAATGAAGGAAAAATTAAACTGGCCACAAACTAAATTGTAAGCATGCATATTTTTTATATTTGTAGCATATACTTTTTTCTACTATATATATATATATATATATATATATATATATATATATATATATATATATATATATATATATATATATATATATATATATATATATATATATATATATATATATATATATATATATATATATATATATATATATATATATATATATATATATATATATATATATATATATATATATATATATATATATATATAGTAGAAAAAAGTATATGCTACAAATATAAAAAATATGCATGCTTACAATTTAGTTTGTGGCCAGTTTAATTTTTCCTTCATTTAGGTACCGAATTTGGTACCAAGTACCGAGTATTTTGGTACCGAATACTGAAATTTCAGTACGTGACAACACTACTGGTAATACTTTCTTACACAAAAACTGCTGGTAGAACTGTCTGTCTTGCTTGAACCTGTGTCACCCTAATATACACCATAAATATATCAACAACTGAATCAACACTGTATCAACACAATATTTAGCAACATGTACAACTCCCCACATTAAAGAGATAGTTCAACCTTTTGAAATGCTGAATGCAGAGTGTATTTTTTCTACCTAAAGAGAATAGTTAATAGCTATAATTACTAACAATAACATGATAAAAAGAACATGATAAAATAAATGATAAAAATAAAAAACAAAAATCAAAAAAAATAAAACCTGATATCAATAAATGACTTACCTTCTAATAAAACAATTACAAGTACCACAACCACACCACTATTTAACACCCTAATGGTACTGCAACTCAGAACTTACAGGATATTACAAACTGCCAACACTGTACTGGGAGACATCTAAGCTTAATAGACACACACACACACACACACACACACACACACACACACACACACACACACACACGCACATACACACATTGGTTTCAGACCATTTAAAGCCATTATAACAAGTTAAACATTTTATCTTTTTTCAGCCCACTGTGTGATGCTAAGCTAGAGGTTTTTATAAGTTGTAAGTTCAAAAAAACTTTTTTCCAAGGTAAATAATTATTTTATTACATAAAAAAAGGTTCAAAAAGTAGCTGTAGAATGTTTGGTTTGCAAACAAGAGAGAAAGAGTTCAAACCTCACCACATATGTTGCTTGCTACAACTTTGCTGTGCAACAACCTGGCTTATAAAATGTTTGTTTTAGAGTTTTGAGAAATGTTTTTTAATAACATCAAAAAAATGTTAAGTAAACTGATTTGTTGAAACAAAGTAACACAAGTTTTAAATTTTTTAATTAACACATGTTTTTTAAAACATAAGTAAAGCAAATAATTAAATCAGCTATTTTAATTTGAATTATTATCAGTTATTTAATATTGTTATCTCTTTATATTAATGCTGAACTAAATAGTAGTAGTAATGCATTTTTGTTAGTATTTGACATGGAACTCTTGGCACCCATTGCAACCAAGGTAATGGCAAGGAGTCACAGAACTTTTTTTATTAGAAAATGTGAATGAAGTTGTATGCAAATACTTACGTAATTCTTAAATTATGTAATATTTCAACATATATCATGTTTGACTTCCACAGTAAAGCAAATAATTAAATCAGCTATTTCAATTTGAATTATTATCAGTTATTTAATATTGTTATCTCTTTATATTAATGCTGAACTAAATAGTAGTAGTAATGCGTTTTTGTTAGTATTTGACATGGAACTCTTGGCACCTATTGCAACCAAGGTAATGGCAAGGAGTCACAGAACTTTTTTTATTAGAAAATGTGAATGAAGTTGTATGCAAATACTTACGTAATTCTTAAATTATGTAATATTTCAACATATATCATGTTTGACTTCCACTTGAAAATTGGATTTCAACAATATCTCCTTATTTTTGATTGCAGCAATATATCCTTAGATTGCGTTATAGATTACGGCAGAATCTTTTTATTTTCGAATTAAAGCATTTTTTAGCTGTTTTATAAGTCTTTTGTTTATTAAATAATTTTAAAACTTTTATCTAAAGTGGTTAGCTTGAAGCATTTCTAAAATGTTGATGCTTCAAATACTTGTGCTTGCACATTTTTTTTTAATTTTTTAAAATACAAAGTAAGTAAATTTTTTAAAATACAAAGTAAAACATTTTTGAAGTTCTATAGATATTATATACATAACATATAAAAAGATATTGTACACAATGTTGTGTATTATATTGTATACTATAACAAACAAAAAGTAAGAAAAACATCAAAACATCGGGAGATTATGTTTTGAAAGAGATAAAAGATACTTATGTTATTAATTTGCTCAGGTAATTAGTCCTAATAAGCTTTGCATGTTTTAAAAAAAAATATTAGTGTGAAATTTAGTAAAGGAAAAATTTAGGAGCAGATTTGAACCCTTTCAAAACAACGATGACAGCGCATTAAATCACTGAAATATTGTAGTTATGCATGTAAGAGTAAAACTAACTATTTTATAAATCTCTTATAAGGGATCGTCCATAAATTACGTAACACAAACTTTCACAATAAATAAGACTAAAAAGTTTCAAATTTTTCCCTCGCAGAGTCTCAATTTAAATAAAATATCAAAATAAAAGTTTAATGAAAATTGCCACGTGTAAGAGCTTAATACCTCCTAATTCTGTTTGTTAAATTTTGTGTTGCATAATTTGTGTTTAAGCATTTTTTTCAATTAATTTTTTTTTTTTTACCACTGACTAATAAATAATTAAGTAAATAAGGAATAAGTATAGAAGTGGTCGGTGTGGAATAGATATGTATGGTAATTTTATAGATTCGGACAGCTAGGGTATATATATATATATATATATATATAAGGAAAAAGTAGAGAAAAGTTGGTGTGGAGTAGACTTTCAAAGACCTGTATTTTTATGAATCCGGTCAACTAGTTATTATTATTATTATTATTGTTATTATTATTATTATTATTATTATTATTATTATTATTATTATTATTATTATTATCAAATAATGAATTAATTTTTTTGTTCATTTTTGTTTTTTTGTTTTCAAAAAAAAATCATTTTGAGAAGTTTTAAATTACAGTATAGTAACTTGAGATTTGGAGTATTTCTTATATAAGTTTAAAGTACATGAAATAGTATATACTTTATTAAGTAATTATATACATTTTTTGATTTTATATATTAAAATATTTTTTAAAACGATTTTATTTGCTCTAAATCCAATTGTTTTAGTTTGATTTCTTACTAGGTGTTCTCTTTTTTACTTCGTTTAAAAAAAGCTGGGTGGAGTTTGCAAGAAGTATGGTTAAACCTAAAAAAAGCAGGTTACAGATTATTTATGACAAAATTATTTAAGATAAGATATTTTTCACACGATATGTATATTATTTATCAACTGTAGGTTATAGTCGAAAAGCGGCTAGCTCACCAGAATTGAGACAACTGCAACTCTTTCGGTAAGTTCCTTATTTTTAAGTTTTATTTACAGTTCAAGTCTGTTAGCTGGGTATATAACCCAAATTTTATGAGTTTAAACATCCTACCTTCCTAGTTACCTCACATTAATTGCTTTATTATAAAAGTTTTATAAAAATCTATTGTTGAACTAATTTTTCCATAAATGCAATAATCATTTCAGAGAATTCTACTCAAATGTGGTAATTAAAGTAACAAACACTATTAATGCTCTATTGTTTTTTTTTTTTTAAGTCACGAGATGCAGCATTTTGTTAATAACTTGGAACGGTACATTGTTAATCAAATTTTGCATGTAAGTTGGAGAGAGTTTCAGCAAGATCTTCGTCAAAAAGTATTTAGTTTCATTATAATAAATTATTAAATTATTGTTTTTAGTTTATAGTAAACAAATATAGAATACATAATATATAATTAAATTCAATGAAAGGTTCACAGTCTGGACGATCTTCATAAGTGCCATGTCAATTATCTTAACAGAATTATATTTAGGTAAACATAACTTACTCGATTTATCGTCAACTAAAATGTATTTATGTGTGTAAATTATATATATAAAGTATAATTGTATATATATATATATATATAAGTATATATATATATATATATATAAGTATATATATATATATATATATATATATATATATATATATATATATATATATATATATATATATATATATATATATATATATACTTATATATATATATACTTATATATATATATATAAATATATATATATATATATATATATATATATATATATATATATATATATATATATATATATATATATATAATTATTACATAAAAATTTATATGTATATATTATTACATAAAAATTTATATATATATATTATTACATAAAAGTTTATACATATATATTTGAAAAAATTTTCATTTGTGACTTTAGGTCGCTGCTCAGTAAAAACGCCACTCCAGTTTATAAGCTTATAACAGATATTTTTGGACTTATTTTAAAGTTTGAAGGGAGACTGCGATTGTCGCCATGGGAAAATGATAAGCAAACAGGATATGTTAAACATCCCTTCTTTAGCAAGTTAAAATCTATTCATGAAACTTTTAAACATTGCACAGAGTTTCTATTCTCAAGTAATTTTTTGTTATTTAATTAGTTTTTATTCTTAAAATATAAAAAAAGAAATTAGCTTGTTATATTTTAAAATTATTTATATGATTTAGATTTATTTTATATTTATTAAAATAACATTTTCACAGGTTTTAAACTTAAATTTATCCTTTAAGAAAAAATAACATTATTTTTAAGTTCTTCAAATTTATAATTGCTTCACGTCCTTTAGAATGGCATTCTAAATAAGTTTAAATTATAAATTATCTTAAATAATGCTTTTCCAAGCTCTCTTAAATTCCAATATTTATTTTCATGTATTCTTAAATATCATTAACATGTTTTCTAGGTTCTTTTAAATATCACTCTATTACATTAACGTGTTTCTACGTTCTCTAAAATATTGTTCATTAACACTTTTTAAACCTTTTGTTAATTTTTGTTAATAATCTTAAAGTTTTGCGGTGAAGTGTTTCAAAGCCCTTAAATTTTTTTTTAGTAATATCAAAATTAGTACGTGGTGGTTACCAAGACCACTTAGACGATCTGTTGCTGCAAGTAAACTTTAACGACTTTTATACGACAGCCGTCGTCAAAAGTTAAAGAATATCGTGCTTTTTTTGACTATTATTTATTGTTATTTTTGAAGTAAAATCATTTTTGTGATATGTTATTTCAGTGTTGCACTGTATTGCTTCAAATAATTACTTTTGTGAGAACTAAGTTTCCCACCTAGTAACTAAGTTGGTAAGAGTATCAATCAAATGGACAGCTAGGGGGTGCGAATAAGTAAAAACACTTATTTGAAAAAATGTATTTATCATTTTGTATTTTACAATGTATATATAATTTATATAAAATTTAAACAAACTTGTTCTTTTTTTTTGATCAAAAATTTTTTGATTAAAAATTAATACTATCGAATGATTGGTTTTGCATCTGATTCTTATTTGAGCAGAAAAATTGCTCTTGCTGCAGTTGCTTAATGTTGTAGTTGTTTTTCTTTAGAAGTTAATCCAAAATCATATATTTGTAGTCTTGGTTTTTGCGTTATAATGTTGCTGCTATTATTATTATTATTTTTTTTTTATTTGTACCATATATCTACTTCAATAACTTATTTTATTAAATTCATTTTGGTGGTAATGTCTTCCACGGTGCGTTCAGAGAGCACCGTGGAAGAGCAAAAAACAGGAAGTTCATGCCTCCTTTTTTGTCAATGTCGCTTATCTGGGCAGTGCCAGCAACGAACCTACCTTTTCGTTCTGAGCCAAAAAACTAACTACTGCACCACGGCTACCAGGTATCTAACACTTGTATTAGACTAATCAAAAGTCCACGCCTTCCTTTCATGTTTATTAAAACTTATTTGACTTATAACCGTAATGATATTTTATTATAAATTAATGCTTGATAAGGATGGCTTCACGCGCACAGAGGTTTGATCAAAGAAGTGATTCCAATAATTTCTAAACGTTAAGATTTTAATTTTTAATATTTCAATAGTTTTTAAGCAGACTTAATTGTTTCAACAAACTAATTATTTTATTGTATAGAAACCAAATAGTTTTTTTTTATCTAATTGTATAAGATAATAAAATTATTATTTTCAAATGCTTTTTTTTTTTTTTTTTTTTTTGTCAAGTCTAACCATATAAAAAATAAATTGCGGAGAAGTTATAAAATCATTTCAGTAGCTTTTTTAGTATGTTGTAAAATTGGTGATTCTGCAGCATCTTATAATTGATCTATGCATGATACTTAAATTATTTGATAAATTAAAGTAAATGCGATTTTTATTTGCATTTTTTTAAGAAAGATTTTTCAATATCAAGGGGCCTATTAACCTTTTTCAAACCGCGTCAAACCTGGAAACTAATATTAACTTGAGGCAACATTTTTTTTTAAAACGCAACACTTGTTTATGTTTTGAACTCGTTGTTTTTAGGCAGTCTAATTCTTTTCTTGTGTTTTAACAACTTTAGATCTAAAGATAATGAGGGAAATCCTATAAAAGCATATCGATTGCCGAAAGATAAAAGTATTCAGAAACTTTACATGAAGCTTTTTAAAACTTCTGGAATGAATTGGAAAAAAGAACATAAATGTTCTGCCCATTGGAGTAAGAACATTAAAAATAACACCGAGCATTTACCTGACATTATTGTTCCTCCAAATCAGTTGGAAAAGCTTAAAAAAATAGTTATAAATTCGAAAAAAAGCTATACAAACGCAATTTCGACAACATACAAAGCAAAGAAGTTGTTAATGTTTAAAAAGGCTTCAAAAAGATATAAAATTGCTTTAACAATAGCTCAAAATGTAAATAGTTTTAAAAACAGACGAACCTTCGTAGTTCGTACGAAATAAACTATGAAAAAAACTGAATAAAAAAAATAACTTGAAAAATCCTTAAAAACAATTGAATTATTGCAAACTGTTATAAAAGAAAAAGATATTTGCATAACTAAACTTGAAAATAAAATCCTTAAACAAAGTGTAAAAGTTCAAGAGTTAAAAGTTGAAATTATGCATTTCTCTGGTAGCATAGGTAATTGGAGAGCAAAACAATTTACCTATGAAAATATTAAATCAAGAAAACAAACATTTCAATACTTATGTGGGGTATCCAAAGAAAATTTGGATATACTTTTTGAATGTGTACAACCGTATTTACATTTTATACCATACCCAGATTGTCAAAATACAGGTGAAAAAACAGTTAATAATTAAACAATGTTCTTTAGTGTTCTGACAGTATGTCGTCATGGATTAGATTTAAAATTTATGTCATTTTTGCTTGAAAAGTCTTATACAATTGTACATAGAATTTTTACTGGTTGGGTAATATTTTGTGCTACACTTTTTAATGAAATAGATTTAAAAGTTGATAATAGTTTTCTAAAAAAAATGCCAGATATATTTGTGGAAACTGGTAATGGATTAACTAACATTGTTATAGATGCCACTGAATTCAAATTTCAGCATGCTATGAATCTTGATTTGAGTAGTTTTATGTTCTCTCACTATAAAAACACTAATACAGGGAAAGCCCTTATTGGAATAGTTTCTCATGGAATTGGCCTTTTTTTCAGTGGCATCTATCTAGGGATCCAGACTCTGAAATTACAGAGAAGTCAGATATACTATCATTTATAGGAGAAAATCATGAAGTGATCTCAGATAAAGGATTTGCAATAACAGAGCTATGCTCTTCTAAAGGTATATACTTAAATCGACCGAAACAGAAATAAGGGCACCAATTTTTAGAATGTGAAATACAAAAAAACTTTAATATTGCTGCCACTCGTATTCATGTTGAGCGTTATAATGGGAGAGTACGTAATTGGAAAACTTTAAACAATGTCTGGCCTTTAAATCAAACGGATTTACTAGGTTCAACTTGGCAAATGTTGTGCCATATTACAAATATAACATTACTTCCTATAGGGCCAACAAATAAGTTATATAGTTAATAAATAAATATTTCAAAAAAATATGTTGTTATATGAAAAAATACATTAGGTTTGAATTGTAAAGTCAGTATCGTTCACAAAATTTAATAAAACAACTGATTGTGTGTATTTCTTGACAAAATTTTGAACTGATTTTAGGTTTTCAAATTTAGTTCCTTGATTCAAATATTTTTGAATTAGATAAAATAGTGTCACAAATGTCTAATAATATATTAATTAGAAAATTATTCAATTAAAAAAAAATTCCATTCTCAGGCTCTGGATGATAAGATAATAAAAAACAAAATTCAGCATCAGCACAAAGCATTTGCAATTGACATAGTATATAGTAATGTGAAAATCGAGCTAATGATTGAATGGGTCCATCACAGTTTTCTGCCCTTGTTTTAACCTCTAATATCAAGCCAGCAGCAGCAAGAGCATCTAGGCTTGCTCCATAGCGTATTTTTGTAGGATGTGTAAAGAAACCACATTCAATTGTTTTTGATTGGGAAATTTTTTCAAAATAAGATTTTTCATTTTACTCAAAAGAGGAGTAAAGATTTTTCAAACTTTACTTCTCTTTTTATATTTTTAATAGCCAAAAGTTTGCTTCGCTTTTACCAGTTTTTACAGTACTCCAGCAGTCAATAATTTTTTTTTTATTCAATAATCTTCGTAATTGATCCCACTCTTCAGTATTTTGGGCAACATCTATATAATTAGCTCCCTGTGGTTTTGGTAAGTTTAAAAATCTTATGTCAATATAAACTTTTGCTTTTGGGTTAATTTTTAATTGTTTCTCTATACTATTCATAATATTTAGTTTATTAGTGTCTTTTTATCAGCACAAGTGGACTTTATTACTTCAATAGGTAAAATATCTTGTGCCAGAATTTACTCAGAGCTTGTCATACTAATTTGTGTATTAAAAGCAGAAGAATTGTTGAAATTTGTTATTATTTTGTTAATTCTCTGTAACTTGTTTGTGTCGTCAGATAATATTGTTTTATCAAATAAAAGCGTTTTTGTATAATCATTGTCAGCAAGGCAAATTCCTTTTTTTTTTTCAAAGATAAAAGTTAAATGTCCCCCTAAAGAAGATTTTCTACCACTATCATATTTAGTAAGAACTGAATAAAAATGTTTAGTAACAGGTTTCTCCTTTTTCAGCTTTTCATTTAGTACATTAGACATGTTAGAAACATCGCGTTTAAAATAAGAAGTGCCAGGGTCAACAGCAGAGCAAGTAATAATGCCATGTTTTTTTTTATCTTTGCTGATTTTACTTTAATATCTTCAAAAGGCATCATAGGAATAGAGCCTTTTGCAATTAAATGGCACACCATTAACGAATAAAATAATTGCAGGTCGGGCATTTTGCTCATAAGATTTTTTTACCACTGCTTTTACAAAAGTGTTACTCAAGTCAGCTTGAAAAACTTTAACGTTTACTTTTTTTCTGCATTAAAGCATACGTGCAGCTTTTTCTTGTTGGCCGATACTTCCCTCGTTTTTATGCAACAAATATTTTTAAAATATCTTTTGATCAACAAATGGCATTTTAGAGTATTCTATTTCCCATTTTCGCAGAATTCGGTGGAATTATCGAAGATTCTAAACTGCACTCAAATTTGAAATTTCCATCAGCCCTGCTCTTAATTTTCTTAAGCAAATTCGGATATCTATTGAACTTTTTAATTCGATTTAGAAGTACATCTTTTGTGCCTGAAATAGGCAGTTGCAGATTTTTTAACCACGTGGTAGCTTCTTCTAATGTGAATTGATCAATTTTACATGTTTTATTCTATTGTAAAAGAAAATTATTATGATAAATCTGGTTGTAGTTTGATTAATATTGTTGATATAGTTGTTTGAACAAATATTGCGCTTCAAAAAAATGTCCCCTCAAGTAAATATTAGTTACTAGGTTCTAACGCGATTTGAAAAAGGCTAACTGGAGGGAAGTTTCTCATGTAAAGCAATTTGATTTTAATAATTTTAAATTTTATGACAAAAATAGTTGTTGTTTGCTTTTGAACATAGATTTTTATAAATTTGTGTTGCAGGCGTTTTTACTATTTTGAATCTCAGAATCTCAATTGAAACTGAACTTTAAAAAACATCCTACTTATTGATATCTTTAAGGCAGTGCTTGAATCGAGAAAAAAACGAAACGGGTTGGTTTTCAGCATTTTCAAAATATCATCCCGCCTATTCATTGCTATATACTTTATTCTTTAAAAAATAGTGGCGGGATGGCATATCGCCACGTCCTTTTTCAATTCAAAAACTGTTATAAAATATATATAAATAGTAATACATTATATAGTAATGACTATTGTTTTACGAAAAAACAGCAGAAAAACAATTAACAAAATATAACTGGTATTGCGTAAGTTGATCGGACAAAATAAAAGCATTAATAACTTATTTATAAATGAAATAAAAAACTATTATTATATTTTTTTTTAATAAAGTATTTATCTTTTAGTAAAAATAAGTTATTTTGTAAATGAAGAAACACCATCATATGCAATTGGTCTCAATTTTGCTCAAATGCCTTTCATAAGCGACTGTTAAAAATTCGAATCAATTTCTTCTAGTTTTAATTTAATTCGATTAATCAAAACTTGCTCTGTTGAAGCTTGTTAATCTCCTTCATGAACCTTCTGACCCAAATGTCCCTAAAAATTTTTAAGAGGTCGTGCTTGATGCACGTATGCGGAATCGGATTCTTTGTCAGCGTAATAGGCATATTGGTCTATCCAATTTAGAGAATCTTTAGAATAATGAGAATTTGCAAAATCTGGCCAAAATAAACAGTTAAAGTCTTCATGATACTTGTGAATGAATGGAACAAGTCGTTTTTCTAAACGTTCATCAATATAGATTGATGAATTATTTGGTAAAGCCTTAAAAGTACGAGACAATAGCTCGGACATACCATGGTCAGATACGGCTATTCACATTAGTAGTTTTTTTGTTGTTCGTGTTGTATCCAGAATTTCCAGGCATGTTGTCCCCTGCAAAACCAAAGTATTTTTTGTCGTCGATACCAGAACCGATTTTGTATTATAGAGTAGATTAACTAGTTTTCTACTTCTTTTCTTTGCATTATATTGTTGCTCTAAAGTGTGTTTTTGAGTCTTTTTACGTTTTCTATATTAAATATTCTTTTTTTTTTAACTGACGACCAACTGTTGACTGATTTACACTAAATTTAAAACCTTCTTTTCTGACTGACCCTTTTTCGATTGTTGACAAGTCTTTAAAAAATTAAAAAATGATACTATTCCATGATTTGTAAAGGCCTTTTGCATAGTTGCACTATATTAACACTCTGGAGAATTTGTTGAGAAACATTCTGCTTTGTGGCAACATTTTTTTTTTAATTTGCTATTTAGGTGCGCCAGGAAGACCTAAAGAAGTCTTGTAACTGAGCACCGCGGAAATGCATTTAACCAGGAAGTTCACGCCTCCTTCTTTACCGTGACGCAAAATATGTCAAAAGCTCGTTTCGAACCTGGATCTCCTGCTTATATAGCAAGCGCTCTAAACACTGAGCCACAGCCGCAGAGATTTTTTGGAGTAAATGTTGCCACAAAAAAAAAATGTTGCAAGAAAAAGAATTGCTGTTTTTTTATTTACAAATAAAAAACCAAGGCTAAATTTATATTTGAATAATGTGATAGTTAGTTTTTAAACGTGCCTTTTTAATAAAAAATTGCACCCGTTGCCCTCAAGTTCAGCTTTCATAATTTTTTTTTTTTTTTTGCTTATTTTTATGGGACACACTATTTTAATTTAATAAGTTTTGTTAAATCCTTTTTAATTTTAAAAATTAAAGTATAATGCAGCTAAAAAATACATTGCCTGAAACCACAGTTTTTTTTTTTCTTATAGTAAGAATAAAAGTTTAACGAGGTGGTGGTTTCTTGTTTGTTATCACCAAAGCAGCAACTCTTTAGCCTTTCTTGTTTGTTATCACCAAAGCAGCAACTCTTTAGCCTTTCTTGTTTGTTATCACCGAAGCAGCAACTCTTTAACATTTATTTTGTGAAAACATTAAAAAAACTCTCTTAAAGTGTTTTTTTGGTGCAAGTATCTAAAAGATACCATTCATTGAATAGAATGTTAAATATAGTTTTTTAATTGTTGCTTGTAATTTTTTTATATGGGCTCTGCTTACTAGATAAGGATGTTTTAGTTTTGTCTTTCTAATACAAAAAATCAAGATGTCCTATGTTAATTCTCTTTGTAGTTAAACAAATATTCACTGCTATATAGTCAGATTTAAACCACTATATAATCAGACAGGGGAACATATAAATGAGCATCTTTATATTACCCTCTAAATTTTCAGTTAGCACTGGAGAATTATTGAAATCAATTTAATGACCAAAACATAAGTACATGCTCAAAGAAAAAATTAGTCATCTCGCTTTTAACTTTCCGTAAGCACAGAAAAATGTTGCATTTGCACGAGTTGCGCAGAACTTAGGCAAAAATTTACGCAAAAAAACAACAAAGTTAATTTTTTTGTGAATGAACCAAGTTTTCGTAATTTTATAAAACAAACTTTTTCTAATATTGAGTTCGTATAATTTCTTACTAATTCAAATTAGGAATTATTAATAATTAATATTTTTTACAGCCTAATAAAATGACTATAATATTTTTATAAAACCCTGCTATAAAAACTAAATTTTTTTTAGTATTTTTAAATAATTAAAAATTTATATACTAATTTGACATAAGCATGAGCATAAGTTTGGAGTTTGCATAATGCTTAAACAAGTCGTATATAGAACATCAAAAAAGTTGTATATAAAACATCCTTTTAACATTTAACAATATATTATCGCCTTCGATTTAAATACAAAGTTTTAATTAGTGTTCTTTGTACAATGCCAAGTCGAATTGATTGACTTGTGTTAATTCAGCCTGAACATAGTGTACATCATCTTCATCATTGTCCTCAAAGTTTATGTCATTTAGAACTTCTAATCCTAAGCAATTGTTAAGGTTTTTCAGCAGATTACACATAAAATAAATTTTGCAATATATTTTTTGGGTGAGCATATGTTAGGAGCACTTAAGTGCTCTATCTCCCTTGTGACCTCCAATGGTTTTTGAGATGATCAAAGGATTGCTCCACATCACTATCTACCTGAAGGGGAATATTATTGAAATATATTTTTGGCTGATTAAATGGTGTAATCATGACTGTTAACAAGCAAAAAGAAAATCTGCATTAGAATTATATTCCAATGTCTTTTTTAATTCAGAATTCAGAAAAAGAAAAAAGAAAAAAAAGGAAAAAATCTATTTTTAAGTAAGTCGTCGATAAATCAACTCTTTTAAACTTCATTCGTAACAGTCAATTAATAACAAGCAATAAATGAAGCAATAAAATTAAACAATAAATGATCTAAAGATTATTTTTTTTTTTTACTAATTTTTTTTTTAATTGACCAGTAATTTTTACCAATTACTCTTTGAAAACTCCCAGTTACTTTGAAAAAAGCCTCATTGGTATTAGCATTTTTGCTTCTGAAGAAATTTGGTTGCTCCTCAACATGAATTGTTGCAAATCATTGTCAATGTGTTGACTACCTCTATTTATTTTATTCTACAACATAGTAACGGTTTAAAGCAACATATTGAGCTTAACGCTAGATTTGAATTGACCAAATAAACTAAATTTCTATTTAAACCAGGGGTGTGGAGTCGTAAAAAAAAAGAAACGACTTCGACTCCGACTCCAGCTGTTGAAATTTTTTGAGTACAACTCCGACTCCGACTACAACTCCAAAGCAAAATTCATTAAAAAATATTACGCAATAAAAAAATTTTTTTTTTTTGCAAAATTTATGAAACGCTCTTTGAGGTTTAGTATGAACAGTTAGTTGAATGTTTTGTACATGCACGTGCAATACCGAAAAATTTTATTATTGGAGTCGGAGTTGCGATTTTGTTTTGGGACTCCGACTCCGCTAAAAATGTTGCAACTCCGCAACTCCGACTCCGACTCCACAGCCCAGATTTAAACTAAAACTAAATAAAGCCATTAAAACAACTAAATAAACTATCCCGACGGGCATTTGTTTTTAAAAGTTACAATCTAAATGTGTTTTAAATGTCTTTTAAACGTCTTTTAAACATTAATGTTTAAAAGACGTTTAAAAGACGTTTAAAACACATTTAGAACGTAACTTTTAAAAACAAATGCCCGTCGGGATGATTGTTAAGCTTAATGAGGCATGTACCATTTAACAAAAAACGTTTTTTTTGTTAATATATACAGTGTTTTGTTAATATTTATAAAGAGATAGTTGTTTTTTTTTGTTAATATATGCAGTGTTTTGTTAATAATTATAAAGATATAGTTGTATTTTTTTGTTATTATATTATACAGTGTTTTGTTAATAATTATAAAGATATAGTTGTTTTTTATGTTAATATATACAGTGTTTTGTTGATATTTATAAAGATATAGCTGTATTTTTTTGTTAATATATACAGTATTTTGTTAATATTTATAAAGATATAGCTGTTTTGTCCCGTTTTCGAAAATATGAATTTTTTGTTTCATTTTATCCTTAAGAAAATTTATAATTTTAAATTTTGAAAAAAAAAGCAGACAACGAAAATCTTTTTTTTTTGATACTTATACAAATACTAACAATTACTTTCTAGGTCTGCGTTTTATTAGGAATTCAAAGTCTTATTTTGGAATCATCTTGAATAACGCTAAATGTTTACTTTATTAGTGTATGTGAAGCTGGAGATTCGATTGTTGCATGTTCTTTATCTGTTTAAGAATCTTTTATAGACCCAATAAAAGTGATTTAGTTATTGCAACAAACAGGCTACATTTGCCATTCACACAGCAATGCATAATGTGAGTTCAAAACATCTGACTGTAGTTCAAAACTGATCTCAAAGTTTTTTGAACCAAAATTTGGTGCGGCAAGAATCAAATATCAAGCAATAATTTTAAATGTTCTGGGAACTTTATCTTTTAAAAAGTTACATGATGACTCACTGAAGAAACATTTTGTAAGTGTTTCTAATGACACATCAAATAGAAGAGTAGTAAAACTATCACCATAGCATATTAGCATAGGGTGGAGCCATATGTATCCCCATGGTAGTGCCTGTTAATTGTAAAAAATGATCAGTCAAAAATTGAAAGTTGCTGTGGGTTAGGATTGTTTCTAATATAATTTCAATAAAAGCAATAGGCGGGCGTTTAATGGGTCCGTTAAACGGCGGTGCTCTCTTTAAATAAAATTTCACGGCGTCAATACCTTCGCAATGAGGAATGTTTGTATACAAAGATATAACATCAGACGTGACAAAAATGTATCAAAGTTGTTAGGTCCTTTTTATCTCTGGAAGGTGTCAAAGTAAAACTTCTGGATTTTGAATCTGCTGATGGTGATACATCTAAAATATTGACTGATAAGTTAATTTCAACATTGCAGCGTCATGAAGTTAATAACAAAATAGCTGGTTTTTGTTCTGACAAATGCAACACAAATTTTGGTGGAGTACATTGAAAAGGTAAAAATAATATTTACAACACGCTTAAAAAAGAACTTAGTGTTAATAATATTGTCCACATATTGTGCAAAATACACTTTAACCTTCTGTGGCTTCCAATTGAACCTGAAGCTCTCGTTTTAAAAATGTACAAGTATTTTGATGTTTAAACAGTTCGAGTAACTGAGTTAAAGGAATTTTGTGATTTTATAAATGTGGAATATAGAAAAATTATCCAGCATAGAAGTACTAGATTTTTTTCTCTGTTAACCGCAGTTGAAATAATTTTGTATATGTTTGAGGCACTGAAGTCATAATTTGTTTCTCAAGAAAATTGTCTACGTGTTTTGCAAGCATTTTTTTAAAGTAAAACAGATGAGTTATATTTCTGGTTTGTACATGGTCAGCTAAATAATTTTAACAAAACTGTATTAGTTATGGAAAAAAGTCAATAAAATGCAACAGACATTATTTTGGAAATAAAAAAATTAAAATCTAACCTTGAGGAAAAAATGAATAGTAATTTTGTCCCACAAGGAGCAAAACAATTGCTTAGAAAATTTAGTACCCAGGGTGTTAATACATTTACAACTGAGGTATATTCCTTTTATAAACAATGTATCTTTTATATTGAACAGTTGGAAAATAGTTTTGGTGGGGCACGTACTAAAGTGGGAGAATATTAAACAATCGGCTGAAGCCAATTTATGCCAACATTTATGGTTCAGATAATAAACAAAAATTTTTTTTAACAATCATTTTGATGAGATGTCAATTGCAAAAATATTTTTTGAATCAAAAATGAAGAATGGAGTTTATTAAAAATCCAAATCGCTTATGTTGACAAATGGATTAAACTATTCAAGCATTTTCAATAAAAAGACATTGGTGCAATAAAAAGACATATTAGGACAAAAAACCACTATTTTTCTCTTCCTCCTATTTCTGTGGTCATTTATTTCAGTATTTTATTTTGCAAATGTTACCCCTTCCCTCTCCCCTCACACACATACACCGATACCTTTTTCTACACAACCCCCTCTTTCCGACGACGCAACCCCTTTACAATTTCAAAATTATGGTAAGCCTATATATAGCAATGTTACCTTCATTTTATATAGGATAAGATTTTATGAGATTAATAAAATAAGATTTTATGTTATATTAATAATATAATAACATATTTATATATATAATTTAAATACCTTAAGTTTAATTTAATTATTAAAATAACATCTTATCTATTAAGTTTAATTTAATTATTAAAATAGCATCTTAATCGTTGTCAGAAAGATGTTACATCAATATTTATTTATAATATCACATCATGATCCATACAATTTAAATATATTTAGGTCCTATTTTATGCTGTTATACTACAATTATAAGATAATAGATTGATCATATTATTATACAAAAATATTATGATATTATAATACACGATGTTTTATAATTAATTATAATAAAGCTAATATATCTGAATATTAAGATGTTATTAAGTTAAAAAATTGTTAAATTATTATGATACATTTATATTTGTGTTAATATCTATGATTATTGTTGATTTTCTTATAATATATACAACTTTTATTATAATTGTATATATTATAATTTATAATAAAAAAAACAATATATGAATCATTATAATATTACGCCATTTCTAATATTTAGTGATTTTAACGCTAAAGTTTAAGCAGCTCATAGCTAACGTAACTTTTCTTGTTTAAATTGAACTGAGCAAGTGTTTGAAAAGTTAGGCGAATACCATTTCAGCTTGGTGACTACCAATTTTTTTGCGTTGAACTTACAAAAAAACTTACGTAAGTTTTGTTAAACGGCCTGCGCAAGTTTTGTGAATACGAATTTCACTGTTTTGAACTTACGTCAAACTTACGTCAAACTTACGCCAAACTTACGCAAAAAAAAAAAATTTGCTGAATACGCTCCCTGATCTTGATTTGAAATTAATGCTACCATAAGGTTAATCATAAATATATTTGCGTCTTGAACAGCCGTAGCACAGTGGTTAGCGTGCTTGCCTTAGAAGCTGGAGATCCGTGGTTCAACACCACCTCTGGACAAGTTTTATAAAATTGGTAAAAAAGGAGGTGTGAACTTTATTTCATTTGCTCTTCCGCGGTGCTCTGTGATAAGACCGTAAGGACTTCTTGGGGCACATATCATAGATTTTTAGGGCAAAAAAAAATCAAAAAGTATTTAGACACCCCTTTTTTATTTGTAGGGCAACGTGAGTAACTGCAACTATTTTTGCTGGTAATTTTCTATTTTATTTTTGCTTAAAATCTATGAAATTTGATAAAATTGAGATTTTTTCTTATTCTTTTGAGGTTGCTGTTTAATTTAAGAAAATTAAGTGAACTAAATCTTTTTTTTTTTTCACATTAAATCATGGAAACAGAAACTCCAGTATACTTGTGAAAATGGTTTTATTAGGAAAATGGTTTGAAACTTGTTTCATTCTTGCTTCATGAATAGTTTAATTAGTAAATATTTGTGGTGTTTGTACAATTTTTGAACAATAATGTTGTAGCACTTTTGTATAAACCTTCATGTGCAAGAGCAAGATGAATTTGAATAAAACCATCTTGTCTTGAACAAGTGTTTTTACGGCACATATCACTTTTTTAATAATATCTGCAAAATTTAAAACTACGATTTCAACTTAATATTAAATACAATGCAAACCATTTCAATATTGCTAAACGACAACGGAAATCGTTACAGATAATCAAGAAATCCAAGATATTAAGTTACTCTCCTTTAGAGGCCATAACTTCTGTGTCAATAGATATGTAGTCTTAATATTTTGGAACTTGAACCGTTTTCCGGTTTTTAATTTTTTTCCCAACCGTTCAAGATAATTAACCGTACATAATTTGTTTAGTTTTAGCTGTAGTTTGATTTTAATAGTTATATAGTAAGACTTTTTTCAACAATATAATCAAGTTGAAAAACTTTTATTTAATTTTTTCGGGTACGTCCAACGACGTAGCGGACATCCCCTAGACACGCCCCTGCCAAACACTATAACATAACTTAAAAACTTAAAAAGATCAACATTGAGATACTCTAAAAGCGATATCTTAAAGCTGTCTGTAACGATAGTTACACAAAAACGTATTTTAAACATCGAAAGTTTCGAAACATGTAACATTATAGCTTTAAAAATAGTAGAAAGTCTGAAAAAAATGAAAAACACTGCAATCAAAATGTTGCTTAGAGTATTTAGTTGGTTAGAGCGTTGTTTAGATTATTTAGTTGGTTAGAGTGTTGGTTAGAGTATTCAGTTGGTTAGAACATTGGGCAAAAACACTTGGAAGTTTAATTGAAATTGATTTGATTTCATGAAATAATAATAATAAAATTGCAAATGATCATTTGCAGTTTTATTATTATTATTAGAAATGTTTTTGTGAGGTTTTTAGTTTAACTTGTGCAATTTTGAAATAACATGGATACAAAGTAATTTGCAAGAAAATTTGCAGATAAAAAAAATAATAATAAAAGAAAAAAGAAAAAAAGAAAAAAAAGATTAGGGGTTGTCCATAAATTACGTCACGCAACAAGAGGTAGGGGGGTTGGTGGTTTTGTAACGACTCATAAAAAACTTGCTAAAAAACTCATTAAAACTTGGTGGGGAGGATAAAAACGGTCAAAAATTGCGTGGTGTAATTTATGGACCACCCCTTAAGTAAAAACTTGTATTTTTTGTTTTAGAGTTGATTACTAATATTTGTAAAAATGTTGTTTAACAATTGCGCAGCATTAGGTTTAGTATGAAAACATTTTCTTGCGAATTTCACTTACCTTAACGTCTGTATTAAAGCTTATGTTGTAAAACAATTATGGCGAAAATGGAAACAAATGTTTCTAAAATATTAGTTGTACAAGATTTACATCTTTTGTGCGACATATTTACAACTATTAGAAACTAAACTTAAATTAAGGTTGTATTTTATATTAATACTTATCTAAAAAACTTAGTTGCAATTTGCTTATGTTTTTTGTGGCATTTTGCAAATAAATAATAATTCATTGTTAGGTTAAAACACTTGAAAAACTCAAATTGTATTTTGAATTTTATATTTTTATTTCTTTAATTTTTTTCTTCAGTATATTAAGTGCTTAAAATATATTTTTGGTTACCATAGTTATATGGTAACACGATCACGATATGGTAACAAGATAACATGAAAGGTTTTAAAAAATAAAAATTGTACTGAAAATTTTAACTTTTAGTTGAAACCAAAAATAGATTAAACTGAAAATACCCAAAAGTCGGTAGTTGAGTTGACTTTACTTATGAGGTAATGTGTATGATAACAAATTTTTGTTAGATAAAAAATATTAAAGGTTAAACAAATTTCCTATGATTATTTTATTATAAAAGGAAAAAAAATCGTGCGTGTGAAAATGTAATCTCTGACTTATAATTTATATATTTATATAATTTTTTAAAAGATTTAGTTAAAAGGTATGTATTTAATAACCTTTATATCTTTAACAAATATATTAAACATTTTGGGAAAAAAAAAGCTGTTTAATTGTTGCTATTTCTTTTTCTTTTCCCTTTTTTTTATATTTCTTTTTAGACTCCTGAATTTTCATTATAATGAAATGTTGCACCTTCATAAAATTCAATGTTTTCATTAAACACGGATTGAACATCTTCATTTATTGTTACGTTGTCTAAAGGCTCACCCAATGAAATGCTTAGATGGCTTGCACGAGAAGACCGCTCCAATGGCGAAGAAAACGAGACAGATCTTAAACGTTTTTTTTCAGTAACATTAGGTTTAAAAAGTGGATTAATATGCGATTGCAGCAAAGATTCAGATTTCGTAGATTCATCTGCCAGTATGTTTTTTGATTTGCTTAATGAATGACTGTGATATTCGTCACACAAAGACTTCACTTTAATGTTGTTTAACTTCGAAGGCGTTGTACTAAGAGAATTGCTTTCCATTTGTATAACTGAAGCTAAGTTATTTTGTATTGCTACAGGAGCCTGAAAACAAATTTTTTAAAACAGTTAATACTTTAATTTTAAAACAATAATGTAAAATTTAATATTATTATTTAAATACCTAAAAAAATTATTAAATAAAATTTAAATAACTAATTTAGCATTTATCGAATTTTTTTTTTGTCAAAATATATTTATATAAATATATAAATCAACTTATAATAGTAAATAGTTAAAAGCAAATTAATATTGCAATATGTGTTACTTAATCAAGTTTTAAATATTCCCGTATCCACGTAAGAAAAAAACTTGTAGCAACAGTTTTTTATAAATCAATTTCATGTAAATATTAACTTATCTAAAGATTAAAACGTTACTTTTTCACCTTTACCGCACCAATATAGGGGCGTTATACTGTATAAACTTCAGAGATATAGGTGTTGTAGGAAAAAATATTTGTATTAGAAAAATAAATATTATTTATAAAACTAAATAACTTATTTTTATTACCTTTCCTTCCCCCCCCCTCCTTTTTTTTTTTTTGATTCGTTGTAGATTTGACTCCCTCATAGAATAACTTTTCATAAAGCAACTCCTTAATAGAGTTAACCCTCTTTAGTGTTTATACCCTTATAGAATTAACCCTCTCATTGAGGGTTATTCTATGAGGATTGTTTTTAAATCTTTAAAAATTAGTAGCTCTATCAATTAAATAATTTCAAAACTAAAAAAATACTTTCAAAATAAAAACACATGTAACAATTTTTTTTATCCGACGATACTGTTAAAAATTACAAAAAAATCCTAAATTTACATAACTTGTAGGTGTTACTCATATAGTTACACATTTTTCATATAAATTACACCTATAAACATAAAAACCACAAACAAAGAAACAAAAAGAAAAAAAAAAGAAAGGCGTTTTTAATCTAAAAAGTAGAAATCCTAATGTAGATTCATGTATGTATATTTTTTCTAAATATAGCGATTATTTCTACTTTCACATAAGAGAAGTTGAAATAATAAACTTTATAAAAGTTATACTTTGAAACCACTTCACATGAAAAATAAACGAACTAAATAAAGCTTACTGTTACTGCATTATTTATTATATTATTGTTAACTTATTGTTACTGCCACGTTATTACTGCTTAGAACAAAAACATAGCTTATTATTTGAAGCAGTAATAATGTTGCTTTTTTTAAAAATTATACATTTTGTTATTTTTAGAAAAAATTTTATGATTCAACAAGACTCATGTTGATAACATTGGCATAACTGAAAGTGTTAATCTTATATGAATATTATTTTAATAAATAAATAAATAAATGAAACATGTTCTAAACGGAATATATCGGATCACAAAAGATCTCAGAAAATCTTCTATATTTAAGCAAAAACTATACATTAAATACTTGAAAACAAAAACACAAGAAAGTAAGATTCTTTACAAAAATTATGTCAGAAAGTTTGAAACACAAAGAAAGAATTAAAAAAAAACTGTACTACTCCAATCTACTTGAAATGAACAAAAATAATTCTAAACGCACCTGGAAAATTCTAAGAGAAGTTACTGGCACGCAAAAAACAAAAACATGCACACTGCCTGTAATCTTAAAAATTAATGATGAATTTTTGTCTAATCCAACAATGATATGTGATGAATTAAATAAATTCTTTGTATCAGTTGGCCCAAATCTTGCAAAAAAAAAATTCCTTTTATCATAAAGAAAATATGTAATTTCGATTTTTCTTAACTTTGTCTCTAATTTCCTTTGTACTATCTTTTGAAGAATTTGAGCAATCTTTTAAAATGCTTAAGTCTAATAAATCTTTCTCTGCAATGGAGTTATTTTTCATTCAGAAATAAGCTTAAAGAAATCATTTTGTCACATGATGGTATATTGTCATATTTTTAAACATTAAACATTATTAATTTGATACATTATTTTAGTTTGTTTATTCAGTTGAATATTTGTAAGAAGATGCACTTAAATGTGATTAACTATATATGCACTTGACTTTATATATATATTGAATTTTATGAAGTTTTAATTTATGAGCGGTTCTTGATGACAAGACCTTATGGTCTTGTGCGAGTCTCCGCGTTCTTTTTATATTAACAAAAAAGTCTTAGTTTTATCTTTTATTTATTTCTCATTGAGTAACGTTTTTAACAATCTAGTTGTAAATTTTTCTTAGCAGTCTAATTGTAAATTTTTCCTAACGATCTAATTGGAAATTAATTAATTTTTCTTTGAATATATTTTAATAAGAACAAAAAAAAAAAAAAAAAAATTACTGAGGCTCTAGGAACCTTACATTCCTAAAATTCAATTTCTGGGAAATTCAACTACGTAAAGCATCAAAAATCTCAAAACATTATATCGCCAACATTTGGTTGGAAGACTTTGGTAAAATATAGTAAGTAGTAATTTCATTGTCAAAAGAAGATATTTTTGAAAATTGTTTAAAAAGTTATCAAGTTGCTTACTTTATTTAATGACTTGTGATTAATATGTAAAGAATTTACTCAAAACAATAAACTGTGGTAATCTTTAAAACGTGCTCAAGTGAAACTAATCAAAGCCAAAATGATTACAATTTAAGTTTCTGGTTGAGACTAAAATTTAATCAATCATTTAAATTTGATTATTCATTTACTTTTCTAGTCAGAAAAAGTTTCTTGATGTACTGTTAGTTGATTTCTAAGCTTCCTTTTACCAACGGTATGATGTATAGATTTTAATCGAAAAATAAATCTTGGCCTTTCTAGTTTAAAATAAATGTTAAAAAATAAGTTTTGGTTCTTTTTGTAAGACTTTTTAAAAAAATCAGTCTCGGTTCATTTTTTAGGCTAAAAAAGGCAAGGATCAACCATCGTTCCTTGTTTTTTTTTTTTTTTTTTTTTTTTTTTAACTATTTCAAAGGAATAATAATATGATTCAATATAGGAAAATCAATGACCAACCCTTATTGCTGTGCATATGTCAACTTTTTATTCATTTCATTATTCAATTCTAGTCTGTTTTTTTAACTCGGTGTTTATTCAAATGGTCACTGCTTATCTTCTCAATACAAGTTCGGACCATTCAGCACAATCATATATACTGAATAAAATACTAGAAAATTTTGATAAGGATCACAGTTTGTTCAATGTATTTTAGTTTTCAAGGAATATCTTTAGAAATATCAATCTTGTGTTTAGAAATAATATATCTGTTACAATTTTTTACAATAGGTAATTAATCGTTTTTAAAAGCCTCATCAGTGTTAATCTCCTTACATGTTCTTCAATGCAATAAAAAATTTTCAATAAAATAATTAAAGACTCAATTTCATTTCATATTTAAGGTTTTAATGATTTATCTGTGGTAACACGTGTTTTTTGAATAAAGTGTGGACTTTGGTGCACACTATACAGATATACAAACATAATACCGATTATAAAGTATTGTTAAACTTATCAAACAATTTATTAGGTAAAACGTGATTATTAAAGGAGCTATTTAGTCTGGTGATCAACAAATAAATCAATCTGGTGTACAAATTGTTAAACCAAAGACACCTTTCTTTTAAATTAATTAACTTAAATTATTTCTATTTTAAATGTTTTTTAAAACAGTAACATTTTTAATAAATAAAAATCAAAAATAAATAAATCAACAAAACGTTTTTTAAAAAACTGCAAAATTACTTACAGTTTCCGAAACTTTAAAAATAGACTTTCTTCTTCTTCTAAACATAAAATTATCACTTTTTGAAAAATCTTTTATATTTAAATATTATTTTTGTAAGATATTAAAATATTTAAATCATCCGCGCGTATCCATGTTAATCTGATATAAAATGTTTGTAAAGCCTGTTTCAAAATGGGTCGTATTTGCATACATTAGTAAAATGTAAACTGTAAGCGATCAAACAAAAAATCTAAAGCGATCGAAACAAACAAGTGAATGGCATTTATAACTTAATTAACCAAATGCATTTTTGTTTTAAGCATAAACAAAAAAATGAAAATAGTAAATAGTAGTAAGAAAAAACAAAAATAGTAAATAGTAGTAAGAAAACCTAAATTGTGCTAAATTGTTCTGTTTAAAAGTTAAGGTGAGGAATCTAAAATTGATATTTAGAGTAGCGCATTTTGATTTGGCACTTTTAATTCACAAAAACAAAAAAATGCGTCAATGTTTTGTTAAAATATTTATCGTAATCCCATGTTTTTATTATTGCTAAGCTACTTTGTTCATCAAAGCTATTTAAATGAAAAAAGTTACATTGACTAAGGATTTCGGCTATGCCAAATTTTCTTTTTAATTTACAGAACTTTACTAAGTTACCTTTTATAAGAAAGAACGCAAATGAGAAGAAATACCAGTAGCAGTAGAAATACAGCCACACCTATGACAATTTCAACGACATAATTTTGTTCTAAGCTGATTGCATCATTTCTTGAGGGCATTTTAGTTGTATTTGGTACTAAAATTGATGTTGTTGGCATTGTAGCTAGTGTAGAATTAAGTTCTGGAAAGGATGAAATTAAAGTTGAAAAAGATGTTTTAAAAGTAGTTTGCATAGTTGACTTAATTATTTTTGTTGTTTCCGTCACAGGTGATAATGTAGTAGTGGGTTCCACTAAATCTGCAAGTGAATCTGGATTCAATGGATCTTAAGTCAGAAAAAAAAGTATAAACTCATACAAAAACATTCAAACGCATATCAAATTTAGGCTTAATAAAATTCACAAATTTTTAAATACTCACATTCTTGTAAACCTTCAAACTTTATAGTTATGCACTGTTGTTTGTTGTCACAATCAATAAATATTTTCAGAAACAATCCTTCTAGATGATTTGCAACCTTTAGCTCAATCTGTATTAGAGTGATATAAATTATGTGATCGTTTACACAGCTCAGAAATTTAAGGTTTAACTTTACTATCTAAGTACACCAAAAATGTTAATGATATAGTTAGTGGAACGTCTGGACACTTAATTTTCATATCTGGGAAAAATCTGGGAGGTCACATTTTTAAAAAACTAACATTGAAAATCTGCAGAAAAGTTATTTTTTTTCGTATTTAAAAAAAACTAAATATACTGACAGAATAATAAAGTTAACGATGATACTAAAATAGAACATATTAATAATATATAAGTAATAAGTAATTTTGTAGAATAGTAGTATTGCATGCACAGTTGTCTAATAACCTAATATATAAATAATAACAATATAATAAATGCTAAATAAAATATTTTAAATCTTTTATTCAAATATAATGTCTTTTTGAATGAATTTACAAATTTTTTTAACTTAAGATTTCAATGATGTTTGTGTTTTGATGTACAATTGATGTATGTTCAATAATTTATAAATTATTTGAACTGAACACTTCAGCAATTCTATAGCTTCTTTCTTTATGTTTCTTACTTTATGCTATACTGCGAAACTCCAAACCTGCTTGTTACACTTTTAAACTTGGAAACTTTATAACTTTGTGTAAAAATTAGCTATAAACTTGACCCAAGCTTTCAATTAAAATTAAATAGCCTGGGTCAAGTTTATAGCTAAAGACACCATGAACATTCTATTAAACTTTCTCATTGTTTCCATGAGAGGATACAGTTCAACAGGCATTACCAACTCAAGTTTGTTGCAACTGTTAAGTATCTCTCTACAGATGTTTTGTTCAAATGATCCTCCATGGCAAACTTTTTAAAGGCATCCAATGCTCTCGACCCAATATGTAAATTCAGACCAAAGATGCATTATAAGTTCTGCCACACGGTTAACAAATCCCATCAGAAGGTGAAGTTCTGGTAATGGAGCTTCTCCTATTATACTTACAGATTTGTCTTCTTTCTTCAGCAGACAAGAATTAATGACATTCTAAATATGTGGAAATGATAACTTTTTCATGCTTTTGAAAATGATAAATTTGTAATGAATGATAAATTTTGAAATTATTTACAAGAAACTCATTTATTTGTACCTTATATTCCTTAATTTTTTTACCGAAGATCCTGCAAATAAGTACAGTTTATAATAATCATTCAAAAATTAAAATGTTCTTAACTTTCCAGAAAATAATTCAGAAGAACCTTTGCAACTTGCACAAACATACTTTTCTCTATGAGCCTACAATTTTATATAATAATTCAATTTATAAATATATTGTTAGGCAAAAAAAAAAACTTTTCCTATTATAGTGTTTACCTAATATGTCTTATTATCTTAAAATTATTTAAAAATAGCATATCGAAATTCCTAGCAATATGTTGATTAACTTCATGTCAGAAACCAATGAGTACTAGCATTCATGCGACTTCAATATTTCTACTATCCTTGTCATGTCAGATTGATTCTCACTAAGCCTTTCACAATAAGCTAAAACAAGTGACGTATTTGCCTCTGAGTATGATCCTATGGAGCTGCTATCTTCTGCCCTGTGTTTGGTTGGATCAAACAGATTTACTATTAATTTCAATGATAGTACCAATAAATATATATCTTTATATATACACACATACATAATTGGATAAAATATGTAAAAATGATATTTCCAAAAATATGTTTTCAAAAAAACGATTACTAAAATATAAATATCTGAATAAACCCCAATCTTTACAAAAATTTGTTATACTTTTCCTTTTCTTGAAAGTCTAATAATTCAGCGACATATTAGTTCGAAAGTAGTTTACCTTTAGCAATTTGACAGAAGCATATTTTGCAAAGTTTCAGTGTTGAGCTAGTTCCCTTTTTCATACTTTTATTTAATAATCTATTTCTTCATTGACTGAGTATATTGTATAATATTGAGCAATCTCTAGAGGTTTGCAAGTTAAACAAACTTTTCTCTATTTTAGAGTAACTGTGCCTGCAGTAGTTTTACCAACCTTACAGAGATATAAGTTTTTCTTGCAACTTGGGTATAATCCTTTCACCAAATACTTTCAGTGAAAACTCAGAGTTTCAGAAAACTTGAACCAGACCTTCAAAATTTTTCTTAACTGGAATGCATTTGTTGTTCTTTTCAAGGCAGCAACAGCAGATGATCTTTTGAAAAAGTAAATGATCTCTTTAAAAATGACATTCTCTAATCTCCTTTGAGAGCAGAGGAGCCATAGATTTAATATATTATATCTTTATTAATATATGGGTATCTATATAATATTGTAGGTATAGGTATCTATAATAAAATGGAAAATAAAAAAACATAGTCAAAAATAAATATTTTTGTTACAAAATGCTTTTTTTGACCAACTTATAGTATTCTAATGATATTTACGTATAAATATTAGATTAAAGACCTTGAAAAGTTGGTATATGAATATTTTTTTTATATAAACTTCAACTTTCTGTAAATATGTTTATTTTTTTAAATTCGAAAAATTATCTTATTAGCAGATTTGCAATGTCAATTTTCTAATAATGTGATACCTCCCAGATTTTCCTAAATATGAAAATGTAGTGTCCAGATGCCAATCATTAACATTTTTGGGGTACTCGCAGTAAAGGATCAAGAATTCTTGGGGCCCGGGGCTATTTTTTTTGGAGGCCTTATTATGGGCCAGACCCTAAAAATGACTTAAAAAAAAAAAAAAAGTCCTTTAACATTTTTTAGGGCCCCTAAATTTGCGGAGCCCGGGGCTATAACCCTCTAGCCCCCTTGATCCGGCATTGGGTACTCGGATAGTAATCTTAAACTTTAAATTTTTGAGCTGTGTTTATTAAGCAATTATTTAATATAAATCAAATGTCATATAATATACTATGTAACATAGAATAAACAATTAACTTGGCAAAAATTACACATACACACACACAAATAAAAAAAACAAACATAATAAAACAAACAAGCATCTTATATATTTATTAAACAAATTATAAATAAATGAACAATATTGTGAAAGAAAACTAAACAATAACATACACATAAAAACATTCAACCTTTGAAAAGTCTTTAATTGATGCAAAAAATATTTTTTGAAGTTGATCGGAAAAAGATGGATTCCAAATCATTCCATTTTGGAAGTCCTGGTAAAAAATTGGTGCTAGGGTTGGTTCAGACAAGCATACAGCATCATCAGTTCCTGTAATGAGCGTCAAATTGTAAGAGGGCATCCCCGATAGCGTGTATATTCCTATTGGATTTCCTTCAACTAATAGATTACACCCTAATAAAGATTTAAAACTATTATAAAATAAAAAGTTATGTTTAAACAGCAAAAGTGGAAAAAAACATTTTAAATTCAGTTAAAGTCAGTTATTAGTTAAACACGATGAAATTCAGCTTCAATCTTTTTTTACATAATCTTATATTATTTTAGTTAGCTTTATTTATGTAAAAAATATATCTTCGATATGTTTTTTACATAAATAAAGCTAACTAAATTAATTTTTTCAATTATTTTTTAAAAATATATAGGAGTAATGTAAGGTGCACTTTTCAAACCACAGCAACAAATTGCTAGCCATAGATCTCAACAACCACGTCTTCTCAACGTTTTTTAACCTTTTTACTAAAAACCTATGTCAAAAATACGTCGGAAATAAAAAAACATGTAATTGCTGGAAAAGTAATTTGGAAACAAATTTCTTAGTTCAAATATATTTAAATTTACTGGCGACATAATTACCTATTGACTAGTAAAATATTCCTGTTCTTGCAATTGTAGACAGTCCTTCTTAAATAGATTTTACTTTCTTTATTTATGGACATATTTCTGGGATTAAAATTTATTTTGATTCTTTGAACGACAATGGATGGCTTTCAATTTTTCTTTTTTTGATATGTTTCTTGAGATTTAAGTACTTTTTTTCATCAAAACAATCTGTAACAGTTTTCTGGCAAGATCTCGTGTTTTACCTATATTGAGCTAGTGATTAATTTTGGTATATATTTTTATTTGATTAATTTTAACTGATTAATTTTGATATTTTTTTTTATAAATTTCCTAAAAACATTTTTTTTGCAGTGGTTTTTACTATAGAATATTTTCTTTGAGACTTCGTATAAGTAATGCATTGCAACGGCATTCATTCTGAATATTATCTAGAATGGTGCGCTGCTATTCTAGATATCATCTAGAATGGTGTGTGCCATTCTATCATCTATTCTATATTCTAAATATAAATATCTTTTCTATATTCTAAATGTAAATATCTATTCGATATTCTAAATATCATCTATTCTATATTCTAAATATAAATATCTATTCTATATTCTAAATATCATCTAGAATGATTTCTGTCTCTTGGACCTTTCAAAATTTATAGTTTAAAAGGTAAACGAAAGAATATGAAAATTTTTATTTATTTATTTTTTATAAATTTTTATTTTTGGATTAAAAATACTTTTTCCATTTTTTAAATATTATATTTAAAAAATGGAAAAAAGTTTTCAATGCACTTCTTCCATTTATATCTAGTTTTCATATTATTACCTCATTACTATTGCCAAACTCCAGACTTTATTTTAATCTAAGCAAAAAAGGTTCCGATTGAACAAACTTAAAACCCTAACTCTAAACCTATCCCTGATTTTGAGTTTATCAACTTACTTGCCATTTTGCGCTTGTTGTTCTAACCTCGACGGTTTTCCCACCGTAGTATGTTTTAGTTCGTTCTTTTAATAATATTTTTTTTATAGCCCTCTCATTTCTCTTTTTTACGTTTTTTTTAGTATTTAATACAACTTAGTAATACGTAAAAATACTCTTTTTTACGTTTTTTTTAGTATTTAATACAACTTAGTAATACGTAAAAATATTCTTTTTTACGTTTTTTTTAGTATTTAATACAACTTAGTAATACGTAAAAATACTCTTTTTTACGTTTTTTTTAGTATTTAATACAACTTTAATACTTGACTCAGAATAAATATCTATTTTATTTTAAAATTAAAACTTTCATTACAGGACTAATGCCCTATAAACTAAATAGAGTATGTAGAAATAATTTTATTGAGCGTACGATGCACGGGATTAGTGGCCGTTCGATACAAAAGGTAGACATTGCAATTGACACCACAATTACATTTTAAAGTCTATTTATGGAAAAATGTAACTGATATCCTTTTCAAAACCACTGGTTTTATTTAATTGTTTTAATCAATTAAGTTTCTAGTTTTTCCAATTGAAGAATTGGGAAACAACTTAAAAATTGTTGTAGAAGAAAATTATTACTTGAACAAGAAAGCAAATGAACTAAAGAAATCTTTCAAATTATTTTATGAAAAATATGAAAATATTAAAAAAAAACGAAACAGGTAATTAAGAAAAAAACACCAAACATATGTTATCATAATTAATCCAATAGCAAAAAATTAAAAGTCGATGATATTATCATAAAAAAACTGTCTGAACTCGAAGGTTACAGTTATGTAATAACGAGTTATAAGGAAAAAGCTTGAAATTAAATCTCGTAGGTTTAGTGTCAACCGTCAACTAATAAACCTAATTTTTTGATATAACGCTACCTTTCATATCAACAGGAAAAGTCGATATAAAAGTAAACAAGAATATTATTTTGTTTGCCAATCTAAAGACCTTAGGAACTTTAAACTCATCAAGAAAAAGTATGTGTACCTAATAGTATACAACCTTATTATGGGTTATTATTGTCTAAAATCAAAGATATACAATAATAGAATCTTAGTTGTTTCTCCGTTTTTGATTAGAATGAAAAATCGGGAAAACTCTGAAAAATCAAGAATTTGCTTCTAAGAAGCACATTTAACTAAGGAAACGTATCAAAACTAATCAAACGGCGGTAATGTCTATCATTTCTTTGGTTAATTTATAAAAGTAAAATAAAATATTATTGTTATTTTTATCCCTTATTTGAGATATATATTTATATTTATATATATATATTTTTTATTTATATATATATATATATATATATTTTTTTTTATACTGTTTACTTTTAATAAACTTTCGATTTATATACGTCCATGATAAAATATTTGATCAATTTTAAATAAAATATCTTGATTCAGATTTCAAAATACTGGTTCAAATGTTTGATAAGGTAGGAATCTTTATACTCAATTCCTACTGAATTCTTATTTAGTTTAGTATTGATTGGTATTGATTTCATAGTTAATGCACTAACTTTTTTGATTTTTATTTGTTCAAATTGTAAATAAAAAAAGTTTAAAAAAACTAAAACGACAAGTTGTTACTTTTTTTTTTTAAATAAAGTTAAAAAAAACCTTAAAACTAATTTTATCCTATACCCAGAAAAAATGATATCGTTCTTTCGTATTTTTTATCAATTTAAATTGTTTTAGTAAACAATTAATACATATAATATGAATTACTTCGGATTTTATAAAACTTGTATGAAAATTGCTACAGATTTTTTAGTAACCGTCAAAGAACTTCACCAATTTTTTTAAACTCGCGCAAGATTTGCCTAATATTTTTTACAACGAATTTTGTATACCCGCAGTTGTTATGTTGTGTGGTGGGTAATAGCCAGTGGTTGCTCTCTCCAGTTAGAATAAAAGCCAATGGCATTTAATTTTTTAATTAAGGAAACAATACAACAAAATAAGATAAGATAAAAGTACGACAAAGTAAGATAAGATAAAAGTAAGATTTTAATAACACCTAAAAATTTTTATTTTTACTTTTTATTTACATCGTGAATTTAAGGTTTTGTTACCTTTTAGTTTGTTTCCACATTTAATCTCTGATACATAATCCAGAAACGTGCTGTTAATACATTGACAAAATGTTAAACCTGAACAGTAATCTAGTTTTCCTGTAATAGTATCGCCATCTTCTTCACGTTGGATATAAAAACTGCATGTTTTACTGAGCGATAATATAAATACTTTAACCCAAAAAATTATTAAAAACATAAGCAACGGTATAACAAATGAAATCAAAATTGCATTTTATTTCCTTGTTGTTCTCTAAATCTTGCTTTTGTTTTTCCTTGGAAATAAAAGTTTCATTATTTTTTTTATTTTTTCATAGTTACATACGCACACGCGTACATATGAAAATGTAGAAAGCAGTGCGGATTCATTATAAGTTATTCATTAATATTTACAAACAAGAAGCCAGTATTACTAATGCATTAAAAAAGCTTTTTAAATCATAAGTTTGTTGAGATTATGTAAAAAAAAAAGTTGTGCTTTTAAAATTAGGCTTATCAATAAAAAATAATCATGTAAAATCTATAAATATAGCACTTTTTTTCCAATTACATTGGCTTGACCGAGGATAACAAGGCGTTACATTTTTTACTTGATTAATAATTAAGTTGTCTTGATTTATCAAATAGCACGATCAACATATTTGCAATGTCGAATTTAAATGCAAAAATTTTTGAAGGAAGTCTTTTGGAATTTTCTGAAAACTAATTTTCAATTTTTTTTATATAAGAAAAGGTTTTTTAGTAGTGGCACAAATTTCCACTTATTATATATGTTTTGAAATAGCGAATAACGCTTGCTTTAAAATATAAAAGAAAGTTATTGTGTAAATTTTGTGTATAGATGAATTTAATTATGCATAACTACGCATATAGCATACTTTCAATAATTCATTAATTTTAAATATCCTGAAGTCTTGATGCGTTGTACGTTGTTTTGCGTTGTAATATTTTACATTGTACTTTTTACGTTGTACTTTGTTTTACTTTGTATATTGTTTACGTTGTTCGTTGTTCTACTTTGTACGTTGAGCTACGTTGTATATTTTTTCAAAAGATTAAGCACTTCATTTTTGATAAAAAAAAACTTTTTAACAAATTGTTTGATCTTATCGTTTCTGTGTTTCAGGAACAAAACAAAATAACTAAACCATTTTTTAAAAACCCCTTTTTTGTTTTGTTTTGTGGTAAAAATTTATTTAGCTAAAAAAAAAAGTTTTTGTATGTTACATTTTGCAAACTTTGAGAGTAAATGTTCGTTTTAGTGTCATCGCATTTTATTTGTAATTGTTTTAATATTAATTTACAAAAAAATATGCTATATGGTTTTAAAATATGTCTTCTGCGAAACATCTCCAGTAAAAATGATTTTTGCTTAAGACTAAACTTAATGTTGGTACCAGTTTTCCTAAGATAATAAGAGATCAAGCACATATCCACCAGATTCAAAAATTAAATCAAGACATGTATTAGATATGTTGATAAAGTATTTTAAAACAATTCCTTGCAATATTTTTAACAAAATACTTCATAAAACTTTATAAAAAAATCACCCGACTAAAATGTGTCAAATATCCAACTATGTTCCTCAAATAATTGATTTTAAAACCTCCCCCCCCATCTACCCCTCTAGAATCACCTTTGAGTCCAATACTACTAATAATTGTATCCAATGTATCAAATTTAAACTCTTAATAATATTTGCATATAGAGATTAGCAGTTTACTCGTAATTTAAAAAATATTGCAAAGAAGAAAAGCCCCCTCATTTTGCGCGCACTTGTAAACATTTAGCTAACTCTTTTTCTTCCCAAAACTGAATACATATACGAGTGCGCCCAAACTGTATATAAGTTTATGTAGCAATTTGAAAAATATTGACAACAATAAAATGAGTGGAATTTATCTGTTATGAAGCAAATTGTAAACAAACAATAGGTCAAAGTCTTTATTTCATTATGTAGATATAAGGGATTTTATGTAAACGTGAACAACATTACAAAGTTTTGATATACAGAATAAAAACTTTATGATTTATAAATGTTCAATTAATAGGGACCTTTTGAATATTTCTAATTTAGTCACCCTTTTTTCTATGTACCTAGAAGAACGTTTATCGTTGGCTTTTTTCAAGTATAAGTTAAAATGCCAAAAAATGTTAAACAAATTATTTTAGTTTATGTAAAAGTTTTAAAAACAAAATAAAGAATTTGCAAAAAATTGTTTTTTTGATTTAATATTTGAATAAAAATAAAGCTTTTAGAAACTATGGAGTAAATCTCTTTTTGCCCAGTTTCCAGTGCTACTACTAATTAACGAATACTACTATTATGTAACAAATTTTTAGGCTTTTTTTAGAATTAGGATATAAGAGACATAAATGATAGAAAAGGTTTCTTTTAAAGTTCTCATAAAAGAGAACTTTAAAAGAAACCTTTTCTATGATCTCAGTTATTAATATAAGGAATAGTATAATATTTAAAAATGTTATACTATTCCTTAGGTTAAAAACTGCAAAATTCGTCTCAGTAATGGAAGATATAACATAATGTAAATGGAAAAAAAAAACATTATTATATATTAAAACATTATTATATATACAATATAACTCTGCTATTAGTTAAGTACTATAAAATTTAAAAATAAAAATTTCTTGCTTAGCAACATAGCCTATCTGCGATGATTGTTGCTTGCTCAGCTTGCATTGCTTGCTCAGCTTGTTTCAAATTTTTCCCGTTTTAAATCTCTTCAGTCTAAACTTTGAATTGAGTACTACATTAGTTTTACCAAGGTTCGACATGAAGTTAAAAGTAGTTTAAGTGAAAATATAAGGTTTTTTTTCCATTATATCAACTTATGTTTTAGTTTAGAGTGATAATAAAAAAATCTGCACTTTACGGCAAGCTGGTTTACACGATTCCTAAAATAAGAGTATTTGACTACGTTAAAGAGATATATTGTAAACGTCTCTATGATTTTTATATTACTCAAAAAAAAGAGTTTGTACTAATTAAAGAAGACCTTTTTTGCTTTAAATTATATCTATGCTATAATATATCTATATCTAATCCTATAATTCCATAAAAACCTCTTTTATATTATTGAAACACATTGTGTAGTTAATTTGTTTACGTGCGAGACTTACAAAATAGTTCAATTTTCTTTTTTAAATAACTTTACTCCTAATTGTTAAAATCATTAAAAAAAATTTTACATTTTCTACAAACCATTTTTCACATCTTTTTGTTCACCACTTATATTTTTTTAAAATTTTTATTTCCGTGAGAAATTATCGCACACATGCGACACATGATTACATATAAGTGACCCATGATCGCATGGCAGCGACACACGTTAATTTTCTATTATATTTAACTTTAAAAAACTTTTAACATTTCAATAGGATTTGCGTAAATTGCTATTAACGAATCGGATATCAGTACCAACCTTAATAATATTTCGAACACCTTGAAATTAAATAACATTGGTATAAAAAGTTTCAAAATAAAATGTGGTGACTTAAATATGTGGAATAACTGACTTACCGTGACCCGTATAATTATTACTGAATAAAAATATATTACTGAACATGGTAAGTCTATTCCACACATACCATTTAAATAATTTCGTTTTATTTTAATAATTTTTAAAAAAGACCAAAGTATAAAAATCTTTGTTTTGAGTTAACGATTAACTTTCAATACTTTACAACTTCTGTAAATTTTCATGTATGTATATATATATATATATATATATATATATATATATATATATATATATATATATATATATATATATATATTATATATATATATATATATATATATATATATATATAATGGCCCTGCCAATTGGCAGTTTTTGTTTCGAATCGAATCTCGAATCAAAGCAGGTCTTGATTCGCAATTCGAATCACGTTTCGAATCGATATTTTGAAGTCTAAATTTAAGCATTTTTTATTTAATAATATATATATCAAAATGAAATAAAAAAAAACAATTGTATAATTTCTTTATTGATGCTTCTTGCCTTGGTTAACCTTTTTAATAACTGATTAAAAAGGTATTTAAAGATAAGTAACGTTATTTTGGTAGTGCCAAAGCGCAGAATATCTAAAATACCTACAACAAAAACAAAATAAATAAGGATTCGAATTTTTGAAAATTTTCGAATCGTATCTTGAATCATATTTTTGATTCCATTCGATTCGAAATTTTCGAAGCTTCGCAGGGCCCTATTATATATATATATATATATATATATATATATATATATATATATATATATATATATATATATATATATATATATATATATATATATATATATATATATATAACGAGGACGGACCTTATAATTTTTTTTATAATAAATTTCTATAAGCTTTTTTTTTAGCCATCAACAGCTTATTTCATTGATCATCAAGGTTATTTTATAAATTTGCGGAAAATTGTTTGGTTAAAATATCGTATTATATTTTCCTCTTAGATTTGCTTTTAGCTGAGTTGCTAATTTTAGTATAAGTGATGAGTGTAAAAGCTTAAAAAAAAAAATATTACAAAAATGTATTTGTAAACTTGTATAGAAAAGGTTTCGGCTATCGGGAAAAACTAAAAGTTGAGAAAAATTCGAATAAAGATCCCTGTTATTAGGACTCTTGCCCTGTTAATTTTAAAGAAAAGTAAAGTTTTCATGTAAAATCCTTTTTCTATAAAAAAGAAAGTTTTCTTTAATGCGCACACTTAATCTATTACTAGGCACATTAAACCTTATACTCTAACGTGACAAACGCGCGCAACAAACTTCGAACGGTGTTTTCGTGTTTTTAAAAATTTCAAAAAAGCTTTTTAAAAAATTTTCTCCCTTTCCCCAGTGGGCAACGAATTAAAAAAACACGTCTTGTGAACGTTCAAAAAACGTCCGAAACGTTCAAAAGACGTCCAAAAAGTCTATCAGACGTTTAAAAAAAGCCTTTTTTACGTCCGTGCCCACTGGGTTGTTTGTTATAGTATATCTTTATATATGATATGCATATGATTTTCATAGACCTTTAAAATTGCTTTACTTTGATAAAAAAATTAAGTGTGAAAACGAAAAGATTTAGACCCACGCGAATTACTTCAACCACTTTGGCATGCTAGAATATTATCTTTTAACACTGTTTAATAATGTAAAGACTTATCGAACTTTATAAAACGGAATTAAATTGTTTATAAACCTTTATAAAACATTATAAAACGGCCATTAATGCTTTATAAAAATTCATATAAATCAAAATTAAGAAAATATCGCCCAAATAAAACTTTCAAGTAAAGGTAAATGTATAACATTTAATATTATTTTTAATAATTTATATAATTTGATGTTTACGTCAGATATTTGCATAGACTTTCGTTCAGATAAAAGACGAATGATGAAGGATTGTGGTTTCAAAAAAAAAAAAGCCTAATAGCTTTATAAAATTAAAGATATTTTTATTTATACATTTATTAACAAACTGAAAAATTTTTAATAGTTTTCAATTGAATGTCTATATTGAACAAGCACGTCGTTAATCTAAAAAGTAATCGAATAAAAAAAGGAAAAAAATACACCACATGTATTAACTGGAAATCAATTTATTTATACATAATAAAAAATACAAAATATATAAAGAAAAGCATATATTTACAAAAAAAATGTAACAAAAAAAATGTAACTAAGTTTACATTATCAATTACCAATTGGTAGATTAACTACAAATATACTAATTATAGATGCAGCGTATTTTTTTCCACCACTCTCTCCTCTCATACTTTACTTTCTACAGAATCAACACTATATTGAAAAAAATATAAAATAAAAAGAAGGAGGGGGGGGGGGCAGAGACTTTGCCCTAAGTTTATACCTACATTTTATGTGCCTTATGAGATGTGGGCACTCTATTTGATCTGGAATAAGCTGAAAATCATTGTAAGATGTCTAAAATAAAAAAATTAAGACATGATAAAAGAAGCAAAAACATTAAAGATTAACATTAAAAACCAATTTACCTGTTGCTGATGCTTTTTCTATTGGTAAATATAGTCAAAATCTGTAAGTAAAGACATTTATTGCAAAAACAATCAGCTATTACACAAAATACGGCGAACAAAGATGATACGGCGAACAAAGATGGCTGCCTAATTGATATTCAATTAATCCGTGGTTATCGAAACAATCATAAAAGAAAAACGAATAAAGAACCTTAACAATAATACATTATATATTTGTATTTATAAGTTTTAAAGTTAATTTTAAAAATAATGGAAATTACATTAAAAAATATCGAGAAGTTAATTACAAACAAACTCGAAGAACAAAAAAATAGTATTTTAAAAGAAACAGAACGCCTGTTAAAAGATCAAGAGAAAAACTTTACTGATATAATTAGTGCTAATTTAAAAATACTCACTAATCGGTTAGACAAAATTGAAAAAGAAGTAGATGTAAACAAATCCAAAGTCTTAAGCATAGAAAACGACCTTCGCGATTTTAAAGAAAGTCTTAACTTCCAAGAAACAACTATTATGGAAAAAATAAATAAGATCACGAAGCGTTACGAAAAGGAGATAAACAACTTAAATAAGAAGACACTAGATTTGGAGAATCGATCTCGAAGAAACAACCTAAGATTAGATGGAATATTTGAAAAGCCAAATGAAAATTGGAATGAGTGCGAAAATGCAGTAAAGGAAATGTTTAAAAAACAACTAAAAATTAGTAATGAAATTATCATAGAAAGAGCTCATAGAATAGGCCAACCTAAAGAAGATAAGAAACCAAGAACGATTGTCCTAAAGTTATTAAATTTTCAAGACAAAACAAAAATACTTAACGCTACAAAAAACTTGCGAGGAACTGGGATATATGTTAATGAGGATTTCGCTAAAGAAACGATGGAAAGCCGAAGGATGTTGTGGGAAGAGGTCAAAAAGTTGCGACTTGAAGGTAAGTATGCAGTTATAAAGTATGATAAAATTGTTTCTAGAGAATTTCGAAAGTAAATGCGCTCATTCTTAATAAGAACTCCTTTTTAATTTATTTGTGATAATTAATCATGGCTTTAATAAGTGACTTTGAAACTCTTGTCTTCAATTTTTTTGAAACAAAATTTTTTTCACTACACGAAAACTCCGACCCAGATATTAATTATTTCCATGATACAAAAATAGAATGTTCTTACTACTATCCAAATGAATTAAAAGGAATTCTATTTAAGAATGTTAACAATGATCAAATTAGAATTCTGCATGTAAATATCAGAAGCATTAATTGTAATTTTGAAAAATTCCAAAATTTACTCGAGGAAACTAAGTACTTTTTTAATATTATTTGCTAAACTGAAACTTGGGCAACCTCAAACGACATAAAAAAAAATTTTAATTTTTATCTTTCTCATTTTGAAATGATCTCTCTCGAAAGACAAATAAATAAGCGCGGTGGTGGAGTTCTAATTTACATTCATAAAGATATAAAGCATTGTTGTAGAAATGATCTTAGTGTTTCTGACGGCGATGGAGAAATATTAACAATTGAGATTATTAATGAACGAACAAAAAATATTTTAGTTAGCTGTTGTTATCGACCGCCAGATGGCGTGAGCGAGAACTTGAGCATGTTTTTACAGCAAAATGTTATTGCAAAAGGTAACAACGAAAAGAAAAAAAACTTTCTTGTTGGTGATTTTAATATGAATTGTTTTGTCTACAATGACGATAACAAAGTTAAAAATTTTTATGATACAATTTTTGAATCTGGAGCAATCCCTTTAATAAATCGCCCAACAAGAATAACAAAAAATTCAGCAACTTTGCTGGATAATATCATTACCACAGACTTGTTCAACAATGATATAAAATTGGGTATCTTAAAAACGGATATTTCGGCCCACTTTCCTATTTTTCTAACTATAAACACCGACCAACTGCCTAAACAAAAATTAAATAAAATTGTAAAAAAACGTTTTTATACATCATCAAACATTGAGGCCTTTAAAAATCAGCTCTCATTATTACATTGGAAACACTTAAATTTTAATGAAAATGCAAACAACCTTTATGAAAAATTCTATGAAACTTTTATCTCTGTTTACGAGTCTAATTTTCCAATTGTTACAATTACATTAAAAACAAAACACTTTGATAATCCCTGGATTACCAAGGGGTTCAAAAAATCATCCAAAACTAAACAAAGGCTATACATAAAATATCTAAAAACAAAAACACCAGATAGCGAAAAAATTTACAAAGATTACAAAAATCTATTCGAAAAAATCCGAAAAAAATTAAAAAAAAATTACTATTCAAAATTAATTAATAAAGCTAAAAATGACTCAAAACGCACTTGGCAAATATTAAAAGAAATTACAGGAAAACAAAAAACATGCTCAAGCTCTTTGCCACAAATGCTTAAAGTCGATAACAATAGCTTGCATGAGCCACAAATAATAGCTCATGAATTCAATAAATATTTTACTGAAATTGGATCAATCTTATCAAGTAAAATACAAAAAACTCAGACCTCATTTTATGATTTTTTGTTACCTTTTGATAAAAATATTTCCTCTGAAGAATTATCTGCTGAACTATCATTTGATGAGTTTGAGAAAGCTTTTAAATCTTTAAAAAAGAATAAAGCACCTGGTGCAGATGAAATAAACGGGAATATTGTTATAGATTGCTATGAACAATTAAAAAATATTCTTTTCAAAATTTTCAGAGCATCTATTCATCAAGGTATTTTTCCTGAACGTTTAAAACTTGCCAGAGTTACCCCTCTCCATAAAGAAGGCGACAGATCCAATATCAATAATTATCGCCCTATCTCTGTTCTTTCTATATTTTCTAAAATTTTAGAAAGAATTATTTTCAATAGAGTATACAATTATTTTAATTACAACAATTTATTATATAACAATCAGTATGGTTTCAGAAAAGGGAGCTCAACTGAACATGCCATCATTCAATTTATACATAACATCTCTAAATCTTTTGAAAAATCTCAATACACACTAGGTGTCTTTATTGACCTATCAAAAGCTTTTGATACGGTCGATCACCACATCTTAATCCAAAAAATTAAATATTATGGTTTAAACAATAAAATTTTAAAATGGTTTGAAAGCTATTTAACAAATCGAAAGCAACTTGTGTATAGTAATGATGGTTATCAAAGTGAACCCCTGAGCATAACTTGTGGTGTTCCACAAGGCTCTATTCTCGGACCACTACTATTTTTAATCTATGTAAACGATTTAAACAAAGCTTCCAAATTGAAAAGTATAATGTTCGCTGATGATACTAATCTTTTCTTATCCCATACTGATATTTATGAACTCTTTTCAACTACAAACAAAGAACTCAAACACATTTCGAACTGGTTCAAAGCTAATAAATTAACTTTAAATATTAACAAAACAAAATGGATTATTTTTCACTCCTGCGCAAAAAAACGATTTTTAACAAATAATATGCCTCAAATTTACATTGATGAAACTATAATAAAAAGAGATACTGTTATAAAATTCTTAGGTGTTTATCTTGATGAAAATATTACTTGGAAAAAGCATATTGATCATATAAGCACCAAAGTTTCTAAAAATATTGGCATTTTATACAAAGCTCGAAATTATCTAAACAAAAAAAACTTAACCCAGCTCTATTATTCATTTATACATAATTATATAAATTATGCAATCATAGCCTGGGGAAGTACGGAGAAAAGTAAATTACAACATCTTTATCGCCGTCAGAAACATGCAATCCGTGTAGTTAATTATGCGGATCGCTTTTCACGTTCGAAATATTTTTTTGATTATATGAATGTACTAGATGTTTATAAACTTAACATATTTAATGTTTTATGTTTTACTTTTATGCGGAAAAACGATTTATCTTTATTTGTTTTCAATGACCTTTTTTCTTTAAAACCAATAAATAAATACACATTAAGAAGTAATAGTTTTCTAAATGAACCATTTTGTAAAACGAAGTTCAACCAATTCTGTATTGCATATCGTGCACCCCATCTTTGGAATAAAATAGTATTACCAAATTTTGACCCTTCTACTACTCTTCCTGTTTTTAAAACTAAATTAAAAAACTTCATTCTCTGTATGGACAACATTCTAAAATTCTACTAAAAATTTATGTAAAATGTATTTTTCAAATCTTCAGCATATTGAGTATTAAAATGTTAGTATATTGTATATTTGCATTATGTTATATTGTATTAGTATATTGCATATTTGCATTATGTTAAATCTTTGCATTATGTCTTTTTTAAGGTTCCGGTGATAAGATCCTTCTGATCTTCTTTCGGAAACCTAGTCTTATATTGTTAGTACGCTGAATTGTATATACATATATATATATATATATACTCATTTTTTTTTTTTCTTTTCTTGTAGAAGTCTTAAATATTTTTATGTATCAGACTTATATTATTATATATCACGACTTATATTATTATATATGTATCAGACTTATATTATTATATATCACGACTTATATTATTTTGTATCACGACTAACATTGTAAACTAAAAAAAAAAAAAAAAAAAAAAAAAAAATTTTAGCTATCGTTGCAAACAAATTTTGGAATTTGATCAGAAACTAAAATTATTCTTATTAAAATTATTCTTTGATTGCGACAACTAATTTTCTTTAAAACTATCAGCTGATGATCAACTTAGCAAATTTTATCAGACATTATTAAGCATCAAAAGAGTGCGTATAAAAATGATGCTTAAAATAATGAAGTTAAGAAAACCTAAAGCTTAATCTAAAATTAAAAGTTGAACTTTTATTTTTAGATTGAGCTTTAGGTTTTCTTTCTTAAACTCATCTGAAATACAGTGTAAGCAAATAAAACAGCATAATATATTATAATTATTCTAATTATGTTATACTCTACTCTTAATCATATTTAAATTAGATGTTTAAAAATAATTGAGCATTGCTATCAAGAACTTAAACTAAAGTTATAAATAAATTGATATAATCTTTTTAACTATTGTTATATATTTAAGGTCGTTGTTAATAATTATTGACAAAATATTATTAATATTTAATCAAAAAAACAATTGAAATTAATTAAATTTTTTTTTTTTACTTTTAAGAACTCAAAAACAAAGCAAATTAAAAAATTTTAAGGCCTGTCGGCTCAGCAAATACTGCTAGCATGGCGCGATAAAATGTAATCATCCATCATAAAAACCCTTTCATTACTTTGAAACGCATTTAATGCAAGATTTGCAATAAATAAATAAATAAAAAACTAATAAAAGAAAACCTCTATAAACAATCATATATTTCCTTAAAGTGCAGTAACTTGGAAATATTGAAACTTCTTTAACAATTTTTTTTTTTTTTATATACTTAATATTTTAAAAAAAAGGTCAATAATTTAATGCAGAAATATTAAAATGTCTATACATACATACATACATACATAAAATATATATATATGTTTATATATATATATATATATATATATATATATATATATGTATATATATATATATATATATATATATATATATATATATATATATATATATATATATATATATATATATATATATATATAAATTGTTAACAAAAAAGAACAAAGTGTACATCTTTTAACCAAATTGCCTCAAAAAATAACAGTATAAAAAATGTTTAATGAAGTTTAAATCTGTTCAATAAAATTAACTTAAAATTATAAATATTAAAAATATTTTAGACATTATAGATATTAAAAAACTATATATCATTCCAACATTTTTTATAAACAAACTCTTTCAACAACATTTTTAAACATTTTTCAAGACTTCACTAACTACAAAAAGATTTAATTGATGTGTTACATCATGACACTGCACCACTTAATGGACATCAATCTTGCTCGCAACAAAACTAAGTCACATTACAGCAAAGTACACCACTTGGCTAGCAAGTTCAACACTCTTGCTGTAAACTAAGCCAAGTCACAGCAATTTAAACCCATGCAAACAGCATAATAACCACTTACAAACTATAAATAATTAACATTATATCACTAACATAGAAACACTCATATATATAAAAAAGATATTTAGACACTTACAAAATAAAAGCCCATATAACCTTAACACATACAAACACTTAATAAATAACACACAAATATAAATAAATATTTAAATTAAGAAAATTATATAAATAAGAAAGTTTACAAACACAAACTTATATTTGTAATATTTAATTAATGGCATACCTCGTAATAAATATTAAACAACTTGCAAAAATAAACGATCAAACGATCTGGTTTTTTATATAAAAGCAAACGGATTTTTTTTCAACTTTTTAAAAAAAAGGTATTGAACGATCTTGTTCTTTAACATGTAACATAGAGTTGACCGTGTGGGATGTAAGGGTTTTGAATATAACCACTAACTTTATTAAGAGTTTGACCTTTGATAAGTTTTATAGAGTCATCATTGTCTTCTAATTTAAAAATTACTAAAATATATACTTTAAATACAAATGACAAAGAACTTGAATTGTGTTATTATTATAATGCATGAACTAAATAAATTACCTGACTTTAAGTTGCTATACTAATTCAAAAATAATATAAGATTCATCCTTTACTACAGAAGTTGTCAAATAAAAATTGTCGATCTTATTACTAATTAAGCTGATGAAGTAAAGTTTTCGATCTTATTACTGATTAAGTAGATATTGAACGATTATTAATAATTGAGAGTACCTCATCGCGTGAGTTGAAAAGTATAAAAAGAAGAATCATGATAAATCCTATTTATAATAAATGGAAAAAAAGTCCTTGTAAACGCACACGAATGGGCAGCAGCAGCGGTAAGTTCAGTATTAATTATAAGCGATTGCTTGTTATTGTACATCGCTTATAATTGTAAATTGCTTGTTATAGTACAAAAACTAAGCAAAGAAGTATAAAGTCAAAATATCAAAATGTCATTTGTGGAATTAAAAAAGATAATGTTCATAGCAATATTAGAAACTTTAATAGAATTTAACTGGTTTTTTCTAATTGGTCTATTTTTGTTTAAACATTTATTAATTCATTGCTAATATCTTTGCTGATTGAATTTTTTCCTTTTTTTGGTGTCTGCAATTAAACTCAGGTGGATTTTATATTTCTAGATAGCAGATTTCAAGTTGTTTATCATTTTGTTTGAAATTTTGATATTAGGTAACTGCAGATTATTTGGGAGAATATCATCTTTGACTAAATGTCTTCCTGTTATTAATTTTTATTAAATATTTGCTCAAGTTTTGTGCAATTTATATTAAAGCCTCTCTTAACTGAGGCTTAGTCCATGACATTGTGTAAAAAATATTTGACAGTTGATGCCAACTCCTTATATCTATTTAGATTGCATTTCTAAAGTTAGAAGTCTTTTAATCTCTTCCTAGATTAAATACATCAAAGATATCTTGATAAGTTTAGGTTTAAAAAATATTTCAAGCTAATCAAGTAGATTGATAAAGATTAAATCTCAGCATTATTTGGAGAACTATGTATGCATTTCGGTTAAAAACTTTAGAACTGTTTAAAATGATAGAACGAAAAGGAATACGCTTTCTTGATATTTTCAGATATTCTAAAATTTTCTAACTTTTCTAACTTTCCCAGTATACACAGAGTTATCCAGAATATTTATTCAAAAAATGTATAAAACGTTTAGCGACCGAATATTGACCAAAATTCGACATTTGATTTGGGTCTACATATTAGGACTTTTCATGTAAGCGTTCATCAAACGTTGATTAAAAGTTTACAAATTTTGCCAACTCAAGTCAATACTGTTAACATTAAGAGAATTAAATCGTTACAACATTACAAACGTAATAGTTTATACGTTTGTTAATGTTGATAAAACGTTTACAATACTGACTAACACTGACAACTTAAATGACTTGATAGTCATTTTAGTTGTCAGTGATCATTTTTAATTCTTCAACTACTTGAGGATTGAACCCCGCTAATGATTATATTGCAAGATTATTATCATTAAGAGTCCTGCAGCTTGACAATGCGAGTATTGATGAACTCCTAAGTTTATCGTATTATGATGCTGACATCATAGAAAGGGGTTTTCAGAATATAAAATTCATAGGATGGTACTTTGACCTTTTCTAACTTGTACAATTTTTTTTGCTCCTCCCATATTAATTTCATAAATGAAGTCATACTTCGGTTGATATCATCATTAATATGAGATATATTATTAATAAAATCTTTGTCGAGTTTCAAACCGTTTGCATTAATTTCTTTTCTCATTCAATTTTACCTTTTTTTCTAATGCATTTACAATATTCAGTAATGCAAGAACAATTTTGTTCTTTGATGTTTTTTTAGAGAAGTTGCTGCTGTGTTATTTAGCTTTATTTAAATTTTTATTTTAATGTTTATTAAATTTATTTATCTAATATATTTATATACATCAAATTCACTTGATGTATGTAAATAAATAAATTTCATGATCATCTGGAAGTATTCAACCAAACACGTATACACCAAATTATTGTTTACGGTCACTTCATTCTTCAGAGCGGAGAATAGTATTTCAAATATTTATATCTACAATATGCTTTTCATTGTCAATAACAAGCTGCCAATAATATATACTATTTAATTAAGTTTTGCAAGTCTTTTCAGTGCTTGTAACAAATAACTATTTTTGGTTAAATCAAACATACGTAATAAGGTATATATATATATATATATATATATATATATATATATATATATATATATATATATATATATATATATATATATATATATATATATATATATATATATATGTATATATATATATATATATATATATATATATATATATATATATATATATATATATTACATTTTTGGATGTTTTTATTAATAAGTCTAATTCACTCTCTACATCAGTTTATCACAAAAAAAACATACACGGGCCTTTTACAAAATTTCTTTAGTTTTGTCCCCTCATGTTACAAAACTGGACTTATACGTTGCTTGATTGATCGAACATATAAAATTAACAACACGTGGTTTGGATTTGATAAGGATATAAAAAATCTTTCTTTAGTTTTAAAAAATAATCAATTTCCACAAAAAGTTGTCGACACTGAAATTAAATTAAATGTTAAAAAGAAAATTAATTCGCCTGTTATAAATAATGTTGATAATACTAATATAAGATATTTTAAGCTTCCATTTATTGGATTTTACTCAAATTTCACTAAAACTAAAATTGATAAAATTACTAAAAAGTATTGTAAAAATGTAATAATCAAATTTATATTCACAACCGATAAATTAAAAAACAGTTTTTGCATAAAAGATCAACTTCCTAAGATGCTTAAATCTAACGTTGTCTACAAATATTCTTGTGCTGGCTGTAACGCCAGTTATATTAGAGAAACCTCCAGACATTTAACAACAAGGATAAATGAACATCTTACGAGTGACAAGCAATCGCATATTTTTAAACATTTAAATTCATCCATTAATTGTAAAACACTAACTAATTATGATTGCTTTCAGATTTTGGATACTGCCTCTACCATTAACAAATTAAAAGTAAAAGAAGCACTTCATATTAAATGGGAAAATCCTTCTTTAAATAAACAAACATCTCATTATATTATAAATTTATCTATCTAACTTACTATATTATTATTATTATTTTAATATTAGGAAGTTCATTTTGTCATAATTTGTAATAAATTGTAATTTTTAATTGGTTTGTAACAAATTCATTTGTCCGATAATTTTTCTCTGTATTGTCTTCAGTTTTTAAATTTATTTACCAGAGTTTTAATTGTAAATTATATCTTTTGAAAATGTAGTAAGACTGCGAAACATGTCAAGAATAAAAAATATTGTGATTTTTATTAAAATTTATATATATATATATATATATATTATATATATATATATATATATATATATATATATATATATATATAATATATATATATATATATATATATATTGTTATTGAGTTGTATTCTGTTGGATTTAATACAGGTCTTTGTCGGTTTAATAGCGATCGATATTCATAAAATAGATTATAATATATTAAATATTTAAATGATCTCACCAAGTATTTTAAAACAGCTGGCGACCTCTATTGAACAAAGATTATCATCAAACTCCTCCAGCAAAATAATTTTCGAAATCTCTTCTTCTATTTACAAGAAGCCCTTATAAAGTCTGGAAATAGCAGCAATATCCAATATCGTCCTAATTTAAATTTACAAAAAACTAATCGTCATACTAACAAACGCAAACGAAACATCATATGGTTTAATCCCCCCCCAGTGGGCACAGGACGTAAAAAAGACGTCGTTAGGACGTTTAAATCGCGTCCGTCCGTCCCATTAAAATTCTAAATGTCTTTTGAACGTCTTATTCGCGTCCAATAACTTTTTCGTCCAAGAAATATCCAGAATGCTTTATTAAATAAAAAAAAATCAGTTAAATCACGCAAGCGCTAAAACTTCATAAAATGTTTAAGTAACGCATTTTTAATAAAGTTTTTTTTCAATTACAAAAGAAGTCTTTTTACAACAACTAATAGACACGTTCCATCTAATTTTTATTTTTGTTATCAATTGAAAATTGTGGTAATATTGATACAGGTAATGAAATTTTTACAGATAATGAAAGAAACGGTTTAAAACTAAATATATGCTATACTATGTATATATATATATACTTGGTATACTATTAGTATAGTATTGCTATATCAAGAGCCAAGTTCTAACAATAAGATTTAGACATCTCATGCAGAATCGAATTATTAAATAGGTAAACCTGTTAATGATCATGGAACAATTATCCTGATAATTCTTTGAATTCAATGTATTTACTCGACAACATTATGCTATTTTATAATGGAACCAGTACATTAGTCAAGGTTTGGAACTTCCCAAAGATTCAAGGAGAATTTTAAAAGCACCTTATGAAAAGCGACTTATAGACAGGTTCTTGCTAATTTATATATATTATTTTAAACATTTAATTACTCGAGAATCGTATTAATATTGATACATATCAATATATGTATAATTGATACAGATATTGAATTGATACAGATATTGAAATAAATAGTTAAAAACTGGGTATATGATATACTATATATATATATATATATATATATACATATATATATATATATATATATATATATATATATATATATATATATATATATATATATATATATATATATATATATATATATATATATCACACATATATATATATATATATATATATATATATATATATATATATATATATATATATATATATATACTTAATATATGTATATTAAGTATATACTTGACACTTAATATAGTATTTCAAGTATAATAATTGATATACTATATCAAGAACCAAGTTCTGACTGTTTAAAAGACTTAGACATCGCAGAATCTCATGCATAGTCATATTTTTTACAAGGAAAACCTATTAATAATACAGAGAGTTTATGGTGATAATTCAATATAATTCAATATCTTTAATTAACAACTTTTAGATTGTTCTATTCGAAATAATTAGACCAGTACATTAGTTAATGAACTTTTTGAAATATTACAATATCAAGTTTTGGAACTTCGCTAATAACCAATTACTTAACTTTAGTAATTAGTTATTAGTGTACTTCAAAAGTTTTGACTAAAAAATAAGTCTAATTGAAAAAATTAAACCAGTCATAGCAGTTATATAAGAGACAGGAGGGTAAAAAATTTCTTTTACTCTAAAGGAAACTTTCTACCCACCTGTCTCTTATATAACTGTATTAACATATAAATAACCACTATATCACATGTTTTGAATGTTATTGGCAATTTACTAAGTAACTGATGGCAAACACTCCTTAATTTCTCCTTTTTTTTATCATCTAGGAAATTTTATTAAAGTAAATGGATTATACTTACTAATAAAGAAATTATATAGTCCTTTGATTGATTGCAAACCTAGATTTCTATTGTATGTTTATATATATAAATATATATATATATATATATATATATATATATATATATATATATATATATATAATATATACACAACCCTTGGATTTAAGAAAAAAAAGGTTGACAATAATTTGTCGACATCAATCAAAAAAGCAAAAAAAAGTGATTCAAAAGTCTTACCATTAAACATAGAAACAAGGTCAGCATTATTTGTCGACCTCAAACACTTTTAGGTTGGCATTCCTGCATGCTGACCAATTCCAAAGGTTATATATATATAAATATATATATATATATATATATATATCTATATATATATATATATATATATATATATATATATATATATATATATATATATATATATATATATATATATATATATATATATATATATATATATATATATAAAAGTAATATGGTAATTTATAATAGTTTTTCTGTTTTTATTTTAAATTTATTGAAAAAAATAAGATTCTGTTTTCAATGTAGTTATTTTCTCCCTAATTCTGCTATTTTTTCTTTCAAAAAATTGACTTTCGTGACCAAATCTTTTTAATAATAGAAAAATGTCTCCTTAAAATCCTGACTTATAGCGTCAGTTTTAATAGTAAAAATACAAAAATATATGTCAAAAAAATAAAAATAAGTTTTTCTAAAATTTAAAATTATTAGAATTAGTTAAAATTTAGAACTATTAGTTATTATTAGTTAAAATTAGTAGAATTTGTAGTATTAGTTAAAATTTAGAAATAGTGTGAAACTTCAATTGGATACAATTTAAAGTTGAACAGAAAAATTAAAAAAATAAAAAATAAAAAATGCTAATGCTAAAAAAAAAAACACTTGTAAGAATGTTTTTTAGTTTATCCATAAGTTTTATTTACTTGTTAATTAAGATTTTATTTTTAGGAGCATCAACTACATCAAGTGTCAGTTGATATATATGTTTTGGTCAAATACATGTTTGTATTTGGTAATATTATGTTACATTTTTGTTTTGTATTTCAAAAACTCATTGCATTTATTTAAATATGCATTTAGGAATCTAGAATTGATGTGTTTGTAGTTTTGTATTTAATTTAGTTTTAAATTAAAGAAATTTTATTTGATTAAATGTATTTAACCCTAAAGTTTTATTTTTGCCTTCGGTTTTGAAAAAATAAAACAATGATTTTGGCTATATTTCATTTTATGTAAAGGTTAATGTAATATAGTTTATTTTATGTAATATGCCTAATGAATTTTTATTAGTAACAACTTCTTTAATTCATTCAGCTCCTCCAAAATTTGAAAGTATGTGATTCAAAATTTTGCTTTTCCCAAAAAAAAGTTAAAGAAAATATATGAAGTCAATGATAAATCTTAAAGTTTTACAAAGAGTAATGTAAGTAATATTTTTTTTTCTAATAACTATCTTGGAAGTTATTTTAACTATCTAGTCCTTTTATCTTTATAAATTAATTTTTTTAATACTTCTCAATACTCAAAATAGGTACCTAGTCAATTGAGCTAGAAAAAAAGAACATTTAAGAATTTCCTTTCAAAAGATGTAGTAAGTAAAATTTTAATGTAGTATATATATATATATATATATATATATATATATATATATATATATATATATATATATACATATATATATATATATATATATATATATATATAATATATTATATATATATATATATATATATATATATATATATATATATATTATTTTATTTTAATGATTTTAAATATATGGCTGAATGATTGCCGAATGGCATGAAACTTGAAGTCCCATAAAAAAGTCGTATTTTTCAATTAAATATTTAATATATATATATATATATATATATATATATATATATATATATATATATATATATATATATATATACATATATATATATATATATATATATATATATATATATATATATATATATATATATATATATAATATATATATATATATATATATATATATATATATATTCTTTATATCCTGTAACTTCAAGGGTTCTTCAAGGTTCAATCCTTGGCCCTATACTCTTTTTAATTTACATTAATGATCTTCCAGGTATTATCACATCTAAGGTGGCATTGTTCGCTGATGACACTACTATTTATTTTTGTCATGATAAGAAGCCTACACTCTCTGATTGCTTGGAGGGGGTATCTGAGCTTGAAAAGGATCTCACCTCTGCTACAGCATGTGGCTCAGAATGGCTCGTGAACTTTATTTCAGATAAAACTCAATTTTTTTTGGCCAATCGTTTTCGCAATAATTTTGATCTTCCTATATTTATGAATGGTAATGCACTAGATGAGTCATATACCCTTCACCTTCTATGAATAACTTTTACTTCTGATCTTTCTTTTAAACCGTATATCAAATCCATTGCAATATTAGCATCTGCTAAGGTTGCATCTCTTTATTGAACTCGACACTTCCTTACTCTAGATTCTATTCTCTATCTCTATAAATCTCAAATCCGTCCCTGTATGGAATACTGTTGCCATATCTGGGGCAGATCTTCTATTGATGCCCTTTCTCTTTTAGACAAGATGGAAAAACGCATTGTAAACATAGTTGGACCTGCTTGTGCAGCCAATCTCCAACCATTGTCACATCATCGTGATGTTGCTTCTTTTTCTCTTTTCTACAAATACTATAATTGGCACTGCTCTAAAGCTAGTGTTTTTCTTCGAACATCAGTTCTTTGGAATTTGCTTCCTTCATCTTGCTTCCCTGATTCATAGAACTTGCAATCTTTAAAGTCATTTGTCAATCGTTATCTTGCTCTACGAACTTAATCTTTTCTCTTCCAATAACTTCCAAACTCTTATAGTGGTTGTTCGCAGCCTTGTTGGAAGCGAAGATGAAATATATATTTTTTTAATTATAATTTATATATATATAAATTATAATATATAGTCTTTACTTCATTTACTTATCTTAAGAATAATGAAATATAAAAAACGTTTAAAGTTAATAATAGTTTTGATCTTTACTAGTATGATTTTATCGCCAAGTCTCTTGAATGTGATCAATCATTTCTTGATACTAATGTTGCAAAAAGTAGTATGTTTTTTATTATGGTTAAATGTTTAGTTTTTTTTTATAAGGGTAAATTACATAAAAAATTTTGATCTGTCATTATATAAATAATGCTTACTTTACAAGTAAACATAATTTACACAAAATTTTTGAATTGAATAAAACACTAATGAATTGCTCCTATTCCCAATATAACTTACACTAAATTGTCCCATATCAATTACACTAGTGTTATCTTTTGAATTTAGAAATAGAAGTTATTAAATATTGGTGGCTCATCATGCAATGCATTTGAGAAGGGCATGCTTTCAAAGTAAGTATAATTTTACTATAAAAAGAGCATTTTTAATACCGCAATTATATTGCATACTTGATATACATAAATATATACGCTGGTCACAACAATCCAGTCAAAAATTTCTTTAAAAAAATAAATTTAGTCTTGAGAAATTCGTATTTTTTGATGTTTGATGTTATGTTTATAAAATAATAATTATATATATATGTGTGTGTGTGTGTTATTTATTTATTTCCCCTTTATTTTTACATACTTATCATAACAATATTTTTTTAAGGTTAAGACTGCTTTCCTGAATCCTACAGCAAAAAAAAAACTTTAAAATGCTGGTGGCAATATTTTAAAGAGTGCATCTGATCAAAAAAAAGTGAATGACGTCAACTGTTCGAAAATTCGATTCTTGGAAATTAATAAGTGGAAGAAGAAGTTTACAAAGTTGTAATTTATAAAACTCAGCATAATTATATTATTAAAAAATTTAAACGATTTAATTTTTTTTGCTTATTCCTATGAAGTTCTGCAAAAGCATAAATTTAAACCTTACGTTTAAGTAAGGCCATGTTAGAACACGTATTTTAGACGTCGAAATAAGAACGTCTAAATTAGGTTATTTAAAGACGTCATTCGGCGTTTCCATTTAGCACTAGTTCTGAACGTCCTAAATTCACGTCTTTTAGACGTCTTAAAACACGTCTTTATTCTGTCCTAAAAAGACGTCCTAGTTACGTCCTAAAAAGACGTCATCTGGCGTTTCTATTTAGAACGAGTTCTGGACGTCCTAAAAAGACGTCTTTTTGACGTCATATGGACGTTTCCGTGCCCGCTGGGCCTTTTAGTAAGAATGTTGTCACCAAATTAGGAAGCCTTTTCTTGAACTTAATCGACTTACATTTACCAGCATACCATAGGCTACACAAGATTTTTAACAGAAACACCGTCAAAATAAGCTACAGCTGCATACCAAATATTAGTATAATTATTAAGCCTCACAACAAGCACATTTTGCACAACCAAAATACCGAAAACGTTAGAAAATGCAACTGTATAGACAGAGCTACGTGTCCTTTAGAAAATCAATGTCTAACTAAAAATATTGTTTACAAAGCTAACGAACGTCAACCACGCTAAGAAATCTTTTATTGGTATTAGCGAAAACTTCTTCAAGATCAGGTTCGCAAACCACATAAAATGATTCAACTTGGTCAGATGACCAATTGAATAATTTTATGTGGTTTGCGAACCTGAAAAATGACACTGAACTTTTTAAAGAGGTCTGGAAACTTAAGGAAGCAGGTATTAAACCAATAATCAAATAGAGTATTGTTAAAGAATGTCAACCCTATAACCCATCCTCAAAAAGGTGTAATCTTTGCATAAATGAGAAATATTTTATTTCAACATACAATAAAGAACCTTTGTTAAATAAAAAAAATGAATTGGTGTTAGCATGTAGGCACAGAAAAAAGTTTTTGCTATCGAATTTCGACACCGGTTAAATAAATTCCAGTTTGGCGTAAAAACTGACGTTTGATCTCGTTGCAACGCATTTTTGTATTTTTTATAACGGTTTTTATTTTAATGATTTTAAATATATGGCTGAATGATTGCCGATTGGCATGAAACTTGAAGTCCCATAAACAAGTCGTATTTTTTTCATTTAAATATTTAATATATATATATATATATATATTATATATATATATATATATATATATATATATATAATATATATATATGGGGAAAACTGGGGTATAATTGTATACTTAAGGAAAAGGCATCAAAAAATTGAGAAAATTAATTAAAATGAAAACAAATTTTTTTGAAAAAACTTTTTACTATTTGACAAAAAAAAAAAGTCAATATTAAAAATAATTGTTCAAAATAATTGCCATATCATTTTACCCTTTACTACTAAGGAAAGTTAGGGTATACAATGTAACAATAACATATGCTGCTAAAAAGAGATATTAGGCTCGTAGGTATCATTGTTTGACTGGTGCTTACACATGGATGGTTGACAGAAACAGAGAGACAGCTAGTAACACCCATCCCACATGTATTAGCAACAGGATTTTTTTCCATAATATTATTAGTTTTTGCTGCCAAAGTTTGTTTTAGAAAAAACATTTCTAATAACTGGCCATATGCCTGCTTTTTGAAAACTGTTAACGGTATTTGTCATTGTGGCGGCTTTCAGGTAAGGTAAGCCAAAAAGTGCAGCTAATAATATTGAGTGACCACGCGCGCAGAATTTGTTTTCAACCATTTCCTGATATTTTGGTAATGGTAAGTGGCTTCATAAAAATCAAATTTAAGGACTGTATTTAATGTGTGCAATTAGGAGGTAAAAAACAGAAGAATTTCACTGTTCTCTCTCTTAATGTTAATCAATTCAATACTTTTAGTGTGAGATTTTTTTTTTTTAATGTTGATTTTAGGTGCCCTAAGAAGTCCTTACGGTCTTATCACAGAGCGACGCGGAAGATATTTATGTATGTCTAAAATACGTAGAACTGGAGAGCTTATTCTGGTCCCTGAATTTTGAATACATTTTTATTACCAAACAAAAATATCGGTTTTTTCAAAACTCCAGATATTTTTAACACCTAACTTGTTTGTATCCACAACTTCTTCCAGTAAAGAAAAAAAAGAATCCACATCCACTCGGATTAAGCCCATGGTACAAGCAACTGATGAAGCCTCTGGTTTACGGAGTTACAAGTGCTTGTAATATAACTTCAGAACCTTTAAACAAGTCATAGCCAGTAACTCCAAGGTCATTATCAAAACTGTTTTCCTTATTGTTTTTAACTGCCAGCTTATACGCTAACTTTTTGAGCTCAAATAAGCTGGGTCCTAAAAGCATCTTTTCCATCAGCAGAATGTGCATAACAAGTCAATTTTCTTTCTATAGGATGAATACTGTTTTGAAAGCACCTTAAGCTGAAGTACAAAAGTACTAATTTAACTACTTTAAAGAATTTTAATAACAAAATATTGAAAACATATTTTACACATTTATTAACTTTGTGTTGGGTTATAATACATATAGGTTGTCAAAAAACATTAAATCGATGGTTTTTTAAATACATTGTATTACAATTTAAATAAATAATCATTTAAACTTACTTTTTTAACATACTTTTTTAATATGAGTATTTTTCAGAAATATTTTTACTCTACTTTGAAGGGTAGTTTGTGGTACACTACATACTTTGGTAGCTTTTTTATATCCTTTACCATTATTTATCACGGAGAAAATTGCTTTCTGCATGACGCTTTCACTCCGTGCCTTTCAATGTAAAGTTTATTTATAATTTCTCATGATATTAACAATTTCTCATATTATTATTTATCTAGAAAAACAATTATAAATTGTATAGATCCTTTTTACCAAAAAGTACAAAAGAACCATTAAGTAGTTGAACAAAAAGTTCTATAATAAATTCTTACAATTATCGTATCAATCAATTGAGAATATAATCTTTTTAGCACAACTAAGTAATTAAAAAAAAAAGAACTTTTTTTATTTTTACTTCTTTCTTATGTCTAACATTAGATAAAGTTAATATTTTTTTTTTAAATACTCATGTTTAGGTAAAAAGATTTGCTTCATAGCTGAGGTATCATTTTTTGGTATATAATCGCGTTGTTGCTATACGATGGTTAAACATTAACCAAAGAAAACAACATTTTCAAACAAGTTTCAAGTTATGCATTCAATTTCCAGCCAGTTGTATGTCTACAAACATATCAAAGGAAAAAAAAAATTACTTATTTTATGTTTAAAATCAGTTTTTTTCGATCTGATCTTTAAATTACTAGATAATATTGTAAATATATATAAAAACGCGGCATTTTTTAACATGCGGTTTAAATTCTGTAATTTTCATTTCTTTGTAGTCGCTCAAATGAAAATTATATGGTTTTTAGATTAAAGCTATTAAATTATAAACAAAAAAATATATTGAAAAAACTTTTTTATTTCATATCGATTTTAAACAAATTAAAAAACATGGCCTTTTTTGTTAAGGATATAAAAGCACACACGGAGAAATAAGTCAAAATTGCCCTAGTAGACAGAGCCCAGACAGCACACGACTCCGGGCCAGAACTCTGGCAAACCATCGCACGCCGTTGCGACTATATTAGTAACGGGCCATTCCTGGCGCGAGTCTGGCAAGCGATGCAAGCAACTTTTTATGTACAGTAAATCATCGCAAGAAGTCGCAGCTTTGTGCGACGAAATGCCAGAACTCTGGCGAATAGTTGTAAGCCACTGCGACGGTATTTGATTTCGGGCCAGCACTGGCCCGATTGCGGTGGATACAGAGTTTTGGCCGAATGTCATTTTGCGATAATTGCCATTATTTAAATATTTTTTTTCGTTATCCATGATGGTACTATAAAAGCAAATCTAAACGTTAACAAGATTTATTTTGTTATTTCAACTAAATGTTATTATATTTTGGTTTGTATAAATGTTTGGTTATTATACTTTGGTTTGTATAAAAGTTATGGTGATATCATATCAGCATAACTTTTATTCAAAAAATGCTTATTTAATAAAAAAAAAATACGGATAATAATAATATAAATTTATAAAGTTAGATTTTATATAAAACAATAATTTTTTACGTAAAAAATGAAAGTTTTTTTTATAAGGTTAGATATATCTAACTTTGACAAACACTTTTATTTATTATAACATATAAAACATTTTAATCTCAAGAATTATATATATATATATATATATATATATATATATATATATATATATATATATATATTTATATATATATATATAAATATATATATATATATATATATATATATATATATATATATATATATATATATATATATATATATATATATATATATATATATATATATATATATATATGTTGTTTTGTTTTTGTTTTGTTTTTATAAAAGGTCTCTGGTTTGAATTAGTCTTGTACTATTTAAATTGTCCCTTCCCAAAAATGCTATTGTAATATTTATACTATATTCAATATATTATATGTATAAGTATATGTGTATATTGTATATGTGTATGTGTATAGTGTATATCATATAATGATGTTCACTTACTAAATCTTTATCTTAAAGTAACATATAGCAATATTTGTGTTAGACAACAAAATTTGTTCAGTTAAAAGTATTTATATTTTTGACGAGACGACCTATATTGTGTACTAGTAATTTTTAACGAACTCAAATTTTCTTACTTATCCTTATGATTCAAGTCTGTTAGGAATATAAGACATTAAATTTAGAAAAAGTTGATTACGTTGCAAGTTTGTAAATTTGTAAGAAAATTGTCATTTAAATGACAATTTTCTCCAGTGTATCTTGCTGCACTTGTTATAGTTTGTTGAAGTTTGTACATTGTTTATTTTTGTTCTCATAACAAAAGTGCTTTATTATTTATTTTATTATTTGTTATGTTGTGTCTCAAGTGTTTTTTTTTAATAATAACGTTATTATATTAATATTGTTTGTAAAAATACATTACATAGATAATAATTTAAAAAAATGATTTTGATCATATAAATGACATCATAAAAATTGCTTTTGCTGAATTTTTTTTTTTTCGATTATCAAATGTAACAAAATGATTAATTGTAATTACACTTAATGTCTATAATTCCTATTTTTTATATAATTTATTACCACATTTAGCATATATTTTATTTCTATGAGAACGATAAATAAGTTTTATCATATTCTTAAATTTATTGATGAAAAAAAAAATTTAGTTGCTATTTTTCATGTAAAATGGATATCAATCAATCAATATATTTTTCGATAAAAGATATTACAATCGAGGTCATTTACAAATAGTTAGAAACTAATCTTAAGTAAATACCATAAAATAGGATTGATAATACAAATAATGATAAGAATAACACAAATAATTATAATGATGATAAAATAAAAGTTATAAGAACAATAAAATTATATGATAATAAACCAATTTTAATTTTAAAACAACAATTGAATATAATGCACAGACAGGAAAGTTACAAACAGTTGTGCATTGACAAAACGTAACAACCTACCATGTAACTAAAACAATTACTGCAAAAAAAAATTAGAATAATTTAATAAAAATAATAATCCTAATATCAATAATCATAATAAAAAAAATAAAAGTAAAATAGTTCATTAAAAAATAACAATATATAAACAAAACAAAAATTATTTAATTAAAAGTATAGAGTTTTCATAATGACAATATTAAAATAAAAAAGTAAATCATATCAAGCACACACATATCATCATTTCGAGTTAATAAAATTTAAAAAATATTCATTTTTCTTTCTTAAAAAATAGAGCAATTTTTATATTTTATTTTAATTCTTTTTTAATTACTTTCCATTTTCGAATTTATTTTTCCTTTTAACCTTTGTTTTTTTTTCTTTCCGCTTTTTTTTCTTGTTTCTTTTTTCTTTTGTTGATTTGTTTGATTTTTTTTTAATTTTTTTTTTAGTGTGATTACAAATGGTATTTGTGGATGGCCCTTTAAGACTCGCCGCATATACTATTGGAAAATCTAAAGATCATATGAATGATTAGATTGATTATGATAAAAATATTTTGTATGGTTAGTTGTTTTATGAATATTTTTAAAAATATATATATTTTTTATAGTATATAATTTTTTTGTTTGTTTTTTATTTTGAAGTATTTTTCTATCATTTTTTCACTATTTTGATTTTTTTAGTTACATTTGACTAAACAAGAGAAAAATTACCTATGGCAAAAGTTTATTCAGACTTTTTTTCAATCAAGGACGGTAAGACCTGATAAATTTAGAAGTAAACAGATTTCAAAAAAGTCTTTGTCCTACCAGGTGATGATCATAATGATTGCGATGATGATATGATGTATGTGATTATGATGAGCATATGTAATTTAGATGATGATCATCATATCATGATGTTGGTTCACTTTCATTATTTTATAGAAATGTATATTATCACAAATTTGTGTATTTATGTTCAGAAATTGACACTCCACAGTTATTGAAAAAAAAAGAAAGTCGTAAATAATAAAATAAGACACTTGCTCCAGCCCGTGCTGGAGCAAGTGAGACTTCTTCAGATCAATTAAAATTAAATAACTTTTTAAAATAAGGCTCTGCTTCTGAAGTTTTAGAAAAGGATGTATTTTTATACTTTTTTCATTTGAATATTCT